>CM028701.1:40601444-40966706 GCA_016771965.1 Brassica carinata | reverse complement strand
TGAAAATATTGAGTTTTTGTTAAATGCTCTATATACATAATCTTATACTCTTCAGTGTTGTTTAAAATTATTTAACTACATTCTACATTTGTATTAAAAGGTTTGTAAACTATCTTTCATGGTACATGTACATCATTCTAATTTTTAACAATTAATTTTGTTAAAATTCAGATATCGCTTAAATAAATAGACTAACCACTATAAAATCACTATTATCTAGAGAAACAGACAACAAACGCTCCTAACCTCTTTGATCATCATAATATGTAAGTGGTGGATGCAATTATGCAATAAAATAATATTGTCATATTTTTTGAATTTCTCTCAAAATTTGTAGGTTAACCCCTACGAAAATATTGATTTTTCGTTAAATGCTCAATATACATAATCTTATGATCTTTAGTGTTGTTAAAAATTATTTAACCACATTCTACATTTGTATTAATGTATTCTAAACTATCTTTCAAGGTACATGTACATCATTCTAATTTTTAACAATTAATTTAGTTAAAATTCGAATCTTGCTTAAATAAATAGACTAACCACTATAAAATCACTATTATCTAGAGAAACAGAGACAACAAACGTTCCTAACCTCTTTGATCATCATAATATGTAAGTGATGGATGCAATTATGCAATAAAACAATATTGTCATATTTTTTGAATTTCTCACAAAATTTGTAGGTTAACCCCCTACGAAAATATTGAGTTTTTCGTTAAATACTCTTTATACATAATCTAATACTCTTTAGTGTTGTTTAAAATTATTTAACCACATTCTACATTTGTATTAAAAGGTTTGTAAACTATCTTTCATGGTACATGTACATCATTCTAATTTTTAACAATTAATTTAGTTAAAATTCATATACTGCTTAAATAAGTAGACTAACCACTATAAATCACTATTATCTAGAGAAACAGAGACAACAAACGTTCCTAACCTCTTTGATCATCATAATATGTAAGTGGAGGATGCAATTATGAAATAAAACAATATTTTCATATTTCTTGAATTTCTCTCAAAATTTGTAGGTTAACTAACCCCTACGAAAATATTGAGTTTTTTGGTTAAATGCTCTATATACATAATCCTATGCTCTTTAGTGTTGTTAAAAATTATTTAACCACATTCTACATTTGTATTAAAAGGTTTGTAAACTATCTTTCATGGTACATGTACATCATTCTAATTTTTAACAATTAATTTAGTTAAAATTCATATACTGCTTAAATAAGTAGACTAACCACTATAAATCACTATTATCTAGAGAAACAGAGACAACAAACGTTCCTAACCTCTTTGATCATCATAATATGTAAGTGGAGGATGCAATTATGAAATAAAACAATATTTTCATATTTCTTGAATTTCTCTCAAAATTTGTAGGTTAACTAACCCCTACGAAAATATTGAGTTTTTTGGTTAAATGCTCTATATACATAATCCTATCCTCTTTAGTGTTGTTAAAAATTATTTAACCACATTCTACATTTGTATTAATGTGTTCTAAACTATCTTTCAAGGTACATGTACATCATTCTAATTTTTAACAATTAATTTAGTTAAAATTCAGATACTGCTTAAATAAGTAGACTAACCACTATAAAATCACTATTATCTAGAGAAACAGAGACAACAAACGTTCCTAACCTCTTTGATCATCGTAATATGTAAGTGGAGGATGCAATTATGCAATAAAACAATATTTTCATATTTTTTGAATTTCTCTCAAAATTTTTTAGGTTAACCCCTACGAAAACATTTAGTTTTTCGTTAAATGCTTTATATACATAATCTTATGCTGTTTAGTGTTGTTTAAAATTATTTAACCACATTCTACATTTGTATTAATGTATTCTAAACTATCTTTCAAGCTACATCTACATCATTCTAATTTTTAACAATTAATTTAGTTCATATTCATCTAATACTTAAATAAGTAGACTAACCATTATAAAATCACTATTATCTAGAGAAACAGTTACACCAAACGTTCCTAACCTCTTTGATCATCATAATATGTAAGTGGAGGATGCAATTATGCAATAAAACAATATTTTCATATTTTTTGAATTTCTCTCAAAATTTGTAGGTTAACCAACCCCCTACGAAAATATTGAGTTTTTTGTTAAATACTCTTTATACATAATCTTATACTCTTCAGTGTTGTTTAAAATTATTTAACTACATTCTACATTTGTATTAATGTATTCTAAACTATCTTTCAAGGTACATGTACATCATTCTAATTTTAACAATTAATTTTGTTAAAATTCAGATACTGCTTAAATAAATAGACTAACCACTATAAAATCACTATTATCTAGAGAAACAGAGACAACAAACGTTCCTAACCTCTTTGATCATCATAATATGTAAGTGATGGATGCAATTATGCAATAAAACAATATTGTCATATTTTTTGAATTTCTCACAAACCCTACGGAAATATTGAGTTTTTCGTTAAATACTCTTTATACATAATCTTATACTCTTTAGTGTTGTTTAAAATTATTTAACCACATTCTACATTTGTATTAATGTATTCTAAACTATCTTTCAAGGTACATGTACATCATTCTAATTTTAACAATTAATTTTGTTAAAATTCAGATACTGCTTAAATAAATAGACTAACCACTATAAAATCACTATTATCTAGAAGCAGAGACAACAAACGTTCCTAACCTCTTTGATCATCATAATATGTAAGTGATGGATGCAATTATGCAATAAAACAATATTGTCATATTTTTTGAATTTCTCACAAAATTTGTAGGTTAACCCCCTACGAAAATATTGATTTTTCGTTAAATGCTCAATATACATAATCTTATGATCTTTAGTGTTGTTAAAAATTATTTAACCACATTCTACATTTGTATTAATGTATTCTAAACTATCTTTCAAGGTACATGTACATCATTCTAATTTTAACAATTAATTTAGTTAAAATTCAGATACTGCTTAAATAAATAGACTAACCACTATAAAATCACTATTATCTAGAGAAACAGAGACAACAAACGTTCCTAACCTCTTTGATCATCATAATATGTAAGTGGAAGATGCAATTATGAAATAAAACAATATTTTCATATTTCTTGAATTTCTCTCAAAATTTGTAGGTTAACTAACCCCTACGAAAATATTGAGTTTTTTGGTTAAATGCTCTATATACATAATCCTATGCTCTTTAGTGTTGTTAAAAATTATTTAACCACATTCTACATTTGTATTAATGTATTCTAAACTATCTTTCAAGGTACATGTACATCATTCTAATTTTTAACAATTAATTTAGTTAAAATTCAGATACTGCTTAAATAAGTAGACTAACCACTATAAAATCACTATTATCTAGAGAAGCGAGACAACAAACGTTCCTAACCTCTTTGATCATCATAATATGTAAGTGGAGGATGCAATTATGCAATAAAACAATATTTTCATATTTTTTGAATTTCTCTCAAAATTTTTAGGTTAACCCCTACGAAAATATTTAGTTTTTCGTTAAATGCTCTATATACATAATCTTATGATGTTTAGTGTTGTTTAAAATTATTTAACCACATTCTACATTTGTATTAATGTATTCTAAACTATCTTTAAAGCTACATCTACATCATTCTAATTTTGAACAATTAGTTTAGTTCAAATTCATCTAATGCTTAAATAAGTAGACTAACCATTATAAAATCACTATTATCTAGAGAAACAGTTACACCAAACGTTCCTAACCTCTTTGATCATCATAATATGTAAGTGGTGGATGCAATTATGCAATAAAATAATATTGTCATATTTTTTGAATTTCTCTCAAAATTTGTAGGTTAACCCCTATGAAAATATTGATTTTTCGTTAAATGCTCAATATACATAAACTTATGATCTTTAGTGTTGTTAAAAATTATTTAACCACATTCTACATTTGTATTAATGTATTCTAAACTATCTTTCAAGGTACATGTACATCATTCTAATTTTAACAATTAATTTAGTTAAAATTCAGATACTGCTTAAATAAATAGACTAACCACTATAAAATCACTATTATCTAGAGAAACAGAGACAACAAACGTTCCTAACCTCTTTGATCATCATAATATGTAAGTGATGGATGCAATTATGCAATAAAAAAATATTGTCATATTTTTTGAATTTCTCACAAAATTTGTAGGTTAACCCCCTACGAAAATATTGAGTTTTTCGTTAAATACTCTTTATACATAATCTTATACTCTTTAGTGTTGTTTAAAATTATTTAACCACATTCTACATTTGTATTAATGTATTCTAAACTATCTTTCAAGGTACATGTACATCATTCTAATTTTTAACAATTAATTTAGTTTAAATTCATCTAATGCTTAAATAAGTAGACTAACCATTATAAAATCACTATTATCTAGAGAAACAGTTACACCAAACGTTCCTAACCTCTTTGATCATCATAATATGTAAGTGGTGGATGCAATTATGCAATAAAATAATATTGTCATATTTTTTGAATTTCTCTCAAAATTTGTAGGTTAACCCCTACGAAAATATTGATTTTTCGTTAAATGCTCAATATACATAATCTTATGATCTTTAGTGTTGTTAAAAATTATTTAACCACATTCTACATTTGTATTAATGTATTCTAAACTATCTTTCAAAGTACATGTACATCATTCTAATTTTAACAATTAATTTAGTTAAAATTCAGATACTGCTTAAATAAATAGACTAACCACTATAAAATCACTATTATCTAGAGAAACAGAGACAACAAACGTTCCTAACCTCTTTGATCATCATAATATGTAAGTGGAGGATGCAATTATGCAATAAAACAATATTTTTAGATTTTTTTAATTTCTCTCAAAATTTGTAGGTTAACCCCTACGAATATATTTAGTTTTTCATTAAATGCTCTATATACATAATCTTATGCTCTTTAGTATTGTTTAAAATTATTTAACCACATTCTACATTTGTTTTAATGTATTCTAAACTATCTTTAAAGCTACATGTACATCATTCTAATTTTTAACAATTAATTTAGTTTAAATTCATCTAATGCTTAAATAAGTAGACTAACCACTATAAAATCACTATTATCTAGAGGAACAGTGACACCAAACGTTCCTAACCTCTTTGAAAATCATAATATGTAAGTGGTGGATGCAATTATGCAATAAAACAATATTGTCATATTTTTCAAATTTTTCTCAAAATTTGTAGGTTAACCCCTACAAAAATATTGAGTTTTTCGTTAAATGCTCAATATACATAATCTTATGCTCTTTAGTGTTGTTAAAAATTATTTAACCACATTCTACATTTGTATTAATGTATTCTAAACTATCTTTCAAGGTACATGTACATTATTCTAATTTTAACAATTAATTTAGTTAAAATTCAGATACTGCTTAAATAAGTAGACTAACCACTATAAAATCACTATTATCTAGAGAAACAGAGACAACAAACATTCCTAACCTATTTGATCATCATAATATGTAATTGGTGGATGCAATTATGCAATAAAACAATATTGTCATATTTTTTGAATTTCTCTCAAAATTTGTAGGTTAACCCCCTACGAAAATATTGAGTTTTTCGTTAAATACTCTTTATACATAATCTTATACTCTTTAGTGCTGTTTAAAATTATTTAACCACATTCTACATTTGTATTAATGTATTCTAAACTATCTTCCAAGCTACATGTACATCATTCTCATTTTTAACAATGAATTTAGTTAAAATTCAGATACTGTTTAAATAAGTAGACTAACCACTATAAAATCGCTATTATCTAGAGAAACAGAGACAACAAACATTCATAACCTCTTTGATCATCATAATATGTAAGTGGAGGATGCAATTATGCAATAAAACAATATTTTCATATTTTTTGAATTTCTCTCAAAATTTGTAGGTTAACCCCTACGAATATATTTAGTTTTTCGTTAAATGCTCTATATACATAATCTTATGCTCTTTAGTGTTGTTAAAAATTATTTAACCACATTCTACATTTTTATTAATGTATTCTAAACTATCTTTCAAGGTACATGACATCATTCTAATTTTTAACAATTAATTTATTTAAAATTCAGATACTGCTTAAATAAGTAGACTTACCACTATAAAATCACAATTATCTAGAGAAACAGAGACAACAAACGTTCCTAACCTCTTTGATCATCATAATATGTAAGTGGGGGATGCAATTATGCAATAAAACAATATTGTCATATTTTTTGAATTTCTCTCAAAATTTGTAGGTTAACCCCTACGAAAATATTTAGTTTTTCGTTAAATGCTCTATATACATAATCTTATTCTCTTTAGTGTTGTTTAAAATTATTTAACCACATTCTACATTTGTATTAATGTATTCTAAACTATCTTTCAAGCTACATGTACATCATTCTAATTTTTAACAATTGATGTAGTTTAAATTCATCTAATGCTTAAATAAGTAGACTAACCACTATAAAATCACTATTATCTAGAGAAATAGTGACACCAAACGTTTCTAACCTCTTTGATCATCATAATATGTATGTGGTGGATGCAATTATGCAATAAAACAATATTGTCATATTTTTGAATTTTTCTCAAAATTTGTAGGTTAACCCCTACACAAATATTGAGTTTTTCGTTAAATGCTCAATATACATAATCTTATGCTCTTTAGTGTTGTTAAAAATTATTTAACCACATTCTACATTTGTATTAATGTATTCTAAACTATCTTTCAAGGTACATGTACATCATTATAATTTTTAACAATTAATTTAGTTAAAATTCAGATACTGCTTAAATAAGTAGACTAACCACTATAAAATCACTATTATCTAGAGAAACAGAGACAACAAACGTTCATAACCTCTTTGATCATCATAATTTATAAGTGGTGGATGAAATTGTGCAATAAAACAATATTGTCATATTTTTTGAATTTCTCTCAAAATTTATAGGTTAACCCCCTACGAAAATATTGAGTTTTTCGTTAAATACTCTTTATACATAATCTTATACTCTTTAGTGTTGTTTAAAATTATTTAACTACATTCTACATTTGTATTAATGTATTCTTAACTATCTTTCAAGGTACATGTACATCATTCTAATTTTTAACAATTAATTTAGTTAAAATTCAGATACTGCTTAAATAAGTAGACTAACCACTATAAAATCACTATTATCTAGAGAAACAGAGACAACAAACGTTCCTAACCTCTTTGATCATCATAATATGTAAGATGTGGATGCAATTATGCAATAAAACAATATTGTCATATTTTTTGAATTTCTCACAAAATTTGTAGGTTAACCCCCCCTACGAAAATATTGAGTTTTTCGTTAAATACTCTTTATACATAATCTTATACTCTTTAGTGTTGTTTAAAATTATTTAACCACATTCTACATTTGTATTAAAAGGTTTGTAAACTATCTTTCATGGTACATGTACATCATTCTAATTTTTAACAATTAATTTAGTTAAAATTCATATACTGCTTAAATAAGTAGACTAACCACTATAAAATCACTATTATCTAGAGAAACAGAGACAACAAACGTTCCTAACCTCTTTGATCATCATAATATGTTAGTGGAGGATGCAATTATGAAATAAAACAATATTTTCATATTTCTTGAATTTCTCTTAAAATTTGTAGGTTAACTAACCCCTACGAAAATATTGAGTTTTTTGGTTAAATGCTCTATATACATAATCCTATGCTCTTTAGTGTTGTTAAAAATTATTTAACCACATTCTACATTTGTATTAATGTATTCTAAACTATCTTTCAAGGTACATGTACATCATTCCAATTTTTAACAATTAATTTAGTTAAAATTCAGATACTGCTTAAATAAGTAGACTAACCACTATAAAATCACTATTATCTAGAGAAACAGAGACAACAAACGTTCCTAACCTCTTTGATCATCATAATATGTAAGTGGAGGATGCAATTATGCAATAAAACAATATTTTCATATTTTTTGAATTTCTCTCAAAATTTGTAGGTTAACTAGTCATAAATTAAGTACTAGTCATATGGATTTTGTTAATAAATTTGATTTCAATAGATTTGAATTGACTACTAAGTTTAAAATATAAAAAAATTCTAAAAAATCTCTGGATTTGTAAACATTAATTAAAAAAAATTCTTGACTTTTTAAATCATATTATAATTTTTAAATGAATAAAAATACATAAAAGAACGATATTCGTTCCTATTTTTAATTTCTATTCTCTCAAATAGAAAGTAAGGGGTTGGAAAAAGAAGGTTTTGTTATCAGTAGCAACTAACGAGGTGCCTCTTTCTCTTGTATTTTTGCTTTTCCTACTGGTAAAGGAATGTGTGTGGTATGTGATTAGTTTTAGTACTTTGGTCTCTTTTTCTAATTTGTTACATCTTTTTGGATTTTACTCTAAACCATGAGTTACTAGTCAATCTTTTAAATAAAGTCTTAACTATTTAAGAAGAAACCCCCTAGAACACATGTATGTCATTCATGGTTTATGATTATTTGTCATTTTCACAGAAAAAAATTTATTAGTCTTGCATTATTTAAGAAAATCCAAAGGCATTTATTAATTGTGAGAAAATCTTAATTACCAAAGTTGTGTCATTTGTTAGTTGTGAGGTTTGAGAAAACCTTAATTACTAAAGGCGGAAGACACATGTCTCTCATATCTTACTTAGCATATGCGTTATTACTGTTAAAAAATAATTAGCTACTAGGTGGTTGCCTGCGAATTCGCGGATATAAACATTGTATAAAAATATATATATTATGTATAGAATATCATAAAGTTTCCATAAATTTGATGTAAAATTAACTTATGAATATTTAGTAATAAAAATATTTGTGGAATTATATATGTAACTATCACATTAATTTCTGCAACGCATATTATGCATCTTCTTCGTCCTCTTCTTATTTTTCTCATTATTATTTTGTTTTTTATTTAATTTTTGCTAATGTTTTCCTAATTTTTTACTTATTTTGTGCCAAATATTTATTTTTCTCTCTAGATATTAAGATAAACCAGACAATCAATGAACCAAAAATCCATCAAAAAATTAATATTGATCTATCTTTTATAAATTTATTTATGGTTTTGTTATACTGGTTAGTATAATTTATTGATGGCTTTGTTATACTGGTTAGTATAATATATCACCTTGTCATATCATTATTTTAGACATATATACTAAATATTAATGTGAGATTCAATCATTTTATTACATCAAAATAACATTTTTTTTATATAAATTTGTTAGAACTTTGTTATTATAAATTTTAAAAGCTTATTATACCGCAAAGTTACATATCATTATTTTGTAAATAATTTATTTTTACATTCAATTTAGATTATATTTTCCGTCATTGACCTTATCAATTTTAGAACTTATTATTTATATTGATCTTCCTTACTCAATTTATATTCATATTGTGAAAGCAAATAAACCTTATTAATTCACAGTTATAATATTATTCTTCACTTGTGTTTTTTTTATTTTTATTTTATTTTTTCTTCTTTTTCTATTAAAAATATGCATGTCAGTTCTATTATAATCAAAGCTATATAAGTTATACGAATCGAGTATTAACTCTAGTTTCGTATTGATGTAATGTTCTAGTTATTCAATTTTATAATTAATAAAAAAATTTGTTTATTAATATTATTTTTAGATACTTACCATATATTTTCTTTTTTAAATATACAAATACTTTAATCATTTCTGAAAATGATGACTCAATTATACTATCAATTTGTCATTGAGAAATAATAAGAATTTTTTTAATTGCACTGTTTGGACGATAGATCAAAACGTGTTTGCTCGGCTAAAGTTAGAACAAGCGCGCTTAAATGTATTGAAAGTTTCGTTAAAACTTTAGTGGATCCAAAAATCATTGCAACTGCTGCTTCATCATCAACTACTCCATTCATGTTAGCGAAAGTCTTGGAGAAACTTCATATCCGAGAAGCTGACATCTTGAGATGCAGTGGTAAAGAAATTGGAAGGATTGTTATAAATTCTAATTCAAATCAAGAGTCAAACGTAAATCAAGTTAGTCATACGGAATAGTTAATAAATTTGATTCCAATATATTTGAATTGACTACTAAGTTTAAAATATAAATACTCAAATTCGAAATAAAATCTCCAGATTGTAAACATTAATTAAAACCAACATAATAGATTTGAAAATGGTGTTATTTATTTTATGATTTATAAAATTTAATTCAGATCAAGAATTCTTCATAAAACAAGTGTTAGCCATACATATTTGTTAATGAATTTGATTTCAATGGATTTGAATTGGCTACTAAGTTTAAAATATAAATACTCAAATTCGAAAAATTTACGAATTTGTAAAAATTAATTAAAACCAACATAATAGATTTGAAAATGGTGTTATTTGTTTTATGATTTACAAAAATTGATTAAAATCAATAATTAGTCATAAATTAAGTATTAGTCATACGAATTTGTTAATAAATTTGTTTTCAATAGATTTGAATTGACTACTAAATTTAAAATATAAATACTTGAATTCGAAATAAAATCTCCAGATTGTAAACCTTAATTGAAACCAACATAATTGATTTCAAAATGGTGTTATTTGTTTTATGATTTACAAAATTTAATTCAAATCAATAATTAGTCATAAATTAAGTTAATAAATTTGATTTCAACAGATTTGAATTGACTACTAAGTTTAAAATATAAATATCTAAATTCGAAAAAAATCTGGATTTGTAAACATTAATTAAAAAAAAATTCTTGAATTTATAAATCGTATTATAAATTTTAAATGAATTAAAATACATAAAAGAACAATATTCGTTCCTATTTTTAATTTATATTCCCTTAAATAAAAAGTAATGGGTTGGAAAAGATGGTTTTGTTATTAATAGCAACCAACAAGGTGCCTCTTTCTCTTGTATTTTTGCTTTTCCTACTCGTAAAGGAATGTGTGTGGTATGTGATTAAGTTTTGGTACTTTGGTCTCTTTTTCTACTTTGTTACATCTTTCTGGATTTTACTCTAAAGCATGAGTTACTAGTAATTCTTTTGAATAAAGTTTTAACTATTGAAGAAGAAACTCCCTCTTTGGCATAGAACACATGTCTGTCATTCTTGATTTATGATTATTTGTCATTTTTACAGAAAAAAATTTAGTAGTCTTACATTATTTAAGAAACACCCAAAGACGTTTATTCATTGTGAGAAAATCTTAATTACCAAAGGATTTTCATTTATTAACTATGACTTATGAGAAAATCTTAATTACTAAAGGCCTAAGACACATGTCTCTCATATCTTACTTACCATATGCGTTATTACTGCAAGAAGTTAATTAGCTATAATTAATAAAAACTTTAAATTGTAATTATATACCAAAAAAATTATATAAAGAGATTGTGTATGTACAGACATTTAAAAATTTAGCTACAATCAATAAACAAATCTACACATACTATTTAAAAATTAATGAAATATATTCATTAAAGAGATTAATGTGTATGGATATACATTTCAAAATTAATGAAAATACTACTTTAAAAGATATTATGAATATGCCAACAATTTTTAGTTCTTATCGTTACAAATCTGTAAAACAAATCTTTGCATTAGTTAGATTTTATAATTTTAAACTAAAAAACATTTTACATAATTAGTATATTCACTAAACGATATTAAATTTTTAAAATAATCTGTTACTAACGTGGAACTAAGAATTTAAAATCCGCTTATGCATAAAGCTAACTAACATTAAATTTTTAAAGTAAACCGTTAACAATGTGCTTAAACTAACCAACATTAAGATTTTAAAATACCGTTAATCACGAGGAAACTTTTATTAAAATAGTTATATATTAATTGAAAGTTAGATACTAATTTATCATAAACTTTGGTCTCTTTTTCTACTTTGTTACATCTTTTTGGAATTTACTCTAGAGCATGAGTTACAAGTCAATCTTTTGAATAAAATCTTAACTATTAAAGAATAAACCCCCTTTTTGGCACATAACACATGTCTCTCATTCATGGTTTATGATTATTGTCATTTTAATAGAAACAAATTTAGTAGTCTCAAATTATTCAAGAAACATCCAAAACCATTAATTAATTAATGATGAGAAAATCTTAATTATTAAAGGCACACATTCATGTTTATGATTATTGTCATTTTCACAGAAAAAAATTTATTAGTCTTAAATTATTCAAGAAACATCTAAAACCATTAATTAATTATGAAAAAATCTTAATTACTAAAAGCGCAAGCATGACACATGTCTCTCATGTCTTAGTTACCATATGCGCTATTACTTTTAAAAATTAGCTATAATTAAAAAAAAAATCTAAATATTTTTTTTGCCTACATCTAAATAGTTATTATATAACAAACAAATCTATATAAAGAGATTGTGTATGTATATACATTTCAAAATTTAGCTGTAGTTAATTAAAAAAATCTACACATTCTATTTAAAATCTACCGATTTTTTTTTTTAACTTCTCGATTTTTTTTTTTAAATTCAATAAAATTGTATTGTTTAAATCTGATTTGCCCCGCCGAAACCGACTTTTTTTGAACTATGTAATTTTTTTTGTGATAAAAACTTTTATGATATTTGGCTTAATGTACAGCCTAAACAGATTTTTAGAACACTTATCTCTTGTATTAGCAGTGAGATTCTAGTTTTGGAGCCATTGTGTATCTAAATTTTGCTTTCATTGTTCTACAGGTTTTGAATTTTGTAAGGGGAGTAGCTGCAAGAGGACTGTTTAGTAGAGTATATACATCTGATCAAGATATGAATCCTAGGGTGCGTCAGAGAGTTGATGAAGATGGTACTGATATGGACCGTAGGGTGCGTCAGAGAATTGATGAGGATGTAGCACCAAAGGTTCAAGAATCTGTGGACTGGACTAGTATGACGTACGACCCGATGCTTCACATCTTTACTCTACTAGACTCCCGCGACTGAGCTAGCTTGGCATCGACATGTAAGCCATGGAGAAGCCTTGGTGCTTCTCCTTATCTGTGGAGCTCTCTGGATCTCCGCGCTTACAAGTTTGATCTTCCAGTGGCGGCGTCTCTTGAGAACAGGTGTGCTGATCTTCAGAAGGTTAGGTTCAATGGCCTTGACTCTGCTGCTGCCTTGGTTAGTCTCAAAGAAAAGAATCTGAGGGAGATAAGCGTCGAACGTTGTGAGAATGTAACGGATGCAACACTGTCTATGATCGTTGCACGCCATGAAGCTCTTGAGAGCCTCCAGCTTGGACCAGGCTTCGGCGAGAGGATCACTAGCGAGGCTATAAAGATAATAGCCATCTGCTGTACTAAACTTAAAACACTTCGTCTCTCTGGAATGAGAGATGTCAGCTCTGAGGCGATCACATCTCTGGCGGAGCATTGTCCACAGCTCAGTGATGTTGGATTCTTTGATTGTCTGAACATCAACGAAGAGGCACTTGGACAAGTGGTCTCTCTTCGCTACCTCTCTGTCACCGGGACAGCGAACATCAACTGGAGAGTTGCAGCTGAGAGCTGGGAGAAGCTTCCAAACTTAACCGCTCTGGATGTCTCCAGTACCAGCATTGACCACATGGCTGTTTCAAGGCTGTTCAAATCATCTCAAAGCTTGGAAGTTGTGTGTGCTTTAAACTGCCCTATGCTCGAAGAACATGATGGTGCAGATCTCAACCCTGATAGATTCAAAGGAAAGCTCTTGATTGCAATGTTTAACAATACTTTAAATGGGATAGCTTCTATATTTGAAGACGACAACTCAAAGATGCCAAGGGATACAATGCGTTGGCTTGAGTGGAACTTGTCTCGCACGCTTCTGTTTTTGGCAGAAAACAACTTACTAGAATTGAATGGTTTCTGGCAGAGCCATGGAGCTAAGCTGTTTCTCAGGTTAATGCAAAGCTCACAAGAGGATGTCCAGGAGAGAGAAACCAAAGGACTTGCAGCTTCATCTATGTGGGTGATGATTACGAAGCTTGTGTATACCACAAAAGAGCCGAAGCGGTTATGCGTGATGGAGGCACCCTAATTCTGTTAAAACTTGCTAAATCCTGGAAAGAAAGTTTCCAGGCAGAAGCTGCGAGCGCTGTAGCAAACTTGTTATCAATACCAACTAACGAGGTGCTTCTTTCTCTTGTATTTTTGCTTTTTTTACTAGTCAATCTTTTGAATAAAGTCTTAACTATCTAAGAAGAAACCTCCTAGAACACATGTATGTCATTCATGGTTTATGATTATTGTCATTTTCACAGAAAAAAATTTAGTAGTCTTACATTATTTAAGAAACATCCAAAGGCATTTATTAATTATGAGAAAATCTTAATTACCAAAAGCGTGTCATTTGTTAGTTGTGAGTTGTGAGAAAATCTTAATTACTAAAGGCGGAAGACACATGTCTCTCATATCTTACTTACCATATGCGTTATTACTGCTAAAAATTAATTAGCTACTAGATGGTTGTTCGCAAATTCGCGGATATAAACATTGTATAAAAATATATATTTTATGTATAGAATATTGTAAAGTTTCCATAAATTTGATGTAAAAGTATCTGATGAATATTTAGTAATTAAAATATTTGTCGATTTATATATGTAACTATCACATTAATTTCTGCAACGCATATTATGCATCTTCTTCGGTCTCTTCTTATTTTTCTCATTATTATTTTGTTTTTTATTTAATTTTTGCTAATGTTTTCCTAATTTTTTACTTATTTTGTGCCAAATATTTATTATTATCTCTAAATAGTAAGACAAACCAGACAATCAATAAACCAAAAATTCATCAAAAAATTAATATTGATCTATCTTTTATATATTTATTAATGGTTTTGTTATACTGGTTAGTATAATTTATTAATGGCTTTGTTATACTGGTTAGTATAATATATCACCTTGTCATATCATTATTTTAGACATATATACTTAATATTAATGTGAGATTCAATCATTTTATTACATCAAAATAACATATTATTTATATAAATTTGTTAGAATTTTTTTATTATAAATTTTAAAAGCTTATTATACCACAAAGTTACATATCATTATTTTGTAAATAATTTATTTTTACATTCAATTTAGATTATATTTTCCCTCTTCGACCTTATAAATTTTAGAACTTATTATTTATATTGATCTTCCTTACTCAATTTATATTCATATTGTGAAAGCACATAAACCTTATTAATTCACAGTTATATTATTATTCTTCACATGTGTTTTTTTTTTTTTTTTTCATTCTTCTTTTTCTATTAAAAATATGCATGCCAGTTCTATTATAATCAAAGCTATATAAGTTATACGAATCGAGTATTAACTCTAGTTTTGTATTATATACAATGTTCTAGTTATTCAATTTTATAATTTATAAAAAAGTTGTTTATTAATATTATTTTTAAATACTTACCATATATTTTCTGTTTTTAAATATACAAATACTTTAATCATTTCTGAAAGCGATAACTCAATTATACTATCAATTTGTCATTGAAAAATAATAATAATTTTTTCAATTGCACTGTTTGGACGATAGATCAAAAAGTGTTTGCTCGGCTAAATTAAAACAAGCGCGCTTAAATATATTGAACGTTTCTTTAAAACTTTCATGGATCGAAAAATCACTGCAACTGCTGCTTCATCATCAACTACTCCATCTATGTTAGCGCAAGTCTTGAAGAAAATTTGTATCCAAGAAGCTGACATCTTGAGATGCAGTGGTGAGGAAATTGGAAGGATTGTTACAATGCTGCGAAACCCTTCTCTAGTACTCAAAAAATTTGCAGTCTTTGCGCTTCTTCGGGTGTTCTTATTAATGTGGTTAGTGTGAATTTTAATTTTGGAACTAATAATATATGAAAAATGCAGTTCACAATACCGGGAGCTAGTCCGCAAAGCATCATGCAAGCTTGATGCATAACGCTGGAGATATGGGAAACTTGCGTTCTGCTGCTGCAGCTATGAGAATATCTAGTAAAGCTACTTTTCTTGCGAAAATCGTGATTCGCAACCTTGAGAATTATCAGCCAGAATGTTCAAAAGAAAATAAATAATCATCTCATAAGAGTAATTGAGTCTTTGTAATAGCATTTGTTAGTGATATAGAATATCTATGTAACAACAGATCTTTGTTTTTCATCATAAATATAATATAACCTTTTGAGAGAGATATTTTTCTTGGCTTTTTCTTTCAAGTTAGCAACTTAGAAACGTTAACTACTTAGCAATTGTAGCTACCTGAGTACATTCCCAAGTTTTCATTAATCCCTAAAATATATATTCTTTGCTAAGGACATCTTTTAATGTTTACAATGTAATGACTAAAAAAAAATCTGAGAATTCAATTGCTCACATTCAACTGAATATAAAATTAGAATCATTATTGGAATCTAAGGATAGATTATATTGTTCATTGATAACGGCCTAGTAGCAATAAGTAACAACACATAACAAACACACAAGCACAAATTAATAATGTAATAAGTTATTTTAATGACAACATACTTTAAATCTGAAGGAAGATATTAGTTAAGGTAATTCTCCTAAATAGACAATTTCAAGTTTTTGTCGTAAAAAGAGTCATTTAGAAGGAAAATGACCCAAATGTTTCATTTAATTGCTAAAAGATCCTTGTTCACAAGATAAATAAATACAAATAAATTAAAAATTAAAAAAAATAATTTTTTTTTGAATTATATGTTTTCAAATTTGATTTTTAAAAAAAAAACAAAACTGAATTTTTTTCAATTTTTTTTTTGAAATTCGAAAAATGCTTTTTGAAACTATTTTTTAAAATTTTATTTTCAATTTTAACTATTTATTCTTATTTTATAAATTTTAAACCATAATCACAAAACTTTACCCTTAACTCTAAATCTTAAGGTCTAAATTAGTTAACCCTAGAGGTATAAATGTATATTTATCTTTTAATGAAATATTTTGATCATTTTGATCTTTAGAGGCTGTATTTGTAACAAAAATCTTTTTAGTCCTATCCTAGAATATTTATCTATTAGTTAAATTAAGCGAGGAAGCAACAACAATGTGTAATAAATAATAATAAAGCGTAGGCTTTTGTCACTGTAGCAGAAGTCCCCTTACTCATATTTTGTTTTGGTATTGGTTTAAATACTCAAATTAAAATAATATCTCCAGATTGTAAACCTTAATCAAAACCAACATAATAGATTTGAAAATGGTGTTATTTGTTTTATGATTTATAAAATTCAATTCAAATGAATAATTAGTCATAAATTAAGTACTAGTCATATGGATTTGTTAATAAATTTGATTTCAATAGATTTGAATTGACTACTAAGTTTAAAATCTAAACACCCAAATTTGAAAAATCTCTGGATTTCTAAAAATTAATTAAAAAAAAATTCTTGACTTTTTAAATCATATTCTAAATTTTAAATGAATTCAAATACATAAAAGAACAATATCCGTTCCTATATTTAGTTTCTATTCCCTTATATAGAAAGTAAGAGGTTGGAAAAGAAGATTTTGTTATCAATAGCAACTAACGAGGTGCCTCTTTCTCTTGTATTTTTGTTTTTTCTACTATTCAATCTTTTGAATAAAGTCTTAACTATTTAAGAAGAAACCCCCTAGAACACATGTATGTCATTCATGGTTTATGATGATTTGTCATTTTCACAGAAAAATATTTAGTAGTCTTACATCATTTAAGAAACATCCAAAGGCATTTATTAATTATGAGAAAATCTTAATTACCAAAAGCGTGTCATTTGTTAGTTGTGAGTTGTGAGAAAATCTTAATTACTAAAGGCGGAATATCTTACTTACCATATGCGTTATTACTGTTAAAAATTAATAGCTACTAGGTGGTTGCCCGCGAATTCGCGTATATAAACATTGTATAAAAATATATATTTTATGTATAGAATATCGTAAAGTTTCCATAAATTTGATGTAAAATTACTTATGAATATTTAGTAATAAAATATTAGTGGAATTATATATGTAACTATCACATTAATTTCTGCAACGCATATTATGCATCGTCTTCAGTATCTTCTTATTTTTCTGATTATTATTTTGTTTTTTATTTAATTTTTGCTAATGTTTTCCTACTTTTTTACTTTTTTGTGCCAAATATTTTTTTTTCTCTCTAAATAGTAAGACAAACCAGACAATCAATAAATCAAAAATTCATCAAAAAATTAATATTGATCTATCTTTTATATATTTATTGATGGTTTTGTTATACAGGTTAGTATAATTTATTTATGGGTTTGTTATTCTAGTTATTATAATATATCAACTTGTTATATCATTATTTTAGACATATATACTTAATATTAGTGTGAGATTCAATCATTTTATTACATCAAAATAACATTTTATTTATATAAATTTGTTAGAATTTGTTATTATAAATTTTAAAAGCTTATTATACCGCAAAGTTACATATTATTATTTTGTACATAATTTATTTTTACATTCAATTTAGATTATATTTTCTGTCTTGACCTTATCAATTTTAGAACTTATTATTTATATTGATCTTCCTTACTCAATTTATATTCATATTGTGAAAGCACATAAACATTATTAATTCACAGTTATATTATTATTCTTCACTTGTGTTTTTTTATTTCTGTTTTTTTTCTTTCTTCTTTTTCTAGTAAAAATATGCATGCCAGTTCTATTATAATCAAAGCTATATAAGTTATACGAATTGAGAATTAACTCTAGTTTCGTATTATATACAATGTTCTAGTTATTCAATTTTATAATTAATAAAAATTGTTTATTAATATTATTTTTAAATACTTACCATATATTTTCTGTTTTTAAATATACAAATACTTTAATCATTTCTGAAAGCGATAACTCAATTGTAATATCAATTTGTCATTGAAAAATAATAATAATTTTTTAAATGCACTGTTTGGACGATAGATCAAAAAGTGTTTGCTCAGCTAAAGTTAAAACAAGCGCGCTTAAATGTATTGAACGTTTCGTTAAAACTTTCATGGATCGAAAAATCACTGCAACTGCTGCCTTATCATCCACTACTCCATCTATGTTAGCGCAAGTCTTGGAGAAAATTCGTATCCAAGAAGCTAACATCTTGAGATGCAGTGGTGAAGAAATAAGAAGGATTGTTACAATGCTGCGAAACCCTTCTCTAGTACTCAAAAAATTTGCAGTCTTTGCGCTTCTTCGGGTATTTTTATTAATGTGGTTAGTGTGAATTTTAATTTTGGTACTAATAATATATGAAAAATGCAGTTCACAATACCGGGAGCTAGTCATGCAAAGCATCATGCAAGCTTGATGCATAACACTGGAGATATGGGAAACTTGCGTTCTGCTGCTGCAGCTATGAGAATATCTAGTAAAGCTACTTTTCTTGCGAAAATCGTGATTCGCAACCTTGAGAATTATCAGCCAGAATGTTCAAAATAAAATAAATAATCATCTCATAAGAGTAATTGAGTCTTTGTAATAGCATTTGTTAGTGATATAGAATATTTATGTAACAACAGATCTTTGTTTTTCATCATAAATATAATATAACCTTTTGAGAGAGATATTTTTCTTGGCTTTTTATTTCAAGTTAGCAACTTAGAAACGTTAACTACTTAGCAATTGTAGCTACCTGAGTACATTCCCAAGTTTTCATTAATCCCTAAAATATATATTCTTTGCTAAGGACATCTTTTAATGTTTACAATGTAATGACTAAAAAAAAATCTGAGAATTCAATTGCTCACATTCAACTGAATATAAAATTAGAATCATTACTGGAATCTAAGGATAGATTATATTGTTCATTGATAACGGCCTAGTAGCAATAAGTAACAACACATAACACAGACACTAACACAAATTAATAATGTAATAAGTTATTTTAATGACAACATACTTTAAATGTGAAGGTAGATATTAGTTAAGGTAATTCTCCTACATAGACAATTTCAAGTTTTTGTCGTAAAAAGAGTCATTTAGAAGGAAAATGACCCAAATGTTTCATTTAATTGCTAAAAGATCCTTATTCACAAGATAAATAAATGTTAATAAATAAATAATTTTAAAAATAATTTTTTGTTTCGAATTATATGTTTTCAAATTTGATTTTTTTTAAACTGATTTTTTTCCAATTTTTTTTGAAATTCGAAAATGTTTTTGAAACTATTTTTTAAAATTTTATTTTCAATTTTTAATATTTACTTTTATTTTATAAAATTTTAAACCATAATCACAAAACTTTACCCCTTAACTCTAAATCTTAAGGTCTAAATTAGTTAACCCTAGAGGTATAAATGTATATTTACCTTTTTAATGAAATATTTTGATCATTTTGATATTTAGAGACTATATTTGTAACAAAAATCTTTTTAGTCCTATCCTAGAGTATTTATCTATTAGTTAAATTAAGAGAGGAAGCAACAACAATGTGTAATAAATAATAATAAAGCGTAGGCTTTTGTCATTGTAGGAGAAGTCCCCTTACTCATATTTTGTTTTGGTATTGGTTTAAATACTCAAATTGAAATAATATCTCCAGATTGTAAACCTTAATCAAAACCAACATAATAGATTTGAAAATGGTGTTATTTGTTTTATGATTTATAAAATTCAATTCAAATGAATAATTAGTCATAAATTAAGTATTAGTCATATGGATTTGTTAATAAATTTGATTTCAATAGATTTGAATTGACTACTAAGTTTAAAATCTAAACACCCAAATTTAAAAATCTCTGGATTTCTAAAAATTAATTAAAAAAATTCTTGACTTTTTAAATCATATTCTAAATTTTAAATGAATTAAAATACATAAAAGAACTATATCCGTTCCTATATTTAGTTTCTATTCCCTTATATAGAAAGTAAGAGTCTTTGTAATAGCATTTGTTAGCGATATAGAATATTTATGTCACAACAGATCTTTGATTTTCATCATAAATATAATATAACCTTTTGAGAGAGATATTTTTCTTGGCTTTTTCTTTCAAGTTAGCAACTTAGAAACGTTAAATACTTAGCAATTGTAGCTACCTGAGTACATTCCCAAGTTTTCATTAATCCCTAAAATATATATTCTTTGCTAAGAACATCTTTTCATTAATCCCTAAAATATATATTTTGAAATAGTTTTTGGTTTTTGTTTTTCAAAAACTATTTGTTTGCCAATCAAGATTTTGTGAAAATGGATTCCCTAAAATATAGGGAAACCAGATTTTGTGAATAACTACCTATTTTCAAGCAAAAACCAAAAACCATATTTTCTTGGTTTTTCACGTGGGTTTTTTTTTTATTTCTTTTATTCTTAAAAAATAATTGTATAGTTCTGTATTTATGTAATAACGTGACTATTTATTTTTAAATTCAAAATAAACCAAAAAAATATTTGTATTGATAATATATAGATAGTTAATGTTTTTGATTTATTGATTCAGTAAAGTCACATTTATTAAAATAATTTACTTATAAATAATATTTTTTAAAAAATAATTAAATAAAAAACAAATGAAATTTAGAAGAACGAAATATTTACAGGATAATCAAATAACTAATATCTAAAAATCAAAATATTACCATCAATAAACTAATATCCAAAAAAAATATTGCCAATGTATTATACATTTACTACTTTGTAATAAAAATTTTATTTAAGTATCTAGCTATTACTTTATATGTTATAAATATATAAATTTTATGCATTTTACCATTTAAAAAAATATAATTATTTAGTTCTATTAATAGTAAAATCTAATTATTCATTGTCTAAAATTAAATATACTTTAAATATCCAGATATTAATATTTACTAGAATTTCATAAATTTTATTCATTCTTACCATATTTTAAAAAATATAATTAAATTTTATTTAATTTATTTTGTAAGTTTAATTAGTTATCTATTTACCTATAGATATAAAATGAAAATGTAGGTATACATGTAGCTAGTCGTTTTTACTTTATAACAGTTTGTTATTGTTGTATATTTTAAAAATAATTTTAATATATAATTATTTGTTTTAGTGATAATAGTAATTGTTTTATTAAAATTTAATTTATTAATTCTTCATCTTACTTTGGAAACAAAAACCAAAATCTAAAACCACCATTCAAGTTTTTCAAAAAACCAAAATCTACTGCAAAATCAAAAACTAAAAATTAAAAACCAAAATCTAAAAACTAAAAACCAAAAGCCAAAAACCAAAAACCAAAAACTAAAAACTAGAAACTGACTAAACAATCATCACCTAATTTATCATAAACTATCTTATTTTAAGAACAGAACAATGATATCTATCAAAACAATTCAAAGAAAATGGAAAAACTGGGGGTCAAAGTCTTCTTTATTAAAAACATTTGGAAAATATTATAATACTTTTAAATGTTTAGAAGAAAAACTGAAATGATATTGTAGTAACTGGTAGTATATATAATGTACCGTGCCAAGGAGGTGATAGATACTTCTCTTACAAATACAATCTGCTCTTATATAAGCTCTCTTCTCGTGTCTCTCTCTCTTCACCTTCATTACCCAGTCCTCAGAGTCTTCCTTATTCTTTCTCTGTCTCTCAGAATAAACGAAGATAATTAAAGTCCTTCTCTTTTGTTCCAGAGGGGTGATTATTCAACGTGTTTTGATTATTCCCTTTTCGTTTTTAATGATCTTAAAACAGTTTGCTGGTCTATTTGCTTGAATAACGTGTTTTGATAATCACTCGGTATTGGAATGTTCAAGAAATTGATACGCTGTAATTATTACAGAAGATTATTAATTAGGGACCGATTTTTTTTTTAACTTCAATAAAATTGTATTGTTTAAATCTGATTTTCCCCGCCGAAACCGATTTTTTTTTTGAACTATGTAATTTTTTTTTTTTTGTGATAAAAACTTTTATGATATTTGGCTTAATGTACAGCCTAAACAGATTTTTAGAACACTGATCTATTGTATTAGCAGTGAGATTCTAGTTTTGGAGCCATTGTGTATCTAAATTTTGCTTTCATTGTTCTACAGGTTTTGAGTTTTGTAAAGGGAGTAGCTGCAAGAGGACTGTTTAGTAGAGTATATACATCTGATCAAGATATGAATCCTAGGGTGCGTCAGAGAGTTGATGAATATGGTACTGATATGGACCGTAGGGTGCGTCAGAGAATTGATGAGGATGTAGCACCAAAGGTTCAAGAGTCTGTGGACTGGACTAGTATGACGTACGACCCGATGCTTCACATCTTTACTCTACTAGACTCCCTCGACCGAGCTAGCTTAGCATCGACCTGTAAGCCATGGAGAAGCCTTGGTGCTTCTCCTTATCCGTGGAGCTCTCTGGATCTCCGCGCTAACAAGTTTGATCTTCCAGTGGCGGCTTCTCTTGAGAACAGGTGTGCTGATCTTCAGAAGGTTAGGTTCAATGGCCTTGACTCTGCTGCTGCCTTGGTTAGTCTCAAAGCAAAGAATCTGAGGGAGATAAGCGGCGAACGTTGTGACAATGTAACGGATGCAACACTGTCTATGATCGTTGCACGCCATGAAGCTCTTGAGAGCCTCCAGCTTGGACCAGGCTTCGGCGAGAGGATCACTAGCGAGGCTATAAAGATAATAGCCATCTGCTGTACCAAACTTAAAACACTTCGTCTCTCTAGAATGAGAGATGTCAGCTCTGAGGCGATCACATGCATCTCTGGCTGAGCATTGTCCACAGCTCAGTGATGTTGGATTCTTTGATTGTCTGAACATCAACGAAGAGGCACTTGGACAAGTGGTCTCTCTTCGCTACCTCTCTGTCACCGGGACAGCGAACATCAACTGGAGAGCTGCAGCTGAGAGCTGGGAGAAGCTTCCGAACTTAACCGCTCTGGATGTCTCCAGTACCAGCATTGACCACGTGGCGGTTTCAAGGCTGTTCAAATCATCTCAAAGCTTGGAAGTTGTGTGTGCTTTAAACTGCCCTATGCTCGAAGAACATGATGGTGAAGATCTCAACCCTGATAGATTCAAAGGATAGCTCTTGATTGCAATGTTTAACAATACTTTAAATGGGATGGCTTCTATATTTGAAGACGACAACTCAAAGATGCCAAAGGATACAATGCGCTGGCTTGAGTGGAACTTGTCTCAAGACGCTTCTGTTTTTGGCAGAAAACAACTTACTAGAGGTGAACGGTTTCTGGCAGAGCCATGGAGCTAATCTGTTTCTCAGGTTAATGCAAAGCTCACAAGAGGATGTCCAAGAGAGAGCAACCAAAGGACTTGCAGCTTTCATCTATGTGGGTGATGATTACGAAGCTTGTGTATACCACTTAAAGAGCCAAGCGGTTATGCATGATGGAGGCACCCCAATTCTGTTAAAACTTGCTAAATCCTGGAAAGAAAGTTTCCAGGCAGAAGCTGCGAGCGCTGTAGCAAACTTGTTATCAATAGCAACTAACGAGGTGCCTCTTTCTCTTGTATTTTTGCTTTTTTCTACTAGTCATTCTTTTGAATAAAGTCTTAACTATTTAAGAAGAAACCCCCTAGAACACATGTATGTCATTCATGGTTTATGATTATTTGTCATTTTCACCGAAAAAAATTTAGTAGTCTTATATTATTTAAGAAACATCCAAAAGCATCTATTAATTGTGAGAAAATCTTAATTACCAAAAGCGTGTCATTTGTTAGTTGTGAGTTGTGAGTTGTGAAAAAACCTTAATTACTAAAGGCTGAAGACACATGTCTCTCATATCTTACTTACCATAATGCTATTATTGTTAAAAATTAATTAGCTACTAGGTGGTTGTCCATGAATTTATGGATATAAATTTTCCATAAATTTGATGTAAAAGTATCTGATGAATATTTAGTAATAAAAATATTTGTGGAATTATATATGTAACTATCACATTAGTTTCTGCAACGCATATATGCATCTTCTTCGGTCTCTTCTTATTTTTTTCATTAATATTTTGTTTTTTATTTAAATTTTGCTAATATTTTCCTAATTTTTTACTTATTTTGTGCCAAATATTTATTTTTCTCTCTAACTAGTAAGACAAACCAGACAATCAATAAACCAAAAATTCATCAAAAAATTAATATTGATCTATCTTTTATATATTTATTGATGATTTTGTTATACTGGTTAGTATAATTTATTAATGGCTTTGTTATACTGGTTAGTATAATATATCACCTTGTCATATCATTATTTTAGACATATATACTTAATATTAATGTGAGATTCAATCATTTTATTACATCAAAATAACATTTTATTTATATAAATTTGTTAGAATTTTGTTATTATAAATTTTAAAAGCTTATTATACCGCAAAGTTACATATCATTATTTTGTATACAATTTATTTTTACATTCAATTTAGATTATATTTTCCGTCTTCGACCTTATCAATTTTAGAACTTATTATTTATATTAATCTTCCTTACTGATTTTATATTCATATTGTGAAAGCACATAAACCTTATTAATTCACAGATATATTATTATTCTTCACTTGTGTTTTTATTTTTTTTCTTTCTTCTTTTTCTATTAAAAATATGCATGCCAGTTCTATTATAATCAAAGCTATATAAGTTATACGAATCGAGTATTAACTCTAGTTTCGTATCATATACAATGTTCTAGTTATTCAATTTTATAATTAATAAAAAAATTGTTTATTAATATTATTTTTAAATACTTACCATATATTTTCTGTTTTTAAATATACAAATACTTTAATAATTCTTATAGTGGTGACTCAATTATACTATCAATTTGTCATTGAAAAATAATAATAATTTTTTTAAATGCACTGTTTGGACGATAGATCAAAAAGTGTTTGCTCGGCCAAAGTTAAAACAAGCGCGCTTAAATGTATTGAACGTTTCATTAAAACTTTCATGGATCAAAAAATCACTGCAACTGCTGCTTCATCATCAACCACTCCATCTATGTTAGCGCAAGTCTTGGAGAAAATTCGTATCCAAGAATCTGACATCTTGAGATGCAGTGGTGAGGAAATTGGAAGGATTGTTACAATGCTGCGAAACCCTTCTCTAGTACTCAAAAATTGCAGTCTTTGCGCTTCTTCGGGTATTTTTCTTAATGTGGTTAGTGTGATTTTTGATTTTGGTACTAAAAATATATGAAAAATGCAGTTCACAATACCGGGAGCTAGTCATGCAAAGCATCATGCAAGCTTGATGCATAACGCTGGAGATATGGGAAACTTATGCTCTGCTGCTGCAGCTATGAGAATATCTAGTAAAGCTACTTTTCTTGCGAAAATCGTGATTCGCAACCTTGAGAATTATCAGCCAGAATGTTCAAAAGAAAATAAAGAATCATCTCATAAGAGTAATTGGTCTTTGTAATAGCATTTGTTAGTGATATAGAATATTTATGTAACAACAGATCTTTGTTTTTCATCATAAATATAATATAACCTTTTGAGAGAGATATTTTTCTTGGCTTTTTCTTTCAAGTTAGCAACTTAGAAACGTTAACTACTTAGCAATTGTAGCTACCTGAGTACATTCCCAAGTTTTCATTAATCCCTAAAATATATATTCTTTGCTAAGGACATCTTTTAATGTTTACAATGTAATGACTAAAAAATCCGAGTATTCAATTGCTCACATTCAACTGAATATAAAATTAGAATCATTATTGGAATCTAAGGATAGACTATATTGTTCATTGATAACGGCCTAGTAGCAATAAGTAACAACACATTAACGCACACACAAATTAATAATGTAATAAGTTATTTTAATGACAACATACTTTAAATGTGAAGGAAGATATTAGTTAGGGTAATTCTTCTAAATAGACAATTTCAAGTTTTTGTCGTAAAAAAGAGTCATTTAGAAGGAAAATGACCCAAATGTTTCATTTAATTGCTAAATAATCCCTGTTCACAAGATAAATAAATTTAAATAAATAAAAAATTAAAAAAATAATTTTTTGTTTCGAATTATATGTTTTCAAATTCGATTTTTTTTAAAAAAATGATTTTTTTTTTTGAAATTCAAAAATGCTTTTTAAACTATTTTTTATAATTTTATTTTCAATTTTTAATATTTACTTTTATTTTATAAAATTTTAAACCATAATCGCAAAACTTTACCCCTTAACTCTAAATCTTAAGGTCTAAATTAGTTAACCCTAGAGATATAAATGTATATTTACATTTTTAATGAAATATTTTGATCATTTTGATCTTTAGAGGCTATATTTGTGACAAAAATCTTTTTAGTCCTATCCTAGAATATTTATCTGTTAGTTAAATTAAGCGAGAAAGCAACAACAATGTGTAATAAATAATAATAAAGCGTAGGCTTTTGTCATTGTAGCAGAAGTCACCTTACTCATATTTTGTTTTGGTATTGGTTTAAATACTCAAGTTGAAATAATATCTCCAGATTGTAAACCTTAATTAAAACCAACATAATATATTTGAAAACGGTGTTATTTCTTTTATGATTTATAAAATTCAATTCAAAGGAATAATTAGTCATCAATTAAGTATTAGTCATATAGATTTGTTAATAAATTTGATTTCAGTAGATTTGAATTGACTACTAAGTTTAAAATATAAACACCAAAATTCGAAAAAAAATCTCTGGATTCGTAAACATTAATTAAAAAAAAATTCTTGACTTTTTAAATCATATTCTAAATTTTAAATGAATTAAAATACATAAAAAACAATATCCGTTCCTATTTTTAGTTTTTATTCCCTTAAATATAAAGTAAGAGATTGCAAAAGAAGATTTTGTTATCAATAGCAACTAACGAGGTGCCTCTTTCTCTTGTATTTTTGCTTTTTCTACTAGTCAGTCTTTTGAATAAAGTCTTAACTATTTAAGAAGAAACCCCCTAGAACACATGTATGTCATTCATTGTTTATGATTATTTGTCATTTTCACAGAAAAAAATTTAGTAGTCTTACATTATTTAAGCAACATCCAAAGGCATTTATTAATTGTGAGAAAATCTTAATTACCAAAGGTGTGTCATTTGTTAGTTGTGAGTTGTGAGAAAATCTTAATTACTAAAGGCGGAAGACACATGTCTCTAATATCTTACTTACCATATGCGTTATTACTGTTAAAAATTAATTAGCTACTAGGTGGTTGTTCAATCATGGATATAAACATTGTATAAAAATATATATTTTATGTATAGAATATCGTAAAGTTTCCATAAATTTGATGTAAAAGTATCTGATGAATATTGAGTAATAAAAATATTTGTGGAATTATATATATAACTATCACATTAATTTTTGCAACGCATATTATGCATCTTCTTCGGTCTCTTCTTATTTTTCTCATTATTATATTGTTTTTATTTAATTTTTGCTAATGTTTTCCTAATTTTTTACTTATTTTGTGCCAAATATTTATTTTTCTCTCCAAATATGGATTTAGAATGGTAGTTATATTTTACTAACCGGAATACCACAAATTATATGTTTTCAAATTCGATTTTTTTAAAAAACTAATTTTTTTAATTTTTATTCAAATATTTTTTGAAATTTGAAAATGCTTTTTTAAAATATTTTATAAAAAAATTTATTTTCAATTTTTAATATTTATTTTTATTTTATAAAATTTTAAACCATAATCACAAAACTTTACTCCTTAACTCTAAATCTTAAGGTCTAAATTAGTTAACCTTAGAGGTATAAATGTATATTTACCTTTTTAATGAAATATTTTGATCATTTTGATCTTTAGAGGCTATATTTGTGACAAAAATCTTTTTAGTCCTATACTAGAATATTTATATGTTAGTTAGATTAAGCAAGGAAGCAACAACAATGTGTAATAAATAATAATAAAGCGTAGGCTTTTGTCATTGTAGCAGAAGTCCCCTTACTCATATTTTGTTTTCGTATTGGTCTAAATACTCAAATTGAAATAATATCTCCAGATTGTAAACCTTAATTAAAACCAACATAATAGAAAGTAAGAGTCTTTGTAATAGCATTTGTTAGCGATATAGAATATTTATGTCACAACAGATCTTTGATTTTCATCATAAATATAATATAACCTTTTGAGAGAGATATTTTTCTTGGCTTTTTCTTTCAAGTTAGCAACTTAGAAATGTTAAATACTTAGCAATTGTAGCTACCTGAGTACATTCCCAAGTTTTCATTAATCCCTAAAATATATATTCTTTGCTAAGAACATCTTTTCATTAATCCCTAAAATATATATTTTGAAATAGTTTTTGGTTTTTGTTTTTCAAAAAACTATTTGTTTTTCAAAAAACTATTTGTTTGCCAATCAAGATTTTGCGAAAATGGATTCCCTAAAATATAGGGAAACCAGATTTTGTGAATAACTACCTATTTTCAAGCAAAAGCCAAAAACTATATTTTCTTGGTTTTTCACGTGGGTTTTTTTTATTTCTTTTATTCTTAAAAAATAATTGTATAGTTCTGTATTTATGTAATAACGTGACTATTTATTTTTAAATTTAAAAATAAACCAAAAACATATTTGTATTGATAATATATAGATAGTTAATGTTTTTGATTTATTGATTCAGTAAAGTCACATTTATTAAAATAATTTACTTATAAATAATATTTTTTAAAAAATAATTAGATAAACAACAAATCAAATTTAGAAGAACGAAATATTTACAGGATAATCAAATAACTAATATCTAAAAATCAAAATATTACCATCAATAAACTAATATCCAAAATAATATTGCCAATGTATTATACATTTACTACTTTGTAATAAAAATTTTATTTAAGTATCTAGCTATTACTTTATATGTTATAAATATATAAATTTTATGCATTTTACCATTTAAAAAAATATAATTATTTAGTTCTATTATATTAAAATCTAATTATTCATTGTCTAAAATTAAATATACTTTAAATATCCAGATATTAATATTTACTAGAATTTCATAAATTTTATTGGGAAAATTTTACTTTTACACTTTCTTTAATACCACTATTCAACTTTACCACCAACTAAATGACATTTTCATAGATACCACATTCATTAATGTACAAAAGACTAAATTAACCCTGCATTATCCTCAACCCTATTTTTTTTTCCATCAATTCATCAAAGCTACGCCGCCGTTCGTAGTCGTCTTCATCTAGACCAGTGGTCTTCAGTGTTCCTGAATCACGTGGTGGGAGACCTGACGGTGGGGAAGCCAGAGATGATCGAGTTGTATGAGACGGAGACGGTGGAATCCCCAATTCGTGTGCTTGATTCTGATTTTAGACTCTATGCCTTGAATGACTGAGTTGAATCAGGTTTTGTTTAATCCTTTACATGAATATCCATTGAAAACGAAATTTAGGTCTTGGTAGCTTGTCACTTAAGTAGTTCAAATGGTGTGATGTGTCCCTGTTTTCGTTTTGGATACCTTTTGCTTGAGAGAGCACCGTGTTTTGACATTGCTCCCACTGTAAACAAGGATATACTCGTTTTGTATTTCTGTTTTATCTTGTGCTTGATTGTATCGCCAGTTTACAAGTAATGGTACTTTATTCTTTAAAATCTGATCTTTTTATTCTTAAAAATAATTGTATAGTTCTCAGATTTATGTAATAACGTGACTATTTATTTTAAATTTAAAATAAACCAAAACATATTTGTATTGATAATATATGATAGTTAATGTTTTGATTTATTGATTCAAGAAAGTCACATTTATTAAAATAATTTACTTATAAATAATATTTTTAAAAATAATTAGATAAACAACAAATCAAATTTAAGAACTAAATATTTACAGGATAATCAAATAACTAATATCTAAAAATCAAAATATTACCATCAATAAACTAATATCCAAAATAATATTGCCAATGTATTATACATTTACTACTTTGTAATAAAAATTTTATTTAAGTATCTAGCTATTACTTTATATGTTATAAATATATAAATTTTATGCATTTTACCATTTAAAAAAATATAATTATTTAGTTCTATTATATTAAAATCTAATTATTCATTGTCTAAAATTAAATATACTTTAAATATCCAGATATTAATATTTACTAGAATTTCATAAATTTTATTGGGAAAATTTTACTTTTACACTTTCTTTAATACCACTATTCAACTTTACCACCAACTAAATGACATTTTCATGATACCACATTCATTAATGACAAAAAAGACTAAATTAACCCTGCATTATCCTCAACCCTATTTTTTTCCATCAATTCATCAAAGCTACGCCGCCGTTCGTAGTCGTCTTCATCTAGACCAGTGGTCTTCAGTGTTCCTGAATCACGTGGTGGGAGACCTGACGGTGGGGAAGCCAGAGATGATCGAGTTGTATGAGACGGAGACGGTGGAATCCCCAATTCGTGTGCTTGATTCTGATTTTAGACTCTATGCCTTGAATGACTGAGTTGAATCAGGTTTTGTTTAATCCTTTACATGAATATCCATTGAAAACGAAATTTAGGTCTTGGTAGCTTGTCACTTAAGTAGTTCAAATGGTGTGATGTGTCCCTGTTTTCGTTTTGGATACCTTTTGCTTGAGAGAGCACCGTGTTTTGACATTGCTCCCACTGTAAACAAGGATATACTCGTTTTGTATTTCTGTTTTATCTTGTGCTTGATTGTATCGCCAGTTTACAAGTAATGGTACTTTATTCTTTAAAATCTGATCTTTTTATTCTTGTACTTTATCTTGTGCTTGATTTCATTCAATTTTATTCTTTAAAATCTGATCTTTTTTACATATATGTTCGCCAGGTTCTTGAAATGATGACTGTTCCTCAAAGATTCTCAACTGGGTAACGTTTGCTACAGTGTATCCTCTCGATCCACTGTGGAGCTTTGAGTCAAACGTCATTGGTAGCATCGGTCTAAAGAAAGACCCACCTCAACCCTCCTCGCATTGCTCAGACGACGAGGTTTCTAACGTTAGCAGAGACGAGGACGAGGAAGAACAAGAAGGACTAGACTGTCCCATTTGCTTCGAATCATTCAACATCGTCGAAAACGTTCCTTATGTCTTATGGTGCGGTCACACTCTTTGCCAGAACTGTATCTTTGCCCTCCAACCCGCTGTCTCAACGCTCTCCGGTCACGACATCAGGGTTCCCTTCTTCGTCTCCTGCCCTTGGTGTCAGCTGCTTTCCTTGAGGATTGTCTACAACGGCGTCCTCATGTTCCCTCGCAAAAACTTCTTCCTTCTCTGGATGGTTGAGAGTCTCAACGGTGACAGGACAAGACATGGTGGTGGTGGTTCGTTGGTCAGTACTGATAATAACAACCAGTACTACAGCAGCAATCTGATTGCAAGGCCTGCTGTTGTTGTGCGTAACAGAACAACAGCAGACAGCATTTCTCGTTCCACAAGTCTCTTGATTTCTTCATCTCCTTCACCTCCAAGTTTCCTTTTGTGGTCGTTTTCCTGCTCATCGTTTTCTTTGCTATACCTGGTAGCCTCATCATTCTTGCTCTTTACTTCCTCCTCACGATTCTTCTAGCCATTCCATCTGGTATGGTACTGTATTTTGCATACCCTATTCTGGAAAGGTTGCTCAGCAGCCCATTCTCTGTGGTGCAAGCTTTTTTGGAGTCTTTGAAACTTTCATGATTTGTGGTCGGTTAGAACCTTTTTTAGATATTGTTATTGATTGCAAACTTTAATTGTGATTTTGAGTTTTAATTCTTTTTTGAAGTTTTTGGTTTGCAGATTTTTGTTTTAATTGATGATTGATCATGATTTTTGTTTTAATTGATGATTGATCATGTGTGTTAATGTCTCTAATACTCTATAAATAAACACATTAACCGTGCTTGATTGTATTGAAGTTTATAAAGGTTTCTAAAATATTTATTAAGGGTCTATAGTAAAGATCTATAAGAAAATTATAAAGATATAATTTATAAAGGTTTATAAAAATATTTTAATTGTTATTTCCTTTGAAAAAATTTAAAAGGTTTTGTGTATCGTTTGTAAACTCCTATAAACAAATGTACCCATTAATAAAAGTTTATAGTTATTTATAAGTGTTTGTAAATCGGTTAATAACAAATAATTTACAGAAACTATAAAATAGTAGATTTTAAAAATTAGTTTATAATTTGTTTTATAAAATTTCATAATTGGTGTAACAACTATATCATTTATAAGAATTTATAAATAATCATTATAAGAGGTTTATATATCATTTATAAAAGTCTATATTTCATTTATAAAATTATATAAACAATTTATAAGGTTTATAAAGGTTTATAAGTCATTTATAAGTGTTTATAAATGGTTTTATAAATAATTGGACATGTGTATACATTGATCTTGAAGCCTGAATTGATGATTAGCAATTGTTTTATGTGGTTTTGTAGAATAATAGTTGAATATGGAAAATCATAAATGAGTCATTTTGATAGTTAATCAATAATCATTATTATGAATTTTGAGTATTCATAACTTAACTTATAATGGTTTATAAATTAATTTCTAAGGGTTTAGAAATTAACTTATAAGAGATTATAAACTGATTTATCAGAGTTTATAAACTGGTTTTTGGTTACAAGGGTTTACAAGTTAATTTATAAGAGTTAATCTTTTTGATCAAAAAGAGTTAATCTATAAGATACACAAATAAAATAAGGAATTAATAATAAATAAAATGTATATTTATAAAAATTAATAAATCAACTTCTAAACCATTAAATTAGTTTAGAAATCAGTTTTTAAATTAACTTATAAACCATTATGAATCTTTTATAAGGTTTTTATACATTAACATAGAAACCTTAATCAATTAGTTTATATACCTTTATATATCAGCTTACAAACCCTTAAATTAGTTTATAAATATCAATAAATCAACTTTTAAACCCTTGAATTAGTTCATAAACATTTATAAATCAGTTTATAGATTAATTTATAAACCCTTATGAATCATATTATAAGGTTTTTGTACATTTACTTAAAAATATTAATGAATTAGCTTATAAATCTTTATAAATCAGTTAATAAACTATATAAATTATTTTATAAAAAATCATTTATAAGAGTTTATAACCATTTAGAAATGCTTATAAGACCATTTATAAGGTTTGTAAAATAATTTATAAGGTCTACAAAGGTATGTAAATAATTTATAAGGGTTTATAAAACATTTATAAAGTTCATAAAAGTTTTTACAAAGTTTAGAAACCATTTATAACGGCTTATAAATCATTTATAAAGAGTCTATAAACCTTTTATAAAATATTAAACAATTTGTTTCTTCATGCTTCTATATAGTCCATAAAGTCCCTAAATCATTCATAAAAAGTACATATTTATAAATCAGTTTATAGATTAATTTATAAACCCTTATGAATCATTTTATAGGGTTTTTGTACATTAACTTAAAAATATTAATGAATTAGTTTATAAACAGTTATAAATCAGTAAATAAACTATATAAATTATTTTATAAAAAATCATTTATAAGAGTTTCTAACCATTTTGAAAGGCTTATAAGACCATTTATAAGGTTTGTGAAATAATTTGTAAGGTTTATAAAGGTATGTAAATAATTTATAAGGGTTTATAAAAAATTTATAAAGTTTATAAAAGTTATTACAAAGTTTAGAAACCATTTATAGCGGCTTATAAATCATTTATAAAGAGTCTATAAACCTTTTATAAAGGTATGTAAACAATTTGTTTCTTCATGCTTCTATAAAGTCTCTAAATTCCCTAAATCATTCATAAAAAATACATCATTTGGTATGATTCATCTTTCAATCTATTTATGTATTCTTCAATGAATTAATTGTGTTTGCAAGAAGGAAATATCTATAATGATTAATAAACTTATTTATGTGTGTTTATAAAATTTATAAAACCAATCATATGAATATACAAAAAACAGCTTTGTATATAAACCATTTATAATAGTTTATAGAAACAAATTATGAACCATTATTTATAATTTTTTATAAAGTCATCTATAAAGTTTATAAAACACTTCAAAATATTTATAAAACTATTTATAAGGGTTTATAAAATAATTTATAAGAATTTATAATATATTTGTAAGAGTTTATAAATCTATTTATAAGGGTTTATAAAAATATTTATAAGGGTATGAAAATATTATAATATTAGTCTTATCGCCTATGCCAAGAACTACACCATTTTGTATGATAGTTTTGTATATAAATCATTTATAAGGGTTTGTAAAACCTTTATGAACCAATAATAAATTTTATAAGAGTTTATAAAACCTTGTAAAACATCTATAAAGTTTAAAAACACTTTTAAAATATTAATAACACTATTTATAAAGGTCTATAAAACTATTTATAAGGGTTTATAAAACCATGTACACTAACTTATAACCCATTTGTAAGAGTTTATAAATCTATTTACAAGGTTTATAAATCTATTTATAAGGGGTTAGATTAAAAGACTTTAATAATCTTCATAACACAATTTATAAGAGTTTATAAATCATTTGAAGAGTTTGTTAATCATTTATAAGAGTTTATAAATCTATTTACAAGGCTTATAAATCTATTTATAAGGGTTAATACAAAATATTAAAATATTTAATAATCTTCATAAAACAATTATAAAATTTTATAAATCATTTAAAAGAGTTTATTAATTATTTATAAAAGTTTATAAATTCTTACAAAAACTTTATCCATTCGATCATCGTCAATGATTCTTCCTTCAATTGTTTATTATTGAGAAAAAGCAAAATGCTCATCACCTATAGCAAGAACTACACCATTTGGTATGATTCATCTTTCAATATATCCTATATATTCTTGGATGGATTATTTGTGTTTGCAAGAATGAAACATCTACAATGAATGAAAAACCAAACAAGCGGAAATATCATTTGTGTTTGTCTTTGTGTTTACAAGAATGAGACACCAAACAAGCGGAAATATCATTTGTGATCCTGAATGTAGATATAGACTTCTCAAGGGCATCTAAGAGAACAGATACACTAGGCTGCAGTATCACCTTTTCCGATGCTTCTACCAAAACCAAAATCTGTACCCCAAAAATGTTATCATCAAATCTTACACAAACATCATTACAAAATCAAAATCAGAACTAAGGATAAATATGACTATAGAAAAAAAGGGAACTAAATCAAAACCTTCAGCCCCATTTCCTTCTTGGCCTTAGCTTGTATCTCACAGAGAAAGCCTAGGGGATTTCCTTCTTGGTCTTAGAGATGACAACGAAGCTGAAGTAAAGGAACTGACTTTAAGAAAACAAGAAGCTAATAGTGGATAGGGAACTAAGGGAAATTATCAATTCCTACTCATTTCTTAAAAACTACACTATTTCTAGAGAACTTTTGATGTGTCTGATTATAAGAGTTAATACATTATAAATGGTAAATAACTTATAATGGTTTGTAAATCATTTATAAGAGTTAATACATTGTTTATAAATTTTTATTTACCCTTTATAAGGGGTTTTTATATCATTTTTAAGAATTTATATATCATTGGAATATCAAACACACGGATGGTTGATCCATCTTCAACTCGAGATGCAATGTTGAAGAGTAGTAGATTATTTATAAGAGGTTATAAATCACTTGTAATGGCTTGTAAAACATTTATAAAAGTAAATAATTTTTTTGTAAATGTTTATTTACCATTTATAAGGGGTTTTTATATCATTTCTAAGAAATTATATAACATTTATAGCGATTTATATATCATTGGAGTATCAAACACATGAATGGTTGATCCATCTTCAAAACCCCCAGATGCAACATTCAAGAGTTGTAGGCATGAGTTATTAAGTTTCATGTGGTTACCAAAAAATTGATCTTGTGAGTAAAAAAAACAAGGGCAACCCAATTTATAATTGGTTATCAAAACAATTTATAAGGCTTTCTAAATTTCTTATTAAATTATAATTCATTTATAAGAGTTTATAAAATCAGTCATTAAGGATATGTATACAAAACTTGAACTTAGTTTTCTATAAGGCTTCACAAGGATTATAAATAATTTATAAATGTTTATGAATCATTTAAGAAGATTTATAAATCATTTATAAATACTTATAAATTATTTACAAGGCTTTATAAATCATTTATAAGAATATATATATAAACTATTTATAGGGGTTTGTAATTCAATTATAAGAATATATAAAAATATTTATAAGGTTTTATAAAATCGTTTATAAGGATTTGTAAAAATTTCTAAAGGTAAATCGTTTATAAGGATTTGTAATCGGTTTACTGGTTTGATTTCGATGCGGACTGGGTAAACCGAATAGCCTACAAAACGAACAACAATCAGCGTCGGCGTCGGCGTCGGCGTCGGCGTCGGCGTCGGCGTCGGCGTCGGCGTCGGCGTCGGCGTCGGCGTCGGCGTCGGCGTCGGCGTCGGCGTCGGCGTCGGCGTCGGCGTCGGCGTCGGCGTCGGCGTCGGCGTCGGCGTCGGCGTCGGCGTCGGCGTCGGCGTCGGCGTCGGCGTCGGCGTCGGCGTCGGCGTCGGCGTCGGCGTCGGCGTCGGCGTCGGCGTCGGCGTCGGCGTCGGCGTCGGCGTCGGCGTCGGCGTCGGCGTCGGCGTCGGCGTCGGCGTCGGCGTCGGCGTCGGCGTCGGCGTCGGCGTCGGCGTCGGCGTCGGCGTCGGCGTCGGCGTCGGCGTCGGCGTCGGCGTCGGCGTCGGCGTCGGCGTCGGCGTCGGCGTCGGCGTCGGCGTCGGCGTCGGCGTCGGCGTCGGCGTCGGCGTCGGCGTCGGCGTCGGCGTCGGCGTCGGCGTCGGCGTCGGCGTCGGCGTCGGCGTCGGCGTCGGCGTCGGCGTCGGCGTCGGCGTCGGCGTCGGCGTCGGCGTCGGCGTCGGCGTCGGCGTCGGCGTCGGCGTCGGCGTCGGCGTCGGCGTCGGCGTCGGCGTCGGCGTCGGCGTCGGCGTCGGCGTCGGCGTCGGCGTCGGCGTCGGCGTCGGCGTCGGCGTCGGCGTCGGCGTCGGCGTCGGCGTCGGCGTCGGCGTCGGCGTCGGCGTCGGCGTCGGCGTCGGCGTCGGCGTCGGCGTCGGCGTCGGCGTCGGCGTCGGCGTCGGCGTCGGCGTCGGCGTCGGCGTCGGCGTCGGCGTCGGCGTCGGCGTCGGCGTCGGCGTCGGCGTCGGCGTCGGCGTCGGCGTCGGCGTCGGCGTCGGCGTCGGCGTCGGCGTCGGCGTCGGCGTCGGCGTCGGCGTCGGCGTCGGCGTCGGCGTCGGCGTCGGCGTCGGCGTCGGCGTCGGCGTCGGCGTCGGCGTCGGCGTCGGCGTCGGCGTCGGCGTCGGCGTCGGCGTCGGCGTCGGCGTCGGCGTCGGCGTCGGCGTCGGCGTCGGCGTCGGCGTCGGCGTCGGCGTCGGCGTCGGCGTCGGCGTCGGCGTCGGCGTCGGCGTCGGCGTCGGCGTCGGCGTCGGCGTCGGCGTCGGCGTCGGCGTCGGCGTCGGCGTCGGCGTCGGCGTCGGCGTCGGCGTCGGCGTCGGCGTCGGCGTCGGCGTCGGCGTCGGCGTCGGCGTCGGCGTCGGCGTCGGCGTCTACAAAACGAACAACAATCAAACTAAGATGACGCAGACGCCGACGCCGACGCCGACGCCGACGCCGACGCCGACGCCGACGCCGACGCCGACGCCGACGCAGACGCCGACGCCGACGCCGACGCCGACGCCGACGCCGACGCCGACGCCGACGCCGACGCCGACGCCGACGCCGACGCCGACGCCGACGCCGACGCCGACGCCGACGCCGACGCCGACGCCGACGCCGACGCCGACGCCGACGCCGACGCCGACGCCGACGCCGACGCCGACGCCGACGCCGACGCCGACGCCGACGCCGACGCCGACGCCGACGCCGACGCCGACGCCGACGCCGACGCCGACGCCGACGCCGACGCCGACGCCGACGCCGACGCCGACGCCGACGCCGACGCCGACGCCGAAAACAGCGTCAACCAAACGAACAGGACTATATATAAATCTATATTATAATGACATAGGTCCTTCTGTCAAATACATGTGATAAAGATTCACATAAAATAATAGAAACGTAAAGAACAATAAGAGTAGTGTAAATAGACTGTCTAACCACTTGAAATCATACAAAACTCAGAAACATGGAATCTGATCATTACAATAACCTAAAAAAACAAAAAAGATCCATCTTTCCCTTGTTTCTGAAGCAATCTCTGAAAATGCCAATTGGGGAAAACCTTCTCCTTTACTTACTTTCTGCACTATGCTTATAATTAAAACCCTTGTCTGAAGTATACCTCCTCCACGACTGCAGTCTCTACCGTCTTGATACAAACGATTGAAGCAAGCACGAAAGGATTCACATTAAGAACACCAAAAAAGGACAAGGATCCCTCTCTCTCTGTCTCAAGAACAGAGCCATTAACTTTAATACCCTCTCTTGTCAGGACAATCTGCTTTCCTGTGTCCTGAACTTCCACAATTGAAGCAAGCACCTCCAAAACTCCTGTTTTACAGACATCAAATCAATAAGTTGAAAGAAGCAGATTTTAACTTAGATTCGTTTGAGGCTAAAAAAGGAACCTAACCTCTCTCTGGAAGGAGCTCTGCTGCTTGATGATCGTCTGTCACTACCGCCACCAATCAACCAATCATCAGAACTTCCTCTGGAACCACCACCACCACCACGGGACCAGCTGCTTCCTCCACCACCACTGCTTCTACTTCTTCTGTCATCATCACCTCCCCAACTATCACGTCCTCGTGATGATCCTCCTCTACTGCCAAATCTTGACCCTCTAGAACCTCCTCCTCCTCTAGGCATCCTGTCTCTGCTAGAGAACCGTCCGTAGTTGTCACTAGACGGTCCATCATCTTGCAGCGGGGGTAACTACAAAAGATGTTAAGTGTTGTTGGTCAGAAATGATTTCACTGCGTATATGTTATGTTGTATTCAAAAGAGTGAAAGCCAGCAGAAACTAAGGGAAGCGAAGATCAATACCTTTGTTATCAAGGATATAATGTTTCCTTCTGGCACTTCATTCTCTAGCAGCTCTTTCGCGATGTCCTCTGGTAGATCAAAAACAGCTCCTTGCACCTGATATACATTTGCAGAGTCAGAGATTTCTAAGAAAATAAGATAGTTCAAAGATAATCTGCTGATATGATGATCATATCACTAAGACTGACCCTGTCATCTGCGATGATGAAGATTTTTCCAACTCGATCTGCAGCTGGACGGTAAACATCGGAAAGGAAACCAGTCACAGACCTTGCAGATAAGAAGCCTCTAGAGTTTGTTGGATCTCTAGAGGCTTATAACAGGAGCCTCATATGCAACCGTAGACAAACTTTTCCATTCTCTGATCTCTTCAGCCTTTATTAGTTTATTTCGACCTGACCGAGATCGTTTCTGTCTGACATTAAAAAAATAACTGTTACTATAGCTAATCACTTAAAATAGAAGGGATGAGAAAAAAAAAAGACAGAAAACTTGCAGGCACCCAAACACATACCCAGGAATGTAGGTAAGCAAGAGAAAGGCCTTTTTAAACTCAAGTTCACTCAAAGCTAAGAGCTGAGGAGGAATGTGCAGAGACCCTCCACCATTGCCTTGTATTGTCAAAGAAGGAGCTTCAGAGTCAACATACATCTTTTCTACAATCAGAGCAACAATCAAACTCTACGTAAGAACCCACAAACTATAATAAAATAGAAAGATTCTCTGTTTCTTTTCGATACTGACCCTGAGAAACTCTGTTTCGAGATGAAATAGGAAGAGACTTCGCCGGAGAGCTCGTAACAGTAAGGGCGTGGGTAAGCTTAGAGGCGATGAAGCGGTCGAGGTTGGACATCACCGGAGAATTAAAAGCTTTCCTGAGCAAATCGAAAGCTAACTCCTCAAGAATCGAAGACCTTCTATTCTTCACCACATCTCGTTGGAGTCGCCGAATTACGCAGGGGCCGTCGAATCTCGCCGCACGGACAAAGAAGAAGAGATCGAGATCGAGGATATGTTTGATTTGATTAGTAGGGGTAGGATAGTATTTTATCTTTTAAAATTTTAAGGGTATACTTGATTAATGTATAAATGAAAAGTGGTATTGGAAAAGTGCTATTTGTGACAATTTCTCAATTTTATTCATTCTTACCATATTTTAAAAAATATAATTAAATTTTATTTAATTTATTTTGTAAGTTTAATTAGTTATCTATTTACCTATAGATATAAAATGAAAATGTAGGTATACATGTAGCTAGTCGTTTTTACTTTATAACAGTTTGTTATTGTTGTATATTTTAAAAATAATTTTAATATATAATTATTAGTTTTAGTGATAATAGTAATTGTTTTATTAAAATTTAATTTATTAATTCTTCATTTTACTTTGGAAACCAAAATCTAAAACCACCATTCAAGTTTTTCAAAAAACCAAAATATACTGCAAAATCAGAAACTAAAAATTAAAAACCAAAATCTAAAAACTAAAAACCAAAAGCCAAAAACCAAAAACTAAAAACTAGAAACTAACTAAACAATCATCACCTAATTTATCATAAACTATCTTATTTTAAGAACAGAACAATGATATCTATCAAAACAATTCAAAGAAAATGGCAAAACTGGGGGTCAAAGTCTTCTTTATTAAAAACATTTGGAAAATATTATAATACTTTTAAATGTTTAGAAGAAAAACTGAAATGATATTGTAGTAACTGGTAGTATATATAATGTACCGTGCCAAGGAGGTGATAGATACTTCTCTTACAAATACAATCTGCTCTTATATAAGCTCTCTTCTCGTGTCTCTCTCTCTTCACCTTCATTACCCAGTCCTCAGAGTCTTCCTTATTCTTTCTCTGTCTCTCAGAATAAACGAAGATAATTAAAGTCCTTCTCTTTTGTTCCAGAGGGGTGATTATTCAACGTGTTTTGATTATTCCCTTTTCGTTTTTAATGATCTTAAAACAGTTTGCTGGTCTATTTGCTTGAATAACGTGTTTTGATAATCACTCGGTATTGAATTTGAATAGAAATGACAAAGCTTTTGGTCCTCTAAGTCCCTTTATTGCGTATCTATTCGATGGTTTTTGTTATCATAACCAAGCGATCATTCTCCCTATCTCCGTTTGTTGAGTCTTGTTTCTGGTTGGAATGTTCAAGAAATTGATACGCTGTAATTATTACAGAAGATTATTAATTAGGGACCGATTTTTTTTTAACTTCAATAAAATTGTATTGTTTAAATCTGATTTTCCCCGCCGAAACCGATTTTTTTTTTGAACTATGTAATTTTTTTTTTTGTGATAAAAACTTTTATGATATTTGGCTTAATGTACAGCCTAAACAGATTTTTAGAACACTGATCTATTGTATTAGCAGTGAGATTCTAGTTTTGGAGCCATTGTGTATCTAAATTTTGCTTTCATTGTTCTACAGGTTTTGAGTTTTGTAAAGGGAGTAGCTGCAAGAGGACTGTTTAGTAGAGTATATACATCTGATCAAGATATGAATCCTAGGGTGCGTCAGAGAGTTGATGAATATGGTACTGATATGGACCGTAGGGTGCGTCAGAGAATTGATGAGGATGTAGCACTAAAGGTTCAAGAGTCTGTGGACTGGACTAGTATGACGTACGACCCGATGCTTCACATCTTTACTCTACTAGACTCCCTCGACCGAGCTAGCTTAGCATCGACCTGTAAGCCATGGAGAAGCCTTGGTGCTTCTCCTTATCCGTGGAGCTCTCTGGATCTCCGCGCTAACAAGTTTGATCTTCCAGTGGCGGCTTCTCTTGAGAACAGGTGTGCTGATCTTCAGAAGGTTAGGTTCAATGGCCTTGACTCTGCTGCTGCCTTGGTTAGTCTCAAAGCAAAGAATCTGAGGGAGATAAGCGCTAACGCTAGACAATGTAACGGATGCAACACTGTCTATGATCGTTGCACGCCATGAAGCTCTTGAAAGCCTCCAGCTTTGACCAGGCTTCGGCGAGAGGATCACTAGCGAGGCTATAAAGATAATAGCCATCTGCTGTACCAAACTTAAAACACTTCGTCTCTCTGGAATGAGAGATGTCAGCTCTGAGGCGATCACATGCATCTCTGGCTGAGCATTGTCCACAGCTCAGTGATGTTGGATTCTTTGATTGTCTGAACATCAACGAAGAGGCACTTGGACAAGTGGTCTCTTCGCTACCTCTCTGTCACCGGGACAGCGAACATCAACTGGAGAGTTGCAGCTGAGAGCTGGGAGAAGCTTCCGAACTTAACCGCTCTGGATGTCTCCAGTACCAGCATTGACCACGTGGCGGTTTCAAGGCTGTTCAAATCATCTCAAAGCTTGGAAGTTGTGTGTGCTTTAAACTGCCCTATGCTCGAAGAACATGATGGTGAAGATCTCAACCCTGATAGATTCAAAGGATAGCTCTTGATTGCAATGTTTAACAATACTTTAAATGGGATGGCTTCTATATTTGAAGACGACAACTCAAAGATGCCAAAGGATACAATGCGTTGGCTTGAGTGGAACTTGTCTCGCACGCTTCTGTTTTTGGCAGAAAACAACTTACTAGAGGTGAACGGTTTCTGGCAGAGCCATGGAGCTAATCTGTTTCTCAGGTTAATGCAAAGCTCACAAGAGGATGTCCAAGAGAGAGCAACCAAAGGACTTGCAGCTTTCATCTATGTGGGTGATGATTACGAAGCTTGTGTATACCACGAAAGAGCCGAAGCGGTTATGCATGATGGAGGCACCCCAATTCTGTTAAAACTTGCTAAATCCTGGAAAGAAAGTTTCCAGGCAGAAGCTGCGAGCGCTGTAGCAAACTTGTTATCAATAGCAACTAACGAGGTGCCTCTTTCTCTTGTATTTTTGCTTTTTTCTACTAGTCATTCTTTTGAATAAAGTCTTAACTATTTAAGAAGAAACCCCCTAGAACACATGTATGTCATTCATGGTTTATGATTATTTGTCATTTTCACCGAAAAAAATTTAGTAGTCTTATATTATTTAAGAAACATCCAAAAGCATCTATTAATTGTGAGAAAATCTTAATTACCAAAAGCGTGTCATTTGTTAGTTGTGAGTTGTGAGTTGTGAAAAAACCTTAATTACTAAAGGCTGAAGACACATGTCTCTCATATCTTACTTACCATACGCGTTATTATTGTTAAAAATTAATTAGCTACTAGGTGGTTGTCCGCGAATTTGCGGATATAAATTTTCCATAAATTTGATGTAAAAGTATCTGATGAATATTTAGTAATAAAAATATTTGTGGAATTATATATGTAACTATCACATTAGTTTCTGCAACGCATATTATGCATTTTCTTCGGTCTCTTCTTATTTTTTTCATTATTATTTTGTTTTTTATTTAAATTTTGCTAATATTTTCCTATTTTTTTACTTATTTTGTGCCAAATATTTATTTTTCTCTCTAACTAGTAAGACAAACCAGACAATCAATAAACCAAAAATTCATCAAAAAATTAATATTGATCTATCTTTTATATATTTATTGATGATTTTGTTATACTGGTTAGTATAATTTATTAATTGCTTTGTTATACTGGTTAGTATAATATATCACCTTGTCATATCATTATTTTAGACATATATACTTAATATTAATGTGAGATTCAATCATTTTATTACATCAAAATAACATTTTATTTATATAAATTTGTTAGAATTTTGTTATTATAAATTTTAAAAGCTTATTATACCGCAAAGTTACATATCATTATTTTGTATATAATTTATTTTTACATTCAATTTAGATTATATTTTCCGTCTTCGACCTTATCAATTTTAGAACTTATTATTTATATTAATCTTCCTTACTGATTTTATATTCATATTGTGAAAGCACATAAACCTTATTAATTCACAGATATATTATTATTCTTCACTTGTGTTTTTATTTTTTTTTCTTTCTTCTTTTTCTATTAAAAATATGCATGCCAGTTCTATTATAATCAAAGCTATATAAGTTATACGAATCGAGTATTAACTCTAGTTTCGTATCATAAACAATGTTCTAGTTATTCAATTTTATAATTAATAAAAAAATTGTTTATTAATATTATTTTTAAATACTTACCATATATTTTCTGTTTTTAAATATACAAATACTTTAATAATTCTTATAGTGGTGACTCAATTATACTATCAATTTGTCATTGAAAAATAATAATAATTTTTTTAAATGCACTGTTTGGACGATAGATCAAAAAGTGTTTGCTCGGCCAAAGTTAAAACAAGCGCGCTTAAATGTATTGAACGTTTCATTAAAACTGTCATGGATCAAAAAATCACTGCAACTGCTGCTTCATCATCAACCACTCCATCTATGTTAGCGCAAGTCTTGGAGAAAATTCGTATCCAAGAATCTGACATCTTGAGATGCAGTGGTGAGGAAATTGGAAGGATTGTTACAATGCTGCGAAACCCTTCTCTAGTACTCAAAAATTGCAGTCTTTGCGCTTCTTCGGGTATTTTTCTTAATGTGGTTAGTGTGATTTTTGATTTTGGTACTAAAAATATATGAAAAATGCAGTTCACAATACCGGGAGCTAGTCATGCAAAGCATCATGCAAGCTTGATGCATAACGCTGGAGATATGGGAAACTTGCGTTCTGCTGCTGCAGCTATGAGAATATCTAGTAAAGCTACTTTTCTTGCGAAAATCGTGATTCGCAACCTTGAGAATTATCAGCCAGAATGTTCAAAAGAAAATAAAGAATCATCTCATAAGAGTAATTGGTCTTTGTAATAGCATTTGTTAGTGATATAGAATATTTATGTAACAACAGATCTTTGTTTTTCATCATAAATATAATATAACCTTTTGAGAGAGATATTTTTCTTGGCTTTTTCTTTCAAGTTAGCAACTTAGAAACGTTAACTACTTAGCAATTGTAGCTACCTGAGTACATTCCCAAGTTTTCATTAATCCCTAAAATATATATTCTTTGCTAAGGACATCTTTTAATGTTTACAATGTAATGACTAAAAAATCCGAGTATTCAATTGCTCACATTCAACTGAATATAAAATTAGAATCATTATTGGAATCTAAGGATAGACTATATTGTTCATTGATAACGGCCTAGTAGCAAAAAGTAACAACACATTAACGCACACACAAATTAATAATGTAATAAGTTATTTTAATGACAACATACTTTAAATGTGAAGGAAGATATTAGTTAGGGTAATTCTTCTAAATAGACAATTTCAAGTTTTTGTCGTAAAAAAGAGTCATTTAGAAGGAAAATGACCCAAATGTTTCATTTAATTGCTAAATAATTCTTGTTCACAAGATAAATAAATTTAAATAAATAAAAAATTAAAAAAATAATTTTTTGTTTCGAATTATATGTTTTCAAATTCGATTTTTTTAAAAAAAATGATTTTTTTTTTGAAATTCAAAAATGCTTTTTAAACTATTTTTTATAATTTTATTTTCAATTTTTAATATTTACTTTTATTTTATAAAATTTTAAACCATAATCGCAAAACTTTACCCCTTAACTCTAAATCTTAAGGTCTAAATTAGTTAACCCTAGAGATATAAATGTATATTTACATTTTTAATGAAATATTTTGATCATTTTGATCTTTAGAGGCTATATTTGTGACAAAAATCTTTTTAGTCCTATCCTAGAATATTTATCTGTTAGTTAAATTAAGCGAGAAAGCAACAACAATGTGTAATAAATAATAATAAAGCGTAGGCTTTTGTCATTGTAGCAGAAGTCACCTTACTCATATTTTGTTTTGGTATTGGTTTAAATACTCAAGTTGAAATAATATCTCCAGATAGTAAACCTTAATTAAAACCAACATAATATATTTGAAAACGGTGTTATTTCTTTTATGATTTATAAAATTCAATTCAAAGGAATAATTAGTCATCAATTAAGTATTAGTCATATAGATTTGTTAATAAATTTGATTTCAGTAGATTTGAATTGACTACTAAGTTTAAAATATAAACACCAAAATTCGAAAAAAAATCTCTGGATTCGTAAACATTAATTAAAAAAAAATTCTTGACTTTTTAAATCATATTCTAAATTTTAAATGAATTAAAATACATAAAAAACAATATCCGTTCCTATTTTTAGTTTTTATTCCCTTAAATATAAAGTAAGAGATTGCAAAAGAAGATTTTGTTATCAATAGCAACTAACGAGGTGCCTCTTTCTCTTGTATTTTTGCTTTTTCTACTAGTCAGTCTTTTGAATAAAGTCTTAACTATTTAAGAAGAAACCCCCTAGAACACATGTATGTCATTCATGGTTTATGATTATTTGTCATTTTCACAGAAAAAAATTTAGTAGTCTTACATTATTTAAGCAACATCCAAAGGCATTTATTAATTGTGAGAAAATCTTAATTACCAAAGGTTTGTCATTTGTTAGTTGTGAGTTGTGAGAAAATCTTAATTACTAAAGGCGGAAGACACATGTCTCTAATATCTTACTTACCATATGCGTTATTACTGTTAAAAATTAATTAGCTACTAGGTGGTTGCCCGCGAATTCGCGGATATAAACATTGTATAAAAATATATATTTTATGTATAGAATATCGTAAAGTTTCCATAAATTTGATGTAAAAGTATCTGATGAATATTGAGTAATAAAAATATTTGTGGAATTATATATATAACTATCACATTAATTTTTGCAACGCATATTATGCATCTTCTTCGGTCTCTTCTTATTTTTCTCATTATTATATTGTTTTTATTTAATTTTTGCTAATGTTTTCCTAATTTTTTACTTATTTTGTGCCAAATATTTATTTTTCTCTCCAAATATGGATTTAGAATGGTAGGTATATTTTACTAACCGGAATACCACAAATTATATGTTTTCAAATTCGATTTTTTTTAAAAACTAATTTTTTTAATTTTTTTTCAAATATTTTTTGAAATTTGAAAATGCTTTTTTTAAATATTTTATAAAAAATTTTATTTTCAATTTTTAATATTTATTTTTATTTTATAAAATTTTAAACCATAATCACAAAACTTTACTCCTTAACTCTAAATCTTAAGGTCTAAATTAGTTAACCTTAGAGGTATAAATGTATATTTACCTTTTTAATGAAATATTTTGATCATTTTGATCTTTAGAGGCTATATTTGTGACAAAAATCTTTTTAGTCCTATACTAGAATATTTATATGTTAGTTAGATTAAGCAAGGAAGCAACAACAATGTGTAATAAATAATAATAAAGCGTAGGCTTTTGTCATTGTAGCAGAAGTCCCCTTACTCATATTTTGTTTTCGTATTGGTCTAAATACTCAAATTGAAATAATATCTCCAGATTGTAAACCTTAATTAAAACCAACATAATAGATTTGAAAATGGTGTTATTTGTTTTATGATTTATAAAATTCAATTCAAATGAATTATTAGTCATAAATTAAGTATTAGTCATATGGATTTGTTAATAAATTTGATTTCAATAGATTTGAATTGACTACTAAGTTTAAAATATAAACACCCAAATTTGAAAAAATCTCTGGATTTGTAAACATTAATTAAAAAAAATTTCTTGACTTTTTAAATCTTATTCTAAATTTTAAATGAATTAAAATACAATAAAGAAAAATATCTGTTCCTATTTTTAATTTCTATTCCCTTTTATAGAAAGTAAGAGGTTGGAAAAGAAGATTTTGTTATCAGTAGCAACTAACGAGGTGCCTCTTTCTCCTGTATTTTTGCTTTTTCTACTAGTCAATCTTTTGAATAAAGTCTTAACTATTTAAGAAGAAACCCCCTAGAACACATGTATGTCATTCATGGTTTATGATGATTTGTCATTTTCACAGAAAAAAATTTAGTAGTCTTTCATTATTTAAGAAACATCCAAAGACATTTATTAATTGTGAGAAAATCTTAATTACCAAGGTGTGTCATTTGTTAGTTGTGAGTTGTGATAAAATCTTAATTACTAAAGGCGGAAGACACATGTCTCTCATATCTTACTTACCATATGCGTTATTACTGTTAAAAATTAATTAGCTACTAGGTGGTTCCCGCGAATTCGCGGATAAAAACATTGTATAAAAATATATATTTTATGTATGGAATATCGTAAAGTTTCCATAAATTTGATGTAATAGTATCTGATGAATATTTAGTAATAAAAATATTTGTGGAATTATATATGTAACTATCACATTAATTTCTGCAACGCATATTATGCATCTTCTTCGGTCTCTTCTTATTTTTCTCATTATTATATTTTTTTATTTAATTTTTGCTAATGTTTTCCTAATTTTTTACTTATTTCGTGCCAACAGATTTGAATTGACTACTAAGTTTAAAATATAAATATCTAAATTCGAAAAAATCTGGATTTGTAAACATTAATTAAAAAAAATTCTTGAATTTATAAATCGTATTATAAATTTTAAATGAATTAAAATACATAAAAGAACAATATTCGTTCCTATTTTTAATTTATATTCCCTTAAATAAAAAGTAATGGGTTGGAAAAGATGGTTTTTATTAATAGCAACCAACAAGGTGCCTCTTTCTCTTGTATTTTTGCTTTTCCTACTCGTAAAGGAATGTGTGTGGTATGTGATTAAGTTTTGGTACTTTGGTCTCTTTTTCTACTTTGTTACATCTTTCTGGATTTTACTCTAAAGCATGAGTTACTAGTAATTCTTTTGAATAAAGTCTTAACTATTGAAGAAGAAACTCCCTCTTTGGCATAGAACACATGTCTGTCATTCTTGATTTATGATTATTTGTCATTTTTACAGAAAAAAATTTAGTAGTCTTACATTATTTAAGAAACACCCAAAGACGTTTATTCATTGTGAGAAAGTCTTAATTACCAAAGGATTTTCATTTATTAACTATGACTTATGAGAAAATCTTAATTACTAAAGGCCTAAGACACATGTCTCTCATATCTTATTTACCATATGCGTTATTACTGCAAGAAGCTAATTAGCTATAATTAATAAAAACTTTGAATTGTAATTATATACCAAAAAAATTATATAAAGAGATTGTGTATGTACAGACATTTAAAAATTTAGCTACAATCAATAAACAAATCTACACATACTATTTAAAAATTAATGAAATATATTCACTAAAGAGATTAATGTGTATGGATATACATTTCAAAATTAATGAAAATACTACTTTAAAAGATATTATGAATATGCCAACAATTTTTAGTTCTTATCGTTACAAATCTGTAAAACAAATCTTTGCATTAGTTAGATTTTATAATTTTAAACTAAAAAGCATTTTACATAATTAGTATATTCACTAAACGATATTAAAATTTTAAAATAATCTGTTAGTAACGTGTGGAACTAAGAATTTAAAATCCGTTTACGTGCGCAAAGCTAACTAACATTAAATTTTTAAAGTAAACCGTTAACAATGTGCGAAACTAACCAACATTAAGATTTTAAAATACCGTTAATCACGCAGGAAACTTTTATTAAAATAGTTATATATTAATTGAAAGTTAGATACTAATTTATCATAAACTTTGGTCTCTTTTTCTACTTTGTTACATCTTTTTGGAATTTACTCTAGAGCATGAGTTACAAGTCAATCTTTTGAATAAAATCTTAACTATTAAAGAATAAACCCCATTTTTGGCACATAACACATGTCTCTCATTCATGGTTTATGATTATTGTCATTTTAATAGAAACAAATTTAGTAGTCTCAAATTATTCAAGAAACATCCAAAATCATTAATTAATTAATGATGAGAAAATCTTAATTATTAAAGGCACACATTCATGTTTATGATTATTGTCATTTTCACAGAAAAAAATTTATTAGTCTTAAATTATTCAAGAAACATCTAAAACCATTAATTAATTATGAAATAAACTTAACTACTAAAAGCGCAAGCATGACACATGTCTCTCATGTCTTAGTTACCATATGCGCTATTACTTTTAAAAATTAGCTATAATTAAAAAAAAAATCTAAATATAACAAACAAATCTATATAAAGAGATTGTGTATGTATATACATTTCAAAATTTAGCTGTAGTTAATTAATAAAATCTACACATTCTATTTAAAATCTACCGATTTTTTTTTTAACTTCTCGATTTTTTTTTTTAAATTCAATAAAATTGTATTGTTTAAATCTGATTTGCCCCGCCGAAACCGACTTTTTTTGAACTATGTAATTTTTTTATGATAAAAACTTTTATGATATTTGGCTTAATGTACAGCCTAAACAGATTTTTAGAACACTGATCTATTGTATTAGCAGTGAGATTCTAGTTTTGGAGCCATTGTGTATCTAAATTTTGCTTTCATTGTTCTACAGGTTTTGAGTTTTGTAAGGGGAGTAGCTGCAAGAGGACTGTTTAGTAGAGTATATACATCTGATCAAGATATGAATCCTAGGGTGCGTCAGAGAGTTGATGAAGATGGTACTGATATGGACCGTAGGGTGCGTCAGAGAATTGATGAGGATGTAGCACCAAAGGTTCAAGAGTCTGTGGACTGGACTAGTATGACGTACGACCCGATGCTTCACATCTTTACTCTACTAGACTCCCGCGACCGAGCTAGCTTAGCATCGACCTGTAAGCCATGGAGAAGCCTTGGTGCTTCTCCTTATCTGTGGAGCTCTCTGGATCTCCGCGCTTACAAGTTTGATCTTCCAGTGGCGGCGTCTCTTGAGAACAGGTGTGCTGATCTTCAGAAGGTTAGGTTCAATGGCCTTGACTCTGCTGCTGCCTTGGTTAGTCTCAAAGCAAAGAATCTGAGGGAGATAAGCGTCGAACGTTGTGAGAATGTAACGGATGCAACACTGTCTATGATCGTTGCACGCCATGAAGCTCTTGAGAGCCTCCAGCTTGGACCAGGCTTCGGCGAGAGGATCACTAGCGAGGCTATAAAGATAATAACCATCTGCTGTACTAAACTTAAAACACATCGTCTCTCTGGAATGAGAGATGTCAGCTCTGAGGCGATCACATCTCTGGCGGAGCATTGTCCACAGCTCAGTGATGTTGGATTCTTTGATTGTCTGAACATCAACGAAGAGGCACTTGGACAAGTGGTCTCTCTTCGCTACCTCTCTGTCACCGGGACAGCGAACATCAACTGGAGAGTTGCAGCTGAGAGATGGGAGAAGCTTCCGAACTTAACTGCTCTGGATGTCTCCAGTACCAGCATTGACCACATGGCTGTTTCAAGGCTGTTCAAATCATCTCAAAGCTTGGGAGTTGTGTGTGCTTTAAACTGCCCTATGCTCGAAGAACATGATGGTGCAGATCTCAACCCTGATAGATTCAAAGGAAAGCTCTTGATTGCAATGTTTAACAATACTTTAAATGGGATAGCTTCTATATTTGAAGACGACAACTCAAAGATGCCAAGGGATACAATGCGTTGGCTTGAGTGGAACTTGTCTCGCACGCTTCTGTTTTTGGCAGAAAACAACTTACTAGAATTGAACGGTTTCTGGCAGAGCCATGGAGCTAAGCTGTTTCTCAGGTTAATGCAAAGCTCACAAGAGGATGTCCAGGAGAGAGAAACCAAAGGACTTGCAGCTTCATCTATGTGGGTGATGATTACGAAGCTTGTGTATACCACGAAAGAGCCGAAGCGGTTATGCGTGATGGAGGCACCATAATTCTGTTAAAACTTGCTAAATCCTGGAAAGAAAGTTTCCAGGCAGAAGCTGCGAGCGCTGTAGCAAACTTGTTATCAATAGCAACTAACGAGGTGCTTCTTTCTCTTGTATTTTTGCTTTTTCTACTAGTCAATCTTTTGAATAAAGTCTTAACTATCTAAGAAGAAACCCCCTAGAACACATGTATGTCATTCATGGTTTATGATTATTGTCATTTTCACAGAAAAAAATTTAGTAGTCTTCCATTATTTAAGAAACATCCAAAGGCATTTATTAATTATGATAAAATCTTAATTACCAAAAGCGTGTCATTTGTTAGTTGTGAGTTGTGAGAAAATCTTAATTACTAAAGGCGGAAGACACATGTCTCTCATATCTTACTTACCATATGCGTTATTACTGCTAAAAATTAATTAGCTACTAGATGGTTGTTCGCAAATTCGCGGATATAAACATTGTATAAAAATATATATTTTATGTATAGAATATTGTAAAGTTTCCATAAATTTGATGTAAAAGTATCTGATGAATATTTAGTAATTAAAATATTTGTCGATTTATATATGTAACTATCACATTAATTTCTTCAACGCATATTATGCATCTTCTTCGGTCTCTTCTTATTTTTCTCATTATTATTTTGTTTTTTATTTAATTTTTGCTAATGTTTTCCTAATTTTTTACTTATTTTGTGCCAAATATTTATTATTATCTCTAAATAGTAAGACAAACCAGACAATCAATAAACCAAAAATTCATCAAAAAATTAATATTGATCTATCTTTTATATATTTATTAATGGTTTTGTTATACTGGTTAGTATAATTTATTAATGGCTTTGTTATACTGGTTAGTATAATATATCACCTTGTCATATCATTATTTTAGACATATATACTTAATATTAATGTGAGATTCAATCATTTAATTACATCAAAATAACATATTATTTATAAAAATTTGTTAGAATTTTTTTATTATAAATTTTAAAAGCTTATTATACCGCAAAGTTACATATCATTATTTTGTAAATAATTTATTTTTACATTCAATTTAGATTATATTTTCCCTCTTCGACCTTATAAATTTTAGAACTTATTATTTATATTGATCTTCCTTACTCAATTTATATTCATATTGTGAAAGCACATAAACCTTATTAATTCACAGTTATATTATTATTCTTCACATGTGTTTTTTTTTATTTTTTTTTTTCATTCTTCTTTTTCTATCAAAAATATGCATGCCAGTTCTATTATAATCAAAGCTATATAAGTTATACGAATCGAGTATTAACTCTAGTTTTGTATTATATACAATGTTCTAGTTATTCAATTTTATATTTTATAAAAAAGTTGTTTATTAATATTATTTTTAAATACTTACCATATATTTTCTGTTTTTAAATATACAAATATTTTAATCATTTCTGAAAGGGATAACTCAATTATACTATCAATTTGTCATTGAAAAATAATAATAATTTTTTCAAATGCACTGTTTGGACGATAGATCAAAAAGTGTTTGCTCGGCTAAAGTTAAAACAAGCGCGCTTAAATATATTGAACGTTTCGTTAAAACCTTCATGGATCGAAAAATCACTGCAACTGCTGCTTCATCATCAACTACTCCATCTATGTTAGCGCAAGTCTTGGAGAAAATTCGTATCCAAGAAGCTGACATCTTGAGATGCAGTGGTGAGGAAATTGGAAGGATTGTTACAATGCTGCGAAACCCTTCTCTAGTACTCAAAAAATTTGCAGTCTTTGCACTTCTTCGGGTATTCTTATTAATGTGGTTAGTGTGAATTTTAATTTTGGAACTAATAATATATGAAAAATGCAGTTCACAATACCGGGAGCTAGTCATGCAAAGCATCATGCAAGCTTGATGCATAACGCTGGAGATATGGGAAACTTGCGTTCTGCTGCTGCAGCTATGAGAATATCTAGTAAAGCTACTTTTCTTGCGAAAATCGCGATTCAAAACCTTGAGAATTATCAGCCAGAATGTTCAAAAGAAAATAAATAATCATCTCATAAGAGTAATTGAGTTTTTGTAATAGCATTTGTTAGTGATATAGAATATTTATGTAACAACAGATCTTTGTTTTTCATCATAAATATAATATAACCTTTTGAGAGAGATATTTTTCTTGGCTTTTTCTTTCAAGTTAGCAACTTAGAAACGTTAACTACTTAGCAATTGTAGCTATCTGAGTACATTCCCAAGTTTTCATTAATCCCTAAAATATATATTCTTTGCTAAGGACATCTTTTAATGTTTACAATGTAATGACTAAAAAAAAATCTGAGAATTCAATTGCTCACATTCAACTGAATATAAAATTAGAATCATTATTGGAATCTAAGGATAGATTATATTGTTCATTGATAACGGCCTAGTAGCAATAAGTAACAACACATAACACACACACAAGCACAAATTAATAATGTAATAAGTTATTTTAATGACAACATACTTTAAATGTGAAGGAAGATATTAGTTAAGGTAATTCTCCTAAATAGACAATTTCAAGTTTTTGTCGTAAAAAGAGTCATTTAGAAGGAAAATGACCCAAATGTTTCATTTAATTGCTAAAAGATCCTTGTTCACAAGATAAATAAATACAAATAAATTAAAAATTAAAAAAATAATTTTTTTTTTCGAATTATATGTTTTCAAATTTGATTTTTTTTTAAAAAAAACAAAACTGAATTTTTTTCAATTTTTTTTTGAAATTCGAAAAATGTTTTTTGAAACTATTTTTTTAAAATTTTACCTCATGTTTCTTTGATCTCTAGTAAAGTTTATTTAAATAAATCAGAGTTTTGTTATAGTTTTCTGTCGAGTTAAAAAGCTCTTTGTTGCATTATCTGAAGTTTTGCTAATGTGATTGATAAAAATTGAAATACAATGGTGGTGTTCTAGAAGTAACTGTGAAATGAATTATCAATGATTCAGTGGATTTATGGGTTTATGAATTTTGATGGATTTGGAAATACTGGTGAAATGGTGTTAGGCAATATATGGTTTTTAAAATTTAAGTTAAAAATCATGTGTTATTGCCACTGCCATTGGTTCAATATATAATTTTAAATTTTAACTCAAATTATTTTATTTGTTTTATAATTTATAAATTCTAATTCAAATCAAGAGTCAATCGTAAATCAAGTTAGTCATACGGAATAGTTAATAAATTTGATTCCAATATATTTGAATTGACTACTAAGTTTAAAATATAAATACTCAAATTCAAAATAAATTCTCCAGATTTGTAAAAATTAATTAAAACCAACATAATAGATTTGAAAATGGTGTTATTTATTTTATGATTTATAAAATTTAATTCAGATCAAGAATTCGTCATAAAACAAGTGTTAGCCATACATATTTGTTAATGAATTTGATTTCAATGGATTTGAATTGGCTACTAAGTTTAAAATATAAATACTCAAATTCGAAAAATTTACGAATTTGTAAAAATTAATTAAAACCAACATAATAGATTTGAAAATGGTGTTATTTGTTTTATGATTTAAAAAATTAATTAAGATCAAGAATTAATTATAAATCAAGTATTAGTCATACAGATTTGTTAATAAATTTGATTTTAATAAATTTTAATTGACTACTAAGTTTAAAATATAAATACTTGAATTCGAAATAAATCTCCAGATTGTAAACCTTAACTAAAACCAACATATTAGATTTCAAAATGGTGTTATTTGTTTTATGATTTAAAAATTCTAAATCAAATCAATAATTAGTCATAAATTAAGTATTAGTCATACGGATTTGTTAATAAATTTGTTTTCAATAGATTTGAATTGACTACTAAGTTTAAAATATAAATACTTGAATTCGAAATAAATCTCCAGATTGTAAACCTTAATTGAAACCAACATAATAGATTTCAAAATGGTGTTATTTGTTTTATGATTTACAAAATTTAATTCAAATCAATAATTAGTCATAAATTAAGTTAATAAATTTGATTTCAAAAGATTTGAATTGACTACTAAGTTTAAAATATAAATACTCAAATTCAAAATAAATTCTCTGAATTGTAAACATTAATTAAAAAATTCTTGACTTTATAAATCGTATTATAAATTTTAAATGAATTAAAATACATAAAAGAATAATATTCGTTCCTATTTTTAATTTATTTCCTTAAATAAAAAGTAATTGGTTGGAAAAGAAGGTTTTGTTATTAATAGCGACCAATGAGGTGCCTCTTTCTCTTGTATTTTTGCTTTTCTTACTCGAAAGGAATATGTGTAGTATGCGATTCTGTTTCAGTACTTGGTCTCCTTTTCTACTTAGTTACATCTTTTTGGATTTTACTTTAAAGCATGAGTTACGAGTCAATCTTTTTAATAAAGTCTTAACTATTAAAGAAGAAACCCCTATGTTGGTATAGAACAGATGTCTGTCATTCATGATTTATGATTATTGTCCTTTTCATAGAAAAAAATTTAGTAGTCTTACATTATTTAAGAAACATCCAAAGGCATTTATTAATTGTGAGAGAATCTTAATTACTAAAAGTGTGTCATTTATTAACTACTTATGAGAAAATCTTAATTACTAAAGGCCTAAGACACATGTCTCTCATATCTTACTTACCATATACATTATTACTGTAAAAAGTTAATTAGCTATAATTAGTAAAAATTTGAATTGTAATTATATACCAAAAACCAACATAATAGATTTCAAAATGGTGTTATTTGTTTTATGATTTACAAAATTTAATTCAAATCAATAATTAGTCATAAATTAAGTTAATAAATTTGATTTCAAAAGATTTGAATTGACTACTAAGTTTAAAATATAAATACTTGAATTCGAAATAAAATCTCCAGATTGTAAACCTTAATTGAAACCAACATAATAGATTTCAAAATGGTGTTATTTGTTTTATGATTTACAAAATTTAATTCAAATCAAGAATTAGTCATAAATTAAGTTAATAAATTTGATTTTCAAAAGATTTGAATTGACTACTAAGTTTAAAATATAAATACTCGAATTCGAAATAAAATCTCCAGATTGTAAACATTAATTAAAACCAACATAATAGATTTGAAAATGATGTTATTTGTTTTATGATTTACAAAATTTAATTCAAATCAATAATTAGTCATAAATTAAGTATTAGTCATACAAATTTGTTAATAAATTTGATTTCAAAAGATTTGAATTGACTACTAAGTTTAAAATATAAATACTTGAATTCGAAATAAAATCTCTGGATTGTAAACATTAATTAAAACCAACATAATAGATTTGAAAATGGTGTTATTTGTTTTACGATTTACAAAATTTAATTCAAATCAAGAATTAGTCATAAATTAAGTTAATAAATTTGATTTCAATAGATTTGAATTGACTACTAAGTTTAAAATATAAATACTCAAATTCGAAATAAAATCTCCAGATTGTAAACATTAATTAAAACCAACATAATAGATTTGAAAATGGTGTTATTTGTTTTATGATTTACAAAATTTAATTCAAATCAATAATTAGTCATAAATTAAGTTAATAAATTTGATTTCAAAAGATTTGAATTGACTACTAAGTTTAAAATATAAATACTCGAATTCGAAATAAAATCTCCAGATTGTAAACATTAATTAAAACCAACATAATAGATTTGAAAATGGTGTTATTTGTTTTACGATTTACAAAATTTAATTCAAATCAATAATTAGTCATAAATTAAGTTAATAAATTTGATTTCAAAAGATTTGAATTGACTACTAAGTTTAAAATATAAATACTCGAATTCGAAATAAAATCTCCAGATTGTAAACATTAATTAAAACCAACATAATAGATTTGAAAATTGTGTTATTTGTTTTACGATTTACAAAATTTAATTCAAATCAATAATTAGTCATAAATTAAGTTAATAAATTTGATTTCAAAAGATTTGAATTAACTACTAAGTTTAAAATATAAATACTCAAATTCGAAATAAAATCTCCGGATTGTAAACATTAATTAAAACCAACATAATAGATTTGAAAATGGTGTTATTTGTTTTACGATTTACAAAATTTAATTCAAATCAAGAATTAGTCATAAATTAAGTTAATAAATTTGATTTCGATAGATTTGAATTAGCTACTAAGTTTAAAATATGAATACTCTAATTCAAAATAAAATGTCCAGATTGTAAACATTAATTGAAACCAACATAATAGATTTAAAAATGGTGTTATTTGTTTTATGATTTACAAAATTTAATTCAAATCAATAATTAGTCATAAATTAAGTTAATAAATTTGATTTCAAAAGATTTGAATTGACTACTAAGTTTAAAATATAAATACTTGAATTCGAAATAAAATCTCCAGATTGTAAACCTTAATTGAAACCAACATAATAGATTTCAAAATGGTGTTATTTGTTTTATGATTTACAAAATTTAATTCAAATCAATAATTAGTCATAAATTAAGTTAATAAATTTGATTTCAAAAGATTTGAATTGACTACTAAGTTTAAAATATAAATATATAAATTCGAAAAATCTCCGGATTTGTAAACATTAATTAAAAAAATTCTTGACTTTATAAATCGTATTATAAATTTTAAATGAATTAAAATACATAAAAGAATAATATTCGTTCCTATTTTTAATTTATATTCCCTTAAATAAAAAGTAATTGGTTGGAAAAGAAGGTTTTGTTATTAATAGCAACCAACGAGGTGCCTCTTTCTCCTGTATTTTTGCTTTTCCTACTCGTAAAGGAATGTGTGTGGTATGTGATTAAGTTTTAGTACTTTGGTCTCTTTTTCTACTTTGTTACATCTTTTTGGATTTTACTCTAAAGCATGAGTTACTAGTAATTCTTTTGAATAAAGTCTTAACTATTTAAGAAGAAACTCCCTCTTTGGCATAGAACACATGTCTGTCATTCAAGATTTATGATTATTTGTCATTTTTACAGAAAAAAATTTAGTAGTCTTACATTATTTAAGAAACACCCAAAGACATTTATTAATTGTGAGAAAATCTTAATTACCAAAGGTGTGTCATTTATTAACTACTTATGAGAAAATCTTAATTACTAAAGGCCTAAGACACATGTCTCTCATATCTTACTTACCATATACATTATTACTGTAAAAAGTTAATTAGCTATAATTAGTAAAAAATTTGAATTGTAATTATATACCAAAAAACGTATATAAAGAGATTGTGTATGTACAGACATTTAAAAATTTAGCTACAATCAATAAACAAATCTACACATACTATTTAAAATTAATGAAATATATTCATTAAAGAGATTAATGTGTATGGATATACATTTCAAAATTAATGAAAATACTACTTTAAAAGATATTATGAATATGCCAACAATTTTTAGTTCATATCTTTACAAATCTGTAAAACAAATCTTTGCATTAGTTAGATTTTATAATTTTAAACTAAAAAGCATTTTACATAATTAGTATATTCACTAAACGATATTAAAATTTTAAAATAATCTGTTAGTAACGTGTGGAACTAAGAATTTAAAATCCGTTTACGTGCGCAAAGCTAACTAACATTAAATTTTTAAAGTAAACTGTTAACAATGTGCGAAACTAACCAACATTAAGATTTTAAAATACCGTTAATCACGCGGGAAACTTTTATTAAAATAGTTATATATTAATTGAAAGTTAGATACTAATTTATCATAAACTTTGGTCTCTTTTTCTACTTTGTTACATCTTTTTAGAATTTACTCTAAAGGATGAGTTACAAGTCAATCTTTTGAATAAAATCTTAACTATTAAAGAATAAACCCCCTTTTGTCACATAACACATGTCTCTCATTCATGGTTTATGATTATTGTCACTTTCATAGAAAAAAATTTAGTGGTCTCAAATTATTCAAGAAACATCCAAAACCATTAATTAAATAATGATGAGAAAATCTTAATTACTAAAGGCACACACTCATGGTTTATGATTATTGTCATTTTCACAGAAAAAAAAATTATTAGTCTTAAATTATTCAAGAAACATCTAAAACCATTAATTAATTATGAAAAAATCTTAATTACTAAAAGCGCAAGCATGACACATGTCTCTCATGTCTTAGTTACCATATGCGTTATTACTTTTAAAAATTAGCAATAATTAAAAAAAAAATTAAAATATTTTTTTTGCCTACATCTAAATAGTTATTATATAACAAACTAATCTATATAAAGAGATTGTGTATGTATATACATTTCAAAATTTAGCTGTAGTTAATTAAAAAAAATCTACACATTCTATTTAAAAATTAATGAAATACTATGTATTCACTAAAAATATTGTGTATCTAGATACATTTAAAAATTAATGAAAAATACTATTTAGAAAGATATTATGTATATGCAAAAAATTTAGTTCATATCTTTATAAATCTGTAAAAAGTATGTTGCATTAGTTAGATTTCATAACTTAAACTAAACAATATTTTTGCATAATTAGTATATTCAAGTGCTCAACTAAATGATATAAAATTAAAGTAATCCGTTAGCAATGTGCGGAACTAACCAACATTAAGATTTGAAAGTTATCCATTAGCAATGTGCGGAACTAACCGATTGTAAAGTAAGCCGTTAACAACGCGCGAAACTAACTAACATTAAATTTTTAAAATACTGTCAACCTTATCACGAACGAAACTTTTATTAAAATAGTTATTTATTAATTGAAAGTTAGATACTAATTTATCATAAACTATCTTATTCTAAGAACAGAACAATGATATCTATCAAAACAATTCAAAGAAAATGGCAATATTGGGGGTCAAAGTCTTCTTTATTAAAAACATTTGGAAAATATTATAATACTTTTAAATGTTTAGAAGAAAAACTGAAATGATATTGTAGTAACTGGTAGTATATATAATGTACCGTGCCAAGGAGGTGATAGATACTTCTCTTACAAATACAATCTGCTCTAATATAAGCTCTCTTCTCGTGTCTCTCTCTCTTCACCTTCATTACCCAGTCCTCAGAGTCTTCCTTATTCTTTCTCTGTCTCTCAGAATAAACGAAGATAATTAAAGTCCTTCTCTTTTGTTCCAGAGGGGTGATTATTCAACGTGTTTTGATTATTCCCTTTTCGTTTTTAATGATCTTAAAACAGTTTCCTGGTCTCTTTTCTTGAATAACGTGTTTTGATCATCACTCGGTATTGAATTTGAATAGAAATGACATAGCTTTTGGTCCTCTAAGTCCCTTTATTGCGTATCTATTCGATGGTTTTTGTTATCATAACCAAGCGATCATTCTCCCTATCTCCGTTTGTTGAGTCTTGTTTCTGGTTGGAATGTTCAAGAAATTGATACCCTGTAATTATTACAGAAGATTATTAATTAGGGACCGATTTTTTTTTTAACTTCTCGAGTTTTTTTTAAAAAAAAAAATCAATAAAATTGTATTGTTTAAATCTGATTTGCCCCGCCTAAACCGATTTTTTTTTGAACTATGTAATTTTTTTTTGTGATAAAAACTTTTATGATATTTGGCTTAATGTACAGCCTAAACAGATTTTTAGAACACTGATCTATTGTATTAGCAGTGAGATTCTAGTTTTGGAGCCATTGTGTATCTAAATTTTGCTTTCATTGTTCTACAGGTTTTGAGTTTTGTAAGGGGAGTAGCTGCAAGAGGACTGTTTAGTAGAGTATATACATCTGATCAAGATATGAATCCTAGGGTGCGTCAGAGAGTTGATGAAGATGGTACTGATATGGACCGTAGGGTGCGTCAGAGAATTGATGAGGATGTAGCACCAAAGGTTCAAGAGTCTGTGGACTGGACTAGTATGACGTACGACCCGATGCTTCACATCTTTACTCTACTAGTCTCCCGCGACCGAGCTAGCTTAGCATCGACCTGTAAGCCATGGAGAAGCCTTGGTGCTTCTCCTTATCTGTGGAGCTCTCTGGATCTCCGCGCTTACAAGTTTGATCTTCCAGTGGCGGCGTCTCTTGAGAACAGGTGTGCTGATCTTCAGAAGGTTAGGTTCAATGGCCTTGACTCTGCTGCTGCCTTGGTTAGTCTCAAAGCAAAGAATCTGAGGGAGATAAGCGTCGAACGTTGTGAGAATGTAACGGATGCAACACTGTCTATGATCGTTGCACGCCATGAAGCTCTTGAGAGCCTCCAGCTTGGACCAGGCTTCGGCGGGAGGATCACTAGCGAGGCTGTAAAGATAATAGCCATCTGCTGTACCAAACTTAAAACCCTTCGTCTCTCTGGAATGAGAGATGTCAGCTCTAAGGCGATTACATCTCTGGCCGAGCATTGTCCACAGCTCAGTGATGTTGGATTCCTAGATTTCCTGAACATCAACGAAGAAGCACTTGGACGAGTGGTCTCTCTTCGCTACCTCACTGTCACCGGGACGTCAAACATCAACTGGAGAGTTGCAGCTGAGAGCTGGGAGAAGCTTCCGAACTTAACCGGTTTGGATGTGTCGAGAACCAGCGTTGACCACGTGGCCGTTTCAAGGCTGTTGAAATCATCTCAGAGCTTGAAAGTTGTGTGTGCTTTAAACTGCCTTATGCTCGAACATGGTGATGCAGATTTCGACCCTGGTCGATTCGAAGGAAAGCTCCTGATTGCTAAGTTCAACAATACTTTAAACGGGATGGTTTCTCTATTTGAAGATAACTCAAAGATGCCAAAGGATACAATGCGTTGGCTCGAGTGGAACCTTTCTCGTACGCTTCTACATTTGGCAGAAAACAACTTGATAGGATTGAAAACTTTCTGGCATAAGCATGGACCTAAATTGTTTCTCAGGCTAATGCAAAGCACGCAAGAGGATGTTCAAGAGAGAGCAGCCACAGGACTTGCAGCTTTCATCCATCTTGGTGATGACAATGCTAGTATGTCAGTTATGCGTGATGGATGCATCCCATCTCTGTTAAACCTTGCTGAATCTTGGAAAGAAAGTTTCCAGTCAGAAGCTGCAAGGGCTATAGCAAACTTGTCTTTAAATGATAATGCTGCAAAGGCTGTTGCTAAAGAAGGAGGGGTCAGTGTTCTTCTTGGTCTAGCAAAGTCTAAGAGTAGACTTGTGGCTCAAGAAGCTGCTGGTGCACTATGGAATCTCTCTCTTGGAGACGCATATAAGGTAACATTGTCCCTTATTATAAAGAGTCATTAAACCTTTTGCTCTCTAGTTAACAATTATTGTTTATTGTTTATTTTTTGTATTGTAAGGCCATTGCACAAGCTGGAGGAGTGAATGTGTTGATGGAGATTCTCTCTAGATGGTCATATGACTATGGTCAACTTATGGTACACGCTTGCCACCTTTAAACCCTCACACTAAGGCTAAGTATTATCATTATTATAGGGCTTTTAGAAAAGATTGTAGAGATGTCTTTGTTCATTAAGTACAATGATTTTGCTAGATCTGGTGATTTTTATTTTTATATAGTTTGTTTGTTCTGAAAAGAAGTATTCTATATATACTCCCTTTTTGTCTTTGATTAGGAGCGTGCTGCTGGTGCATTAGCTAATTTAGCAGGAGACGACAAGTGTAGCATGGAAATTGCAAAAGCAGGAGGTGTGCATGCCTTGGTGATGGTAGCTCGAAACTGCGAGTATGGAGGAGCACAAGAACATGTACTGGTTTTGTAATACACCTCGGTATTTTTTTTTATTATACCTATTCTATATGCTAAGGTTTGTGTCTCTTTCTTTTTCTTTTTTCCTCAGGCGGCTCGTGGTTTGGCTAATCTGGCTGCTCATGATGATAGCAACAATAACAATGCTGCTATTGGAAAAGTGCCTGGTGCCTTGAAAACTATTATTCAGCTGACGAGATCGCATCATGGTGGTGTCAAACAAGAAGCTGCTGGTGCTCTTTGGAATTTGGCATACGATGAAAAGAATAGAGAGTTGATTGCTGCACTTGGTGGTGTTGAAGCCTCGGTATTATTATTATTATGTTTCCTTTTTCTTTCTTTTATTTTCATTTTTGTGTGTGTGTGTGTGTGTGTGTTTTCAGCTTATCACTTGTGTTTCTTGATTATATATATATATCTATATATATATTAGGTGGCACTTGCCAATTCCTGCATGAATACATCAAGAGAGCTGCAAGAGAGTGCAGCTGGTGCTCTTTGGAATTTATCACACTCAGAAGAAAACAGGTGTGCATCCATTTGAATTTTTGTTTTTTTATCAATGCAGCTTCCTAGCTACATCAATTCAAAACGGATTGAGATAATACATTTATTGGTCTTTCTATATTCAGCATTGTAATTGGACGTGAAGGTGGTATACCTCCTCTAGTTGCTCTTGCACGATCTGAATATGCGGTAAGAAGATTTTTGTTACCTTTTTAAGTTGTCATCATATCACGTCTGGATGTTTTGAGTTAATCTGATTCATCTTTTACCTTTCTTTTTCTTTTTCCCAAAGGATGTGCATGTAGCTGCTGCAGGAGCTCTATGGAATCTTTCTATTAATCATGTCAATGCTCTCCGCATTGTGGAGGAAGGTGGAGTTCTAGTGCTTGGTCGCATGTGTACTTCTTCTCCTTCCAAATTGGCTCGTTTCCTGGCAGCATTAACATTAGCATACATCTTTGATGGAAGGTACTCAAAACCTTATAACAATCATATTCCCATTCATTTCTCTATTATGTCTAGGCTTTTGATCTTATCTATCTGCACAGGTTGGATGAATCTGTAAGGGTTTCTCCTAAACGCTTGGCTAATGTTAGAAGAAGCGGGCTTAGATACATTGGAAGTTTCACTAAAACTTTCATGGATCCAAAAATCTTTGCAACTGCTGCTTCATCATTTACTCCATCTAAGGCAGCACAAGTATTGAAGAGAGTTTGTATCCCAGAAGCTGACGTCTTGAGATGCAGCCGTGAAGAGATTGGAAGGTTTGTTACAATGCTGCGTAACCCTTCTCCTGTACTCAAAAAAATTGCAGCCTTTGCGCTTCTCCAGGTATATATATTTTTTCTCTCTCTTAAATGGTTAGTGTGCTTTTTTATGAATCAGTTTGCGTTTTGGTGCTCTAACCTAAATGTAAAAATGCAGTTCACAATACCGGGAGCTATTCATGCCAAGCATCATGCAAGTTTGATGCGGAAAGCTGGATATCCGAGACTAATGCGTTTTGCTGCTGCAGCTAAGAGTATGCCTCGTGAAGCTAAGATCTTTGCGAAAATTGTGCTACGCAATCTTGGAGTATCATCAGCTAGAATGTTAAAAAGAAAAGAAAGAATCATCTCATCATAAGAGTAATTGAGAGTTGGTAATTAGCATTTCTAAGTGATATTTGAATATTTATGTAATAACAACAGACCTTCTTTGTTTTTCATCATAACTTATAATATAAATCTTTTGAGATATATACATATATATTTCCCTGCTTTTACTTACAAGTTATCAACTTAGAAACGTCAACTACTTGCAATATGTAGCTACTTGAATACGTTCCCAAGTTTACATTCATTCCCTCAAATATATTCTGCTAAGAACATTTTTTTAATGTTTACAATGTAGTGATTAGAAAAATCTGAGAGAATCCAAATGCTCAAATTAGACTGAGTATAAAATTAGAATCATTATGGAATCTAAGAATAGAATACTGTTCATTGATTACGGTATCTCTATAATATTATTTGAGAATTCCTAATTATGCGTACTCACATTAACTCTCACAGTGGTTGATTACGATGATACCATTAATGAATTAAAATATTATATTTAAACACTATTATTGATCTTTTATTTAAATTATTTTTATTATTTTCCAAATAACATATATAACAAAAAGGAAATATTATAACGTTTATAAAGCGAATTTAAAAACGAAAATATATGTATAAATAATATGAATTCGTTAAAAAGGAAAGTTCACAAAATAGTAATATTTCATTTTAAAATATTTTTAAATAATATAAAATATACTAATATACTTTATTTATATTTATATTTTCACAGATAATCTTGATATTAGAAAAAGAAATATTATTTATTTTAAAACATAATTTTAAACAGTACAACAATCTATATTTTCACAGTAATAGAAATATTTTTAATATACTTATCTGATTTTTTAGATAATTACATAAAATAATTAAGTAACATAAACTGATATATGTTTTATTGACTAAAATATTTTGTAATTAGTATTATTGAAATGTTATTTGTATTTTCTTATATTTATTTGACCATAATATCTTTTAATTACAGCAAAAAATATCTATAATTTTTTTTACTTATATAATAAGATTTCTCAATTACAATCACAATTTTTTTACTTCTTATTTTTAAGAGTTATTAAAAAACGAAAAAATAAATTTTAACAATAAACATCTTTTGATCATATATCAAAATATTTTAAAATCACACTATATACTTTAATGAGGTAGATATATTATATTTTGCATTATTAAAATTATATGTTTTCTTAATATTAAATTTGCTTTTAAATTTTTATGTTTGTATGTTTGTGGAACTTAATATAACCATAACCAAAAGACATAAAATCATTTATAATTTATAAAAATATTTTAGTTATTGTAAATATTGATATGTGTTTATGAGCTTCCAAAAACGTATCAATTACTTATCATGTAACTTTCTATAGATCATCTTTTTATTTTATAATTTCTTTTTTTAAATCAACATTTAATTTGATATATATATATATATATATGTTATGAAAATACATGCACATTTAAACGATAAATAAAATTAATTTGACTTGACTTAATTATAACAAAAATAATTATACCTCAGTTTGAATTTGAAAGAATATATGTAACTTAAGATACTCACAACATAAATAGCTCGACTAATCCAATTTATATATAAAATCATAGATTTAACTATAATAAGAAAATATAATTTTATAATAATAATAATAATTTATTTTATAAATATAAATTATAAGATGACTCAAAACACCTTAACAAATGAAAATAAAATATTAAGCAACTGTTTTAATTTAGTTCTTTTGTAAAATGTATATATATGCATGAGATCGCAGAATATTATCGTTATATTAATTTACGTAATTTGGAACCAAACACTTTAGTTTATTTTTTTATTTCATTCTAAGCACAATATATCTTAAGTTATAAATAATCTTCCTAAAATATATTTACATAACTAAGACAAAAACTAACCTAATGCAAATAAGAAAATTAATCAAATTTTTAATATATTTTGAATAAAAAATTTATAATTGAATTCAGAGAAATAGATGCAACCTAATATATCCAAATAGTAACTACACCGATTGTAAAAACAACAAAACCGACTAGATACAACATATCTAAAATTATATGTCTAATTAAAGTAATATAAATTATTAATATAAATTATGCATAAAACTATAAATTAATTTCAAATTAAAAGTAAATATAATCCTGAGTGTGTTTTTGTCGAGAGCCAGTAGGGACGAGAGAACATCTCTTTTTTGAATGTCAATATTCAGGAGAGATTTGGAAGGCTCCAACGAAGGGCTTCTTGAAAGAGCATTTCACTGGGAAATGGCATGAGATTCTGGATCTTATCTCGGTGACATCTCAACAGAGAGTTCCAAGATTCACACTTCAATATGTGTTTCAAGCGACTTTGTACACCATCTGGCGGGAGTGGAATGCTAGACGACATGGTGATACTCCTTCTTCAGTGCATCGGATCATTCATTTGCTAGATAAGAATATGAGAGACAAATTCACCACAATTCAGAGAATGGGAGACAACCACTACGAAGATGGGATGAATTTCTGGTTGATTACAAGAAACATAAGTATATAGAATCTATAGGCTTTTATTGAAGTTGGGTTATTTTCAACTTTGGATGCACTTGATGTAAATAACTGGTTTTGATTTGAATAAATTTAGCATTCAATTCAAAAAAAAATTAAAAGTAAATAGCAATCAATTTTTATAATATATATTTACTTTATAAATATTTATAATCGTGCATGAGTATGGGAAAATTACCTAGTAGTCGCAGTAAGTAACAACGCATTAACACACTTCAGTGACAACTTACTTTACTACAGACCGTACATGTAATAATAGGCCTTAGTCATGGAGGATCTTAGTCGTGAGAAACAAAATCCTCCTTGTTGCTGCAAAGAAGCTCTTATTCATCTTCTGTTTTGGTACTGGTTTTGGAGATAGGGTCTCCACCAGCAGCTAGGTGTTTCCCAAACCCATGTTTTGGTGCTAAGATAGTAAATACGAAGTGCACTCGCAGATAACTATTTGTTTGGTTCTCACGTCACTAACCACTAAACACATTTACTTTAGCAATATGTAGCTAATTAGTAACAGTAACTAGTAAACGATATGTAGCAACCTAATTACCCAAAAAGTTAAATACTAATAGTCAGACAGGTTGTTGTAACAAAGACCTTCCATCATTTATCTAAGTCTCTTGCTTGCTCTAGAAAGCAGCGGTAAAAACTTGACGAGTCTTCTCTTGGCACAACTCATCAACTTGTGTGATTCATGGTACTCCATGGTCATTCGATCGTACCAGAAAACAGGGCAGTGAAAGTTGTCGTCGTCTTCGTCGAACTGAACCTGAAAATTGAAGCATTCTTTGTGAATTTTTGCTGCACACTCGCTTCTGCTACATATCAACAACAATGCTAATCCTTCTCCTCTTTCACATTTCCAGCATACGTTCTCTGGTCGTCTTGAAGGAGGAACCATGTTCCCACAGATTTACCATGCTCCATCTTTTGTACATTTTACACGCATTTCTGAGCTTGGAGAAGAGGTCTCCCTAGTAGTATTACCGTTGTTAGTCTGCACCACATTATCTGCATCGTCGATGACAACTACTTTATCGTTTATATTGGTTTGTTCCAAACCAGCAGTATGCGCCTGCTGCTCATCCCTCTGCTCTGGTTGATCATCTCTATAATAAACAGGGTGGTCATTTACTTCCACGGTAGGAGCTGCACTTGTACGATTATCCTCCATTGCACACACATCTCTCAGCTACAATCCAACCAAAAGATAAAAAAAGAATTTTAGCATCGTTGTTTCAATCACCTGGGTGTCTTTTTATCAATAAAACAAACACAGGGAGGGAGGGAATACGAGAGTTAACCTTCTCCAGTGCACATTGTGGCAAAGACATGTTCTTGTGAGCAATAAATGGAAGAGCATTGAACTTTGATAGCTCCGGCATACCCGGTCGTAGTTCTGATACTGGAAACAAAACATTTGAGAACAAAAGAATAAGGAACAAACAATACAGCATCTTATAATTCAACTTGTGCTAGTACAGTATGCTCAACTCTCATACATGTTTTTTTTTAGAATGGCATTGAGGACATGGGTGCTGCTCAAAGATAAATCAAACTCAATTCTTGGACCAAAGACCGTAGCAGCGTGGTCATTCTTGGTTGGATCAAACATATTTGAAAATCAGTAAATTTTCCTTAATTTATAAATCATAATATAAATTTTAAATCAATCAACATACATAAACTAAGAATATCCATTCTTATTTATATTTATATTCCCTTGATAAGAAAGTAAGATTCTCATTATCCCTAAAACCCCATTTGGTTGAATTCTTTTTTTGTCTGATTTAAAAAAATTAAAACTAACCAACCATGGACATGCGTGTAAGTGGGACCCATGAACAGTACAAGAATTCCACCAAACTCGCCTCAGTAAGAGGAAGAAGAGATGGGTTTTAACAAAATTGTGGAATCCACTTTTTAAGAACCCACTTAAGAGGTGGGGATAATGATGCTCTAAGACTATGTACAATGGTTGATTCAACACCCTCCATTTCATCTTTTAACACTTCATATCATTTTCTCTTTCTTCCATCTCATCATTTAACACACATTCAATTTTTACCCACTACAATGATTTTGTTTATTAAAATTCAACACTCTGTTTTACAAATTAATGATTATTTTTTTAATATCCAAATTAAATAAACTTAGTCTCTATTGATAGAGAATTTAAAATGATAAATTACTGTATTAAAAATAAAAATAAATTATTTAATTTAGAATAAGATTATTGGTTTTAAATAACAAAGAGGATATGATAATGTCAAAAAAATCTTAGAAAAGTGACATGTGTCGTTGGTGGTCTCTAGTTTCTTCTTATTCAATTAGTTGAATCTTTTCAACACAGTTTAATCCACATCATCAAATTTCATTTTTCAACACCTCCATCGTAGTGATTCAACTGTTGAATCTTTTATTCAACACTCTTTCAACATCCCCATTGTACATAGTCTAAGGGGGTGGAAAATAAAGTTTTGTTATTAATAGCAACCAACAAGGTGCCTCTTTCTCTTGTATTTTTTCTTTTCTTAGCCATAAAAGAGTGTGTGGGTGTGTGTCTGTATGTTATTTAGTTTTATTACTTTGGGCTCTTCCTCCACTTTGTTACATCATTTTGGATTTTACTCTAAAACATGAGTTACGAGTCAAACTTTTTGAATAAAATCTTAACTATTAAAGAAGAAACCCCCTCTTTGGCATAAAACACATGTCTATCATTAATGGTTTATGATTAGTGTCATTTTTTACAGAAAATAATTCAGTAGTCTTAAATTAGTTAAGAGACATCCAAAACCATTAATTAATTATGACAAATCTTAATTACTAAATGTTCAAGACACATGTCTTTCATGTTTTACTTACCATATGCATGATTACTATCAAATTTAGCTATAATTTATAGAAAAATCTAAATAGTAATTATATATCAAACAAATTTATATAAAGAGATGGTGTATGTAAATACATTTCACAATTTAGCTATAATTAATTTAAAAAATCTACACATACTATTTAAAAATTAATGAAAATACTATGTATTCACTAAAGAGATTTTGTATCTAGATAAATTTCAAAATTAATGAAAAATACTATTTAAAAAGATATTATGAAAATGCCAACAATATTTTAGTTCATATCTTTAAAAATCTGTAAAAATTATGTTGCATTAGTTAGATTTCATAATTTAAACTAAAACAATATTTTTACGTAGTTAGTATATTTAAGGGCTAAACTAAATGATATAAAAATTAAATGATCCGTTAACAGTGTCCGGAACTAACTAACATTAAGATTTTAAAGTTATCCGTTAACAACGTACGAAACTAACTAACATTAAGATTTTAAAGTAAGCCGTTAATAATCTTGTGAAACTAACCAACAACTAAATTTTAAAATACCGTTTATCACCCGCCAAATTTTTATTAAAATATTTATATATTAATTGAAAGTTAGATACTAATTTATCATAAAATATCTTATTTTAAGAACAGAAAAATGATATCTAACAAAACAATTCAAAGAAAATGGCAATATTGGGGGAAAAATCTTCTTTTTTTGAAACAATGGGAAAATCTTATAATATTTTTAAATGTTTAGAAGAAAAACTGAAGCGGTATTGTGGTAACTGGTATAGTATATATAATGTACCATGCCAAGGAGGTGATAGATACTTCTCTTACAAATACAATCTGCTTATATAAGCTCTCTTCTCGTCTCTCTCTCTCTCTCTTCACCTTCATTTAGACAGTCCACAGATTCTTCCTTCTTCTTTCTCTGTCTCTCGGACAAAGTTCGTCTCGTTTGTTCCAAAGGTGAATACTATAACGTGTTTTGATTATGCCCTTTTTCTTAAACAGTTTCCTCTGGTCTCTTTGCTTGAATAGCGTGTTTTGATATCATCACTCGGTATTGGATTTTAATAGAAATGACATAGCTTTTGGTCCTCTAAGTTCATTTGCTGCTTATATGTTCGAGGGTTTCTATTCTCATAACCAAGCGATCATTCTCGCTATCTCGGTTTGTTGAGTCTTGTTTCTGGTTGCAATATTACAAGAAATTGCTACGTACGGTGTTATTTTGAGTTTTAAAGAAGATCATTGACTAGGGAAGGCCTAGATCGATTTTTGAACCTCTCGAATTTAAACAAAACGTTCAATAAAAGTTGGTTTTGTTTAAGTCCGATTTTTTGAACTATGTAATTTTTTTTTTTGTGATAAAAACTTTTATGATATTTGGCTTAATGTACAGCCTAAACCGATTTTTAAAACACTGATCTATTGTAGTAGCAGCGAGATTCTAGTTTTGGAGCCATTGTGTATCTAAATTAGCTTTCATTGTTCTACAGGTTTTCAGTTTTGTAAGCGGAGTAGCTGCAAGAGTATATATCTGATCAAGATATGAATCCTAGGGTGCGTCACAGATCTGATGAAGATGGTAAGGATATGGACCGTAGGGTGGTGCGTCAGAGAGTTGATGAAGAACATGGTAAGAATAAAGTTGGTTCACCAAGCTATCTTCTGATCGGTGATGAGGATGTAGCACCCCAGGTTCAAGAGTCAGTGGACTGGACTAGTCTGGCTTACGACCCGATGCTTCACGTGTTCACTCTATTGGACCACCGCGATCGAGCTAGCTTAGCATCGACCTGTAAGGCATGGAGAAGCCTCGGTGCTTCTCCTTACCTGTGGAAATCCTTGGATCTCCACGCTTACAGGTTTGATCTCTCAATGGCGGCTTCTCTCGCAAACAGGTGTGCTGATCTTCAGAAGGTTAGGTTCCGTGGCCTCGACTCTCCTGCTGCCTTGATTAATCTCAGAGCCAAGAATCTGAAGGAGATAAGCGGCGAATCTTGTGAGAACGTAACAGACGCTACGTTGTCTATGATCATTGCACGCCACGAAGCTCTCGAGAGTCTCCAGCTTGGACCAGGCTTCGGCGAGAGGATCACCAGCGAGGTTATTAAAGTGATAGCCATCTGCTGTCCCAAACTCAAGAAGCTACGTCTCTCAGGAATGAGAGACGTTAGCTCCGAGGCGATTACATCTCTGGCGCAGCATTGTCCACAGCTCAGTGACGCCGGATTCATAGATTGTCTGAACGAACGAAAGGCCGGACGAGTGGTGTCTCTTCGCTACCTCTCTGTCGCCAGGACGTCAAACATGGACTGGAGAGTTGCAGTTGAGAGCTGGGGGAAGCTTCCCAACTTAACCGGTTTGGATGTCTCGAGAACCAGCATCGATCACGCGGCGGTTACGAGGCTGTTGACGTCATCTCGAAGTTTGAAACTCGTGTGTGCTTTTAAGTGTACTATGCTCGAACACGATGCGGATTTGGACCCTGATAGGTTCGAAGGAAAGCTCATGTTCAACAATAATTTTAACAGGATGGCTTCTCTATTGGAAAATACAAGCGTTGAAGAAGAAACAACGCGTTGGCTCGAGTGGAACTTGTCTCGCACGTTTCTGTTTTTCGCAGAGTGGAACTTGCTAGGGTTCAACAGTTTATGGAACAGCCACGGAGGGAAGCTGTTTCTCAGGCTAATGCAAAGCTCCCAAGAGGATGTTCAAGAGAGAGCAGCCTCGACTCGCGGCTTTCGTCCACGGAGTGATGATTACGATGCTAGTGTATACCGCGAAAGAGCCGAAGCGGTTATGCGCGATGGAGGCATCCGATTCTGTTGAAACTTGCTGAATCTTGGAAAGAGAGTTTCCAGGCAGCAGCTGCGAGGGCTATTGCGAACTTGTCTTTGGATGTTAAGGGTGCGAAGGCTGTTGCTGAAGGAGGAGGGGTCGATGTTCTTCTTGGTTTGGCCAAGTCTAGGAATAAGCTTGTGGCTCAAGAAGCTGCTGGTGCACTATGGAATCTCTCCTGGAGATCCACATAAGGTAGTACACTGTCCCCTATTAAAAGTTATTAAACCTCTAGTTAATTAAACATTGTTGTTTCTTGTTTGTTTTTGTATTATAAGGCCATTGCACAAGCTGGAGGAGTGAAAGTGTTGATGGAGCTTCTCTTTAGATGGCCATTGGACTGTGGTCAACTTCTGGTACCTTTAAACCCTCACATTTTTTATATAGAGATATCCAAAATGAATACTTCTGGCTAAGTATTATCAAAACTAGTATTAGGTCTTTCAGAAAAGATTGTAGAGAGATGATGTCTTGTTCATTAAGTACAAAGATTTTGGTTGGATTTGGTAACTTTATTTTAAAATGTACACTTTATGGTCTTTGATTAGGAGAGTGCTGCTGGTGCATTAGCTAATTTAGCAGGAGAAGACAAGTGCAGCATGGAAATTGCAAAAGAAGGAGGTGTGCATGCCTTGGTGAGGCTAGTTCGAGACTGCGACTATAAAGGAGCACAAGCACAGGTACTTCCTTGTTTCATTTTTTATACCTATTTAATGCTTATGCTAGTGATTGTCTTAACTAGGTTTTGTCACACATTGTCTCTCTCTTTTTTTTTTTTAAACTCAGGCGGCTCGTGGTTTGGCTAATCTAGCTGCTCATGGTGATAGCAACAATAACAATGCTGCTATTGGAAAAGTGCCTGGTGCCTTGAAAACTATTATTCAGCTGACGAGATCGCATCATGGTGGTGTTAAACAGGAAGCTGCTGGTGCTCTTTGGAATTTGGCATACGATGAAAAGAATAGAGAGTTGATTGCTGCACTTGGTGGTGTTGAAGCCTCGGTATTATTATTATTATTATTATTATGTTTCCTTTTTCTTTCTTTTATTTTCAGTTTTGTGTGTGTGTGTGTGTTTTCAGCTTATCACTTGTGTTTCTTGATTATATATATATATATATTAGGTGGCACTTGCCAATTCCTGCATGAATACATCAAGAGAGCTGCAAGAGAGTGCAGCTGGTGCTCTTTGGAATTTATCACACTCAGAAGAAAACAGGTGTGCATCCATTTGATTTTTTTTTATCAATGCAGCTTCCTAGCTACATCAATGCAAAACGGATTGGGATAATACATTTATTGGTCTTTCTATATTCAGCATTGTAATTGGACGTGAAGGTGGTATACCTCCTCTAGTTGCTCTTGCACGATCTGAATATGCGGTAAGAAGATTTTTGGTACCTTTTTAAGTTGTCATCATATCACGTCTGGATGTTTTGAGTTAATCTGATTCATCTTTGACCTTTCTTTTTCTTTTTCCCAAAGGATGTGCATGTAGCTGCTGCAGGAGCTCTATGGAATCTTTCTTTTAATCATGTCAATGCTCTCCGCATTGTGGAGGAAGGTGGAGTTCTAGTGCTTGGTCGCATGTGTACTTCTTCTCCTTCCAAATTGGCTCGTTTCCTGGCAGCATTAACATTAGCATACATCTTTGATGGAAGGTACTCAAAACCTTATAACAATCATATTCCCATTCATTTCTCTATTATGTCTAGGCTTTTGATCTTATCTATCTGCACAGGTTGGATGAATCTGTAAGGGTTTCTCCTAAACGCTTGGCTAATGTTAGAAGAAGCGGGCTTAGATACGTTGGAAGTTTCACGAAAACTTTCATGGATCCAAAAATCTTTGCAACTGCTGCTTCATCATTTACTCCATCTAAGGCAGCACAAGTATTGAAGAGAGTTTGTATCCCAGAAGCTGACGTCTTGAGATGCAGCCGTGAAGAGATTGGAAGGTTTGTTACAATGCTGCGTAACCCTTCTCCTGTACTCAAGAAAATTGCAGCCTTTGCGCTTCTCCAGGTAAATTTTTTTTTTCTCTTAAATGGTTAGTGTGCTTTTCTATGAATCAGTTTGCGTTTTGGTGCTCTAACCTAAATGTAAAAATGCAGTTCACAATACCGGGAGCTATTCATGCCAAGCATCATGCAAGTTTGATGCGGAAAGCTGGATATCCGAGACTAATGCGTTTTGCTGCTGCAGCTAAGAGTATGCCTCGTGAAGCTAAGATCTTTGCGAAAATTGTGCTACGCAATCTTGGAGTATCATCAGCTAGAATGTTAAAAAGAAAAGAAAGAATCATCTCATCATAAGAGTAATTGAGAGTTGGTAATTAGCATTTCTAAGTGATATCTGAATATTTATGTAATAACAACAGACCTTCTTTGTTTTTCATCATAACTTATAATATAAATCTTTTGAGATATATACATATATATTTCCCTGCTTTTACTTACAAGTTATCAACTTAGAAACGTCAACTACTTGCAATATGTAGCTACTTGAATACGTTCCCAAGTTTACATTCATTCCCTCAAATATATTCTGCTAAGAACATTTTTTTAATGTTTACAATGTAGTGATTAGAAAAATCTGAGAGAATCCAAATGCTCAAATTAGACTGAGTATAAAATTAGAATCATTATGGAATCTAAGAATAGAATACTGTTCATTGATTACGGCATCTCTATAATATTATTTGAGAATTCCTACGTGTCGTACTCACATTAACTCTCACAGTGGTTGATTACGATGATACCATTAATGAATTAAAATATTATATTTAAACACTATTATTGATCTTTTATTTAAATTATTTTTATTATTTTCCAAATAACATATATAACAAAAAGGAAATATTATAACGTTTATAAAGTTTAATTTAAAACGAAAATATATGTATAAATAATATGATTTGTTAAAAGGAAAGTTCACAAAATAGTAATATTTCATTTTAAAATATTTTTAAATAACATAAAATATACTAATATACTTTATTTATATTTATATTTTCACAGATAATCTTGATATTAGAAAAAGAAATATTATTTATTTTAAAACATAATTTTAAACAGTACAACAATCTATATTTTCACAGTAATAGAAATATTTTTAATATATTTATCTAATTTTTAGATAATTACATAAAATAATTAAGTAACATAAACTGATATATGTTTTATTGACTAAAATATTTTATAATTAGTATTATTGAAATGTTATTTGTATTTTCTTATATTTATTTGACCATAATATCTTTTAATTACAGCAAAAAATATCTATAATTTTTTTTACTTATATAATAAGATTTCTCAATTACAATCACAATTTTTTTACTTCTTATTTTTAAGAGTTATTAAAAAAACGAAAAAATAAATTTTAACAATAAACATCTTTTGATCATATATCAAAATATTTTAAAATCACACTATACACTTTAATGAGGTAGATATATTATATTTTGCATTATTAAAATTATATGTTTTCTTAATATTAAATTTGCTTTTAAATTTTATGTTTTTATGTTTGTGGAACTTAATATAACCATAACCAAAAGACATAAAATCTAAAATTATTTATAATTTATAAAAATATTTTAGTTATTGTAAATATTGATATGTGTTTATGAGCTTCCAAAACGTATCAATTACTTATCATGTAACTTTCTATAGATCATCTTTTTATTTTATAATTTCTTTTTTTTTTAAATCAACATTTAATTTGATATATATATATATATGTTATGAAAATACATGCACATTTAAACGATAAATAAAATTAATTTGACTTGACTTAATTATAACAAAAATAATTATACCTCAGTTTGAATTTGAAAGAATATATGTAACTTAAGATACTCACAACATAAATAGCTCGACTAATCCAATTTATATATAAAATCATAGATTTAACTATAATAAGAAAATATAATTTTATAATAATAATAATAATTTATTTTATAAATATAAATTATAAGATGACTCAAAACACCTTAACAAATGAAAATAAAATATTAAGCAACTGTTTTAATTTAGTTCTTTTGTAAAATGTATATATATGCATGAGATCGCAGAATATTATCGTTATATTAATTTACGTAATTTGGAACCAAACACTTTAGTTTATTTTTTTATTTCATTCTAAGCACAATATATCTTAAGTTATAAACAATCTTCCTAAAATATATTTACATAACTAAGACAAAAACTAACCTAATGCAAATAAGAAAATTAATCAAATTTTTAATATATTTTGAATAAAAAATTTATAATTGAATTCAGAGAAATAGATGCAACCTAATATATCCAAATAGTAACTACACCGATTGTAAAAACAACAAAACCGACTAGATACAACATATCTAAAATTATATGTCTAATTAAAGTAATATAAATTATTAATATAAATTATGCATAAAACTATAAATTAATTTCAAATTAAAAGTAAATATAATCCTGAGTGTGTTTTTGTCGAGAGCCAGTAGGGACGAGAGAACATCTCTTTTTTGAATGTCAATATTCAGGAGAGATTTGGAAGGCTCCAACGAAGGGCTTCTTGAAAGAGCATTTCACTGGGAAATGGCATGAGATTCTGGATCTTATCTCGGTGACATCTCAACAGAGAGTTCCAAGATTCACACTTCAATATGTGTTTCAAGCGACTTTGTACACCATCTGGCGGGAGTGGAATGCTAGACGACATGGTGATACTCCTTCTTCAGTGCATCGGATCATTCAATTGGTAGATAAGAATATGAGAGACAAATTCACCACAATTCAGAGAATGGGAGACAACCACTACGAAGATGGGATGAATTTCTGGTTGATTACAAGAAACATAAGTATATAGAATCTATAGGCTTTTATTGAAGTTGGGTTATTTTCAACTTTGGATGCACTTGATGTAAATAACTGGTTTTTGATTTGAATAAATTTAGCATTCAATTCAAAAAAAAAATTAAAAGTAAATAGCAATCAATTTTTATAATATATATTTACTTTATAAATATTTATAATCGTGCATGAGTATGGGAAAATTACCTAGTAGTCGCAGTAAGTAACAACGCATTAACACACTTCAGTGACAACTTACTTTACTACAGACCGTACATGTAATAATAGGCCTTAGTCATGGAGGATCTTAGTCGTGAGAAACAAAATCCTCCTTGTTGCTGCAAAGAAGCTCTTATTCATCTTCTGTTTTGGTACTGGTTTTGGAGATAGGGTCTCCACCAGCAGCTAGGTGTTTCCCAAACCCATGTTTTGGTGCTAAGATAGTAAATACGAAGTGCACTCGCAGATAACTATTTGTTTGGTTCTCACGTCACTAACCACTAAACACATTTACTTTAGCAATATGTAGCTAATTAGTAACAGTAACTAGTAAACGATATGTAGCAACCTAATTACCCAAAAAGTTTAATACTAATAGTCAGTCAGGTTGTTGTAACAAAGAACTTCCATCATTTATCTAAGTCTCTTGCTTGCTCTAGAAAGCAGCGGTAAAAACTTGACGAGTCTTCTCTTGGCACAACTCATCAACTTGTGTGATTCATGGTACTCCATGGTCATTCGATCGTACCAGCAAACAGGGCAGTGAAAGTTGTCGTCGTCTTTGTCGAACTGAACCTGAAAATTCAAGCATTCTTTGTGAATTTTTGCTGCACACTCGCTTCTGCTACATATCAACAACAACGCTCCTCCTTCTCCTCTTTCACATTTCCAGCATACGTTCTCTGGTCGTCTTGAAGGAGGAACCATGTTCCCACAGATTAACCATGCTCCATCTTTTGTACATTTTACACGCATTTCTGAGCTTGGAGAAGAGGTCTCCCTAGTATGTTACCGTTGTTGCTAATTGGTTGTTGTTCAGAAGTAGTGTCATTGCCATCGACCACAACTCCCCCGTTAGTCTGCACCAAATCATCTGCATCGTCGATGACAACTACTTTATCATTTATATTGGTTTGTTCCAAACCAGCAGTATGCGCTTGCTGCTCATCCCTCTGCTCTGGTTGATCATCTCTATAATAAACAGGGTGGTCATTTACTTCCACGGTAGGAGCTGCACTTGTACGATTATCCTCCATTGCACACACATCTCTCAGCTACAATCCAACCGAAAGATAAAAAAGAATCTTAGCATCGTTGTTTCAATCACCTGGGTGTCTTTTTATCAATAAAACAAACACAGGGAGGGAGGGAATACGAGAGTTAACCTTCTCCAGTGCACATTGTGGCAAAGACATGTTCTTGTGAGCAATAAATGGAAGAGCATTGAACTTTGATAGCTCCGGCATACCCGGTCGTAGTTCTGATACTGGAAACAAAACATTTGAGAACAAAAGAATAAGGAACAAACAATACAGCATCTTATAATTCAACTTGTGCTAGTACAGTATGCTCAACTCTCATACATGTTTTTTTTTAGAATGGCATTGAGGACATGGGTGCTGCTCAAAGATAAATCAAACTCAATTCTTGGACCAAAGACCGTAGCAGCGTGGTCATTCTTGGTTGGATCAAACATATTTGAAAATCAGTAAATTTTCCTTAATTTTATAAATCATAATATAAATTTTAAATCAATCAACATACATAAACTAAGAATATCCATTCTTATTTATATTTATATTCCCTTGATAAGAAAGTAAGATTCTCATTATCCCTAAAACCCCATTTGGTGGAATTCTTTTTTTGTCTGATTTAAAAAAAAATTAAAAACTAACCAACCGCGGACCGCCACGTGTAAGTGGGACCCGCGAACAGTACAAGAATTCCACCAAACTCGCCTCTTGCAGAAGAGGAAGAAGAGATGGGTTTTAACAAAATTGTGGAATCCACTTTTTAAGAACCCACTTAAGAGGTGGGGATAATGATGCTCTAAGACTATGTACAATGGTTGATTCAACACCCTCCATTTCATCTTTTAACACTTCATATCATTTTCTCTTTCTTCCATCTCATCATTTAACACACATTCAATTTTTACCCACTACAATGGTTTTGTTTATTAAAATTCAACACTTTGTTTTACAAATTAATGATTATTTTTTCTAATATCCAAATTAAATAAACTTAGTCTCTATTGATCGAGAATTTAAAATGATAAATTACTGTATTAAAAATAAAAATAAATTACTTAATTTATAATAAGATTATTGGTTTTAAATAACAAAGAGAATATGATAATGTCAAAAAAGTCTTAGAAAAGTGACATGTGTCGTTGGTGGTCTCCAGTTTCTTCTTATTCAATTAGTTGAATCTTTTCAACACAGTTTAATCCACATCATCAAATTTCGTTTTTCAACACCTCCATCGTAGTGATTCAACTGCTGAATCTTTTATTCAACACTCTTTCAACACCCCCATTGTACATAGTCTAAGGGGGTGGAAAATAAAGTTATGTTATTAATAGCAACCAACAAGGTGCCTCTTTCTCTTGTATTTTTTCTTTTCTTAGCCATAAAAGAGTGTGTGGGTGTGTGTCTGTATGTTATTTAGTTTTATTACTTTGGGCTCTTACTCCACTTTGTTACATCATTTTGGATTTTACTCTAAAACATGAGTTACGAGTCAAACTTTTTGAATAAAATCTTAACTATTAAAGAAGAAACCCCCTCTTTGGCATAAAACACATGTCTATCATTAATGGTTTATGATTAGTGTCATTTTTTACAGAAAATAATTCAGTAGTCTTAAATTAGTTAAGAGACATCCAAAACCATTAATTAATTATGACAAATCTTAATTACTAAATGTTCAAGACACATGTCTTTCATGTTTTACTTACCATATGCATGATTACTATCAAATTTAGCTATAATTTATAGAAAAATCTAAATAGTAATTATATACCAAACAAATTTATATAAAGAGATGGTGTATGTAAATACATTTCACAATTTAGCTATAATTAATTTAAAAAATCTACACATACTATTTAAAAATTAATGAAAATACTATGTATTCACTAAAGAGATTTTGTATCTAGATAAATTTCAAAATTAATGAAAAATACTATTTAAAAAGATATTATGAAAATGCCAACAATATTTTAGTTCATATCTTTAAAAATCTCTAAAAATTATGTTGCATTAGTTAGATTTCATAATTTAAACTAAAACAATATTTTTACGTAGTTAGTATATTTAAGGGCTAAACTAAATGATATAAAAATTAAATGATCCGTTAACAGTGTCCGAACTAACTAACATTAAGATTTTAAAGTTATCCGTTAACAACGCATCTAAACTAACTAACATTAAGATTTTTAAAGTAAGCCGTTAACAATGCGCGAAACTAACCAACAACTAAATTTTAAAATACCGTTTATCACCCGCCAAATTTTTATTAAAATATTTATATATTAATTGAAAGTTAGATACTAATTTATCATAAAATATCTTATTTTAAGAACAGAAAAATGATATCTAACAAAACAATTCAAAGAAAATGGCAATATTGGGGGAAAAATCTTCTTTTTTTGAAACAATGGGAAAATCTTATAATATTTTTAAATGTTTAGAAGAAAAACTGAAGCGGTATTGTGGTAACTGGTATAGTATATATAATGTACCATGCCAAGGAGGCGATAGATACTTCTCTTACAAATACAATCTGCTTATATAAGCTCTCTTCTCGTCTCTCTCTCTCTCTTCACCTTCATATTAGACAGTCCACAGATTCTTCCTTCTTCTTTCTCTGTCTCTCGGACAAAGTTCGTCTCGTTTGTTCCAAAGGTGAATACTATAACGTGTTTTGATTATGCCCTTTTTCTTAAACAGTTTCCTCTGGTCTCTTTGCTTGAATAGCGTGTTTTGATAACATCACTCGGTATTGGATTTTAATAGAAATGACATAGCTTTTGGTCCTCTAAGTTCATTTGCTGCTTATATGTTCGAGGGTTTTATTCTCATAACCAAGCAATCATTCTCGCTATCTCGGTTTGTTGAGTCTTGTTTCTGGTTGCAATATTACAAGAAATTGCTACGTACGGTGTTATTTTGAGTTTTAAAGAAGATCATTGACTAGGAAGGCCTAGATCGATTTTTGAACCTCTCGAATTTAAACAAAAACGTTCAATAAAAAGTTGGTTTTGTTTAAGTCCGATTTTTTGAACTATGTAATTTTTTTTGTGATAAAACTTTTATGATATTTGGCTTAATGTACAGCCTAAACCGATTCTTAAAACACTGATCTATTGTAGTAGCAGCGAGATTCTAGTTTTGGAGCCATTGTGTATCTAAATTAGCTTTCATTGTTCTACAGGTTTTCAGTTTTGTAAGCGGAGTAGCTGCAAGAGTATATATCTGATCAAGATATGAATCCTAGGGTGCGTCACAGATCTGATGAAGATGGTAAGGATATGGACCGTAGGGTGGTGCGTCAGAGAGTTGATGAAGAACATGGTAAGAATAAAGTTGGTTCACCAAGCTATCTTCTGATCGGTGATGAGGATGTAGCACCCCAGGTTCAAGAGTCAGTGGACTGGACTAGTCTGGCTTACGACCCGATGCTTCACGTGTTCACTCTATTGGACCACCGCGATCGAGCTAGCTTAGCATCGACCTGTAAGGCATGGAGAAGCCTCGGTGCTTCTCCTTACCTGTGGAGATCCTTGGATCTCCACGCTTACAGGTTTGATCTCTCAATGGCGGCTTCTCTCGCAAACAGGTGTGCTGATCTTCAGAAGGTTAGGTTCCGTGGCCTCGACTCTCCTGCTGCCTTGGTTAATCTCAGAGCCAAGAATCTGAAGGAGATAAGCGGCGAATCTTGTGAGAACGTAACAGACGCTACGTTGTCTATGATTATTGCACGCCACGAAGCTCGAGAGTCTCCAGCTTGGACCAGGCTTGAGAGGATCACCAGCGAGGTTATTAAAGTGATAGCCATCTGCTGTCCCAAACTCAGAAGCTACGTCTCTCAGGAATGAGAGACGTTAGCTCAGGCGATTACATCTCTGGCTCAGCATTGTCCACAGCTCAGTGACGCCGGATTCCTAGATTGTCTGAACGTGAAACGAAGAGGCCGGACGAGTGGTGTCTCTTCGCTACCTCTCTGTCGCCAGGACGTCAAACATGGACTGGAGAGTTGCAGTTGAGAGCTGGGGAAGCTTCCCAACTTAACCGGTTTGGATGTCTCGAGAACCAGCATCGATCACGGGCGTTACGAGGCTGTTGACGTCATCTCAAGTTTGGAACTCGTGTGTGCTTTTAAGTGTACTATGCTCGAACACGATGCGGATTTGGACCCTGATAGGTTCGAAGGAAAGCTCATGTTCAACAATAATTTTAACAGGATGGCTTCTCTATTGGAAGATACAAGCGTTGAAGAAGAAACAACGCGTTGGCTCGAGTGGAACTTGTCTCGCGACGCTTCTGTTTTTCGCAGAGTGGAACTTGCTAGGGTTGAACAGTTTATGGAACAGCCACGGAGGAAGCTGTTTCTCAGGCTAATGCAAAGCTCCCAAGAGGATGTTCAAGAGAGCAGCCTCGACTCGCGGCTTTCGTCCACGTGAGTGATGATTACGATGCTAGTGTATACCGCGAAAGAGCCGAAGCGGTTATGCGCGATGGAGGCATCCCGATTCTGTTGAAACTTGCTGAATCTTGGAAAGAGAGTTTCCAGGCAGCAGCTGCGAGGGCTATTGCGAACTTGTCTTTGGATGTTAAGGGTGCGAAGGCTGTTGCTGAAGGAGGAGGGTCGATGTTCTTCTTGGTTTGGCCAAGTCTAGGAATAAGCTTGTGGCTCAAGAAGCTGCTGGTGCACTATGGAATCTCTCTCCTGGAGATCCACATAAGGTAGTACACTGTCCCCTATTAAAAAGTTATTAAACCTCTAGTTAATTAAACATTGTTGTTTCTTGTTTGTTTTTGTATTATAAGGCCATTGCACAAGCTGGAGGAGTGAAAGTGTTGATGGAGCTTCTCTTTAGATGGCCATTGGACTGTGGTCAACTTCTGGTACCTTTAAACCCTCACATTTTTTATATAGAGATATCCAAAATGAATACTTCTGGCTAAGTATTATCAAAACTAGTATTAGGTCTTTCAGAAAAGATTGTAGAGATGATGTCTTGTTCATTAAGTACAAAGATTTTGGTTGGATTTGGTAACTTTATTTTAAAATGTACACTTTATGGTCTTTGATTAGGAGAGTGCTGCTGGTGCATTAGCTAATTTAGCAGGAGAAGACAAGTGCAGCATGGAAATTGCAAAAGAAGGAGGTGTGCATGCCTTGGTGAGGCTAGTTCGAGACTGCGACTATAAAGGAGCACAAGCACAGGTACTTCCTTGTTTCATTTTTTATACCTATTTAATGCTTATGATAGTGATTGTCTTCACTAGGTTTTGTCACACATTGTCTCTTTTTTTTTTTTTAAACTCAGGCGGCTCGTGGTTTAGCTAATCTGGCTGCTCATGATGATAGCAACAATAACAATGCTGCTATTGGAAAAGTGCCTGGTGCCTTGAAAACTATTATTCAGCTGACGAGATCGCATCATGGTGGTGTTAAACAGGAAGCTGCTGGTGCTCTTTGGAATTTGGCATACGATGAAAAGAATAGAGAGTTGATTGCTGCACTTGGTGGTGTTGAAGCCTCGGTATTATTATTATTATTATTATTATGTTTCCTTTTTCTTTTCTTTTATTTTCAGTTTTGTGTGTGTGTGTGTTTTCAGCTTATCACTTGTGTTTCTTGATTATATATATATATATATATATATTAGGTGGCACTTGCCAATTCCTGCATGAATACATCAAGAGAGCTGCAAGAGAGTGCAGCTGGTGCTCTTTGGAATTTATCACACTCAGAAGAAAACAGGTGTGCATCCATTTGAATTTTTTTTTATCAATGCAGCTTCCTAGCTACATCAATGCAAAACGGATTGGGATAATACATTTATTGGTCTTTCTATATTCAGCATTGTAATTGGACGTGAAGGTGGTATACCTCCTCTAGTTGCTCTTGCACGATCTGAATATGCGGTAAGAAGATTTTGGTACCTTTTAAGTTGTCATCATATCACGTCTGGATGTTTTGAGTTAATCTGATTCATCTTTTACCTTTCTTTTCTTTTTCCCAAAGGATGTGCATGTAGCTGCTGCAGGAGCTCTATGGAATCTTTCTATTAATCATGTCAATGCTCTCCGCATTGTGGAGGAAGGTGGAGTTCTAGTGCTTGGTCGCCTCTGTACTACTTCTCCTTCCAAAATGGCTCGTTTCCTTGCAGCATTAACATTAGCACACATCGTTGATGGAAGGTACTCAAAACCTTATAACAATCATATTCACCTTTCTCTATTATGTATGGCTTTTTGATCTTATCTATCTATCTGCACAGGTTGGATGAATCTGTAAGGGTTTCTCCTAAACGCTTGGCTAATGTTAGAAGAAGCGGGCTTAGATACATTGGAAGTTTCACTAAAACTTTCATGGATCCAAAATCTTGCAACTGCTGCTTCATCATTTACTCCATCTAAGGCAGCACAAGTATTGAAGAGAGTTTGTATCCCAGAAGCTGACGTCTTGAGATGCAGCGGTGAAGAGATTGAAGGTTTGTTACAATGCTGCGTAACCCTTCTCCTGTACTCAAGAAAATTGCAGCCTTTGCGCTTCTCCAGGTAAATTTTTTTTTTCTCTTAAATGGTTAGTGTGCTTTTCTATGAATCAGTTTGCGTTTTGGTGCTCTAACCTAAATGTAAAAATGCAGTTCACAATACCGGGAGCTATTCATGCCAAGCATCATGCAAGTTTGATGCGGAAAGCTGGATATCCGAGACTAATGCGTTTTGCTGCTGCAGCTAAGAGTATGCCTCGTGAAGCTAAGATCTTTGCGAAAATTGTGCTACGCAATCTTGGAGTATCATCAGCTAGAATGTTAAAAAGAAAAGAAAGAATCATCTCATCATAAGAGTAATTGAGAGTTGGTAATTAGCATTTCTAAGTGATATCTGAATATTTATGTAATAACAACAGACCTTCTTTGTTTTTCATCATAACTTATAATATAAATCTTTTGAGATATATACATATATATTTCCCTGCTTTTACTTACAAGTTATCAACTTAGAAACGTCAACTACTTGCAATATGTAGCTACTTGAATACGTTCCCAAGTTTACATTCATTCCCTCAAATATATTCTGCTAAGAACATTTTTTTAATGTTTACAATGTAGTGATTAGAAAAATCTGAGAGAATCCAAATGCTCAAATTAGACTGAGTATAAAATTAGAATCATTATGGAATCTAAGAATAGAATACTGTTCATTGATTACTGCATCTCTATAATATTATTTGAGAATTCCTATTGTCGTACTCACATTAACTCTCACAAGTGGTTGATTACGATGATACCATTAATGAATTAAAATATTATATTTAAACACTATTATTGATCTTTTATTTAAATTATTTTTTAATATTTTCCAAATAACATATATAACAGAAAGGAAATATTATAACGTTTATAAAGCGAATTTAAAAACGAAAATATATGTATAAATAATATGATTTCGTTAAAAAGGAAAGTTCACAAAATAGTAATATTTCATTTTAAAATATTTTTAAATAACATAAAATATACTAATATACTTTATTTATATTTATATTTTCACAGATAATCTTGATATTAGAAAAAGAAATATTATTTATTTTAAAACATAATTTTAAACAGTACAACAATCTATATTTTCACAGTAATAGAAATATTTTTAATATATTTATCTAATTTTTTAGATAATTACATAAAATAATTAAGTAACATAAACTGATATATGTTTTATTGACTAAACTATTTTGTAATTAGTATTATTGAAATGTTATTTGTATTTTCTTATATTTATTTGACCATAATATCTTTTAATTACAGCAAAAAATATCTATAATTTTTTTTACTTATATAATAAGATTTCTCAATTACAATCACAATTTTTTTACTTCTTATTTTTAAGAGTTATTAAAAAAACGAAAAAATAAATTTTAACAATAAACATCTTTTGATCATATATCAAAATATTTTAAAATCACACTATACACTTTAATGAGGTAGATATATTATATTTTGCATTATTAAAATTATATGTTTTCTTAATATTAAATTTACTTTTAAATTTTTATGTTTTTATGTTTGTGGAACTTAATATAACCATAACCAAAAGACATAAAATCATTTATAATTTATAAAAATATTTTAGTTATTGTAAATATTGATATGTGTTTATGAGCTTCCAAAAACGTATCAATTACTTATCATGTAACTTTCTATAGATCATCTTTTTATTTTATAATTTCTTTTTTTTTTAAATCAACATTTAATTTGATATATATATATATATGTTATGAAAATACATGCACATTTAAACGATAAATAAAATTAATTTGACTTGACTTAATTATAACAAAAATAATTATACCTCAGTTTGAATTTGAAAGAATATATGTAACTTAAGATACTCACAACATAAATAGCTCGACTAATCCAATTTATATATAAAATCATAGATTTAACTATAATAAGAAAATATAATTTTATAATAATAATAATAATTTATTTTATAAATATAAATTATAAGATGACTCAAAACACCTTAACAAATGAAAATAAAATATTAAGCAACTGTTTTAATTTAGTTCTTTTGTAAAATGTATATATATGCATGAGATGTGAGAATATTATCGTTATATTAATTTCGTAATTTGGAACCAAACACTTTAGTTTATTTTTTATTTCATTCTAAGCACAATATATCTTAAGTTATAAATAATCTTCCTAAAATATATTTACATAACTAAGACAAAACCAACCTAATGCAAATAAGAAAATTAATCAAATTTTTAATATATTTTGAATAAAAAATTTATAATTGAATTCAGAGAAATAGATGCAACCTAATATATCCAAATGATAACTAAACCGATTGTAAAAACAACAAAACCGACTAGATATAACATATCTAAAATTATATGTCTAATTAAAGTAATATAAATTATTAATATAAATTATGCATAAAACTATAAATTAATTTCAAATTAAAAGTAAATATAATCCTGAGTGTGTTTTTGTCGAGAGCCAGTAGGGACGAGAGAACATCTCTTTTTGAATGTCAATATTCAGGAGAGATTTGGAAGGCTCCAACGAAGGGCTTCTTGAAAGAGCATTTCACTGGGAAATGGCATGAGATTCTGGATCTTATCTCGGTGACATCTCAACAGAGAGTTCCAAGATTCACACTTCAATATGTGTTTCAAGCGACTTTGTACACCATCTGGCGGAGTGGAATGCTAGACGACATGGTGATACTCCTTCTTCAGTGCATCGGATCATTCAATTGGTAGATAAGAATATGAGAGACAAATTCACCACAATTCAGAGAATGGGAGACAACCACTACTGAAGATGGGATGAATTTCTGGTTGATTACAAGAAACATAAGTATATAGAATCTATAGGCTTTTATTGAAGTTGGGTTATTTTCAACTTTGGATGCACTTGATGTAAATAACTGGTTTTGATTTGAATAAATTTAGCATTCAATTCAAAAAAATTAAAAGTAAATAGCAATCAATTTTTATAATATATATTTACTTTATAAATATTTATAATCGCATGAGTATGGGAAAATTACCTAGTAGTCGCAGTAAGTAACAACGCATTAACACACTTCAGTGACAACTTACTTTACTACAGACCGTACATGTAATAATAGGCCTTAGTCATGGAGGATCTTAGTCGTGAGAAACAAAATCCTCCTTGTTGCTGCAAAGAAGCTCTTATTCATCTTCTGTTTTGGTACTGGTTTTGGAGATAGGGTCTCCACCAGCAGCTAGGTGTTTCCCAAACCCATGTTTTGGTGCTAAGATAGTAAATACGAAGTGCACTCGCAGATAACTATTTGTTTGGTTCTCACGTCACTAACCACTAAACACATTTACTTTAGCAATATGTAGCTAATTAGTAACAGTAACTAGTAAACGATATGTAGCAACCTAATTACCCAAAAGTTTAATACTAATAGTCAGTCAGGTTGTTGTAACAAAGAACTTCCATCATTTATCTAAGTCTCTTGCTTGCTCTAGAAAGCAGCGGTAAAACTTGACGAGTCTTCTCTTGGCACAACTCATCAACTTGTGTGATTCATGGTACTCCATGGTCATTCGATCGTACCAGCAAACAGGGCAGTGAAAGTTGTCGTCGTCTTTGTCGAACTGAACCTGAAAATTCAAGCATTCTTTGTGAATTTTGCTGCACACTCGCTTCTGCTACATATCAACAACAACGCTCCTCCTTCTCCTCTTTCACATTTCCAGCATCGTTCTCTGGTCGGTCTTGAAGGAGGAACCATGTTCCCACAGATTAACCATGCTCCATCTTTTGTACATTTTACACGCATTTCTGAGCTTGGAGAAGAGGTCTCCTAGTATGTTACCGTTGTTGCTAATTGGTTGTTGTTCAGAAGTAGTGTCATTGCCATCGACCACAACTCCCCCGTTAGTCTGCACCAAATCATCTGCATCGTCGATGACAACTACTTTATCATTTATATTGGTTTGTTCCAAACCAGCAGTATGCGCTTGCTGCTCATCCCTCTGCTCTGGTTGATCATCTCTATAATAAACAGGGTGGTCATTTACTTCCACGGTAGGAGCTGCACTTGTACGATTATCCTCCATTGCACACACATCTCTCAGCTACAATCCAACCGAAAGATAAAAAAGAATCTTAGCATCGTTGTTTCAATCACCTGGGTGTCTTTTTATCAATAAAACAAACACAGGGAGGGAGGGAATACGAGAGTTAACCTTCTCCAGTGCACATTGTGGCAAAGACATGTTCTTGTGAGCAATAAATGGAAGAGCATTGAACTTTGATAGCTCCGCATACCCGGTCGTAGTTCTGATACTGGAAACAAAACATCTGAGAACAAAAGAATAAGGAACAAACAATACAGCATCTTATAATTCAACTTGTGCTAGTACAGTATGCTCAACTCTCATACATGTTTTTTTTAGAATGGCATTGAGGACATGGGTGCTGCTCAAAGATAAATCAAACTCAATTCTTGGACCAAAGACCGTAGCAGCGTGGTCATTCTTGGTTGGATCAAACATATTTGAAAATCAGTAAATTTTCCTTAATTTTATAAATCATAATATAAATTTTAAATCAATCAACATACATAAACTAAGAATATCCATTCTTATTTATATTTATATTCCTTGATAAGAAAGTAAGATTCTCATTATCCCTAAAACCCCATTTGGTGGAATTCTTTTTGTCTGATTTAAAAAAATTAAAAACTAACCAACCCATGGACTGCCACGTGTAAGTGGGACCCATGACAGATACAAGAATTCCACCAAATTCGCCTCTTCTTGAAGAGAGGAAGAAGAGATGGGTTTTAACAAAATTGTGGAATCCACTTTTAAGAACCCACTTAAGAGGTGGGGATAATGATGCTCTAAGACTATGTACAATGGTTGATTCAACACCCTCCATTTCATCTTTTAACACTTCATATCATTTTCTCTTTCTTCCATCTCATCATTTAACACACATTCAATTTTACCCACTACAATGGTTTTGTTTATTAAAATTCAACACTTTGTTTTACAAATTAATGATTATTTTTCTAATATCCAAATTAAATAAACTTAGTCTCTATTGATCGAGAATTTAAAATGATAAATTACTGTATTAAAAATAAAAATAAATTACTTAATTTATAATAAGATTATTGGTTTTAAATAACAAAGAGAATATGATAATGTCAAAAAAGTCTTAGAAAAGTGACATGTGTCGTTGGTGGTCTCAGTTTCTTCTTATTCAATTAGTTGAATCTTTTCAACACAGCTTTAATCCACATCATCAAATTTCGCTTTTCAACACCTCCATCGTAGTGATTCAACTGCTGAATCTTTTATTCAACACTCTTTCAACACCCCATTGTACATAGTCTAAGGGGTGGAAAATAAAGTTATGTTATTAATAGCAACCAACAAGGTGCCTCTTTCTCTTGTATTTTTTCTTTTCTTAGCCATAAAAGAGTGTGTGGGTGTGTGTCTGTATGTTATTTAGTTTTATTACTTTGGGCTCTTACTCCACTTTGTTACATCATTTTGGATTTTACTCTAAAACATGAGTTACGAGTCAAACTTTTGAATAAAATCTTAACTATTAAAGAAGAAACCCCTCTTTGGCATAAAACACATGTCTATCATTAATGGTTTATGATTAGTGTCATTTTTTACAGAAAATAATTCAGTAGTCTTAAATTAGTTAAGAGACATCCAAAACCATTAATTAATTATGACAAATCTTAATTACTAAATGTTCAAGACACATGTCTTTCATGTTTTACTTACCATATGCATGATTACTATCAAATTTAGCTATAATTTATAGAAAATCTAAATAGTAATTATATACCAAACAAATTTATATAAAGAGATGGTGTATGTAAATACATTTCACAATTTAGCTATAATTAATTTAAAAAATCTACACATACTATTTAAAAATTAATGAAAATACTATGTATTCACTAAAGAGATTTTGTATCTAGATAAATTTCAAAATTAATGAAAAATACTATTTAAAAAGATATTATGAAAATGCCAACAATATTTTAGTTCATATCTTTAAAAATCTCTAAAAATTATGTTGCATTAGTTAGATTTCATAATTTAAACTAAAACAATATTTTTACGTAGTTAGTATATTTAAGGGCTAAACTAAATGATATAAAAATTAAATGATCCGTTAACAGTGTCCGGAACTAACTAACATTAAGATTTTAAAGTTATCCGTTAACAACGTACGAAACTAACTAACATTAAGATTTTTAAAGTAAGCCGTTAACAATGCGCGAAACTAACCAACAACTAAATTTTAAAATACCGTTTATCACCCGCCAAATTTTTATTAAAATATTTATATATTAATTGAAAGTTAGATACTAATTTATCATAAAATATCTTATTTTAAGAACAGAAAAATGATATCTAACAAAACAATTCAAAGAAAATGGCAATATTGGGGGAAAAATCTTCTTTTTTTGAAACAATGGGAAAATCTTATAATATTTTTAAATGTTTAGAAGAAAAACTGAAGCGGTATTGTGGTAACTGGTATAGTATATATAATGTACCATGCCAAGGAGGCGATAGATACTTCTCTTACAAATACAATCTGCTTATATAAGCTCTCTTCTCGTCTCTCTCTCTCTTCACCTTCATATTAGACAGTCCACAGATTCTTCCTTCTTCTTTCTCTGTCTCGGACAAAGTTCGTCTCGTTTGTTCCAAAGGTGAATACTATAACGTGTTTTGATTATGCCCTTTTTCTTAAACAGTTTCCTCTGGTCTCTTTGCTTGAATAGCGTGTTTTGATAACATCACTCGGTATTGGATTTTAATAGAAATGACATAGCTTTTGGTCCTCTAAGTTCATTTGCTGCTTATATGTTCGAGGGTTTTTATTCTCATAACCAAGCAATCATTCTCGCTATCTCGGTTTGTTGAGTCTTGTTTCTGGTTGCAATATTACAAGAAATTGCTACGTACGGTGTTATTTTGAGTTTTAAAGAAGATCATTGACTAGGGAAGGCCTAGATCGATTTTTGAACCTCTCGAATTTAAACAAAAACGTTCAATAAAAAGTTGGTTTTGTTTAAGTCCGATTTTTTTTTTGAACTATGTAATTTTTTTTTTTGTGATAAAAACTTTTATGATATTTGGCTTAATGTACAGCCTAAACCGATTCTTAAAACACTGATCTATTGTAGTAGCAGCGAGATTCTAGTTTTGGAGCCATTGTGTATCTAAATTAGCTTTCATTGTTCTACAGGTTTTCAGTTTTGTAAGCGGAGTAGCTGCAAGAGTATATATCTGATCAAGATATGAATCCTAGGGTGCGTCACAGATCTGATGAAGATGGTAAGGATATGGACCGTAGGGTGGTGCGTCAGAGAGTTGATGAAGAACATGGTAAGAATAAAGTTGGTTCACCAAGCTATCTTCTGATCGGTGATGAGGATGTAGCACCCCAGGTTCAAGAGTCAGTGGACTGGACTAGTCTGGCTTACGACCCGATGCTTCACGTGTTCACTCTATTGGACCACCGCGATCGAGCTAGCTTAGCATCGACCTGTAAGGCATGGAGAAGCCTCGGTGCTTCTCCTTACCTGTGGAGATCCTTGGATCTCCACGCTTACAGGTTTGATCTCTCAATGGCGGCTTCTCTCGCAAACAGGTGTGCTGATCTTCAGAAGGTTAGGTTCCGTGGCCTCGACTCTCCTGCTGCCTTGGTTAATCTCAGAGCCAAGAATCTGAAGGAGATAAGCGGCGAATCTTGTGAGAACATAACAGACGCTACGTTGTCTATGATTATTGCACGCACCGAAGCCTCGAGAGTCTCCAGCTTGGACCAGGCTTGTGAGAGGATCACCAGCGAGGTTATTAAAGTGATAGCCATCTGCTGTCCCAAACTCAAGCTACGTCTCTCAGGAATGAGAGACGTTAGCTCAGGCGATTACATCTCTGGCTCAGCATTGTCCACAGCTCAGTGACGCCAGATTCCTAGATTGTCTGAACGTAAACGAAGAGGCCGGACGAGTGGTGTCTCTTCGCTACCTCTCTGTCGCCAGGACGTCAAACATGGACTGGAGAGTTGCAGTTGAGAGCTGGGGAAGCTTCCAACTTAACCGGTTTGGATGTCTCGAGAACCAGCATCGATCAGCGGCTGTTCGAGGCTGTTGGCGTCATCTCAAGTTTGGAACTCGTGTGTGCTTTTAAGTGTACTATGCTCGAACACGATGCGGATTTGGACCCTGATAGGTTCGAAGGAAAGCTCATGTTCAACAATAATTTTAACAGGATGGCTTCTCTATTGGAAGATACAAGCGTTGAAGAAGAAACAACGCGCTGGCTCGAGTGGAACTTGTCTCGCGACGCTTCTGTTTTTCGCAGAGTGGAACTTGCTAGGGTTGAACAGTTTATGGAACAGCCTCGGAGGAAGCTGTTTCTCAGGCTAATGCAAAGCTCCCAAGAGGATGTTCAAGAGAGAGCAGCTCGGGACTCGCGGCTTTCGTCCACGTGAGTGATGATTACGATGCTAGTGTATACCGAAAAGAGCCGAAGCGGTTATGCGCGATGGAGGCATCCCGATTCTGTTGAAACTTGCTGAATCTTGGAAAGAGAGTTTCCAGGCAGCAGCTGCGAGGGCTATTGCGAACTTGTCTTTGGATGTTAAGGGTGCGAAGGCTGTTGCTGAAGGAGGAGGGTCGATGTTCTTCTTGGTTTGGCCAAGTCTAGGAATAAGCTTGTGGCTCAAGAAGCTGCTGGTGCACTATGGAATCTCTCTCCTGGAGATCCACATAAGGTAGTACACTGTCCCCTATTAAAAAGTTATTAAACCTCTAGTTAATTAAACATTGTTGTTTCTTGTTTGTTTTTGTATTATAAGGCCATTGCACAAGCTGGAGGAGTGAAAGTGTTGATGGAGCTTCTCTTTAGATGGCCATTGGACTGTGGTCAACTTCTGGTACCTTTAAACCCTCACATTTTTTATATAGAGATATCCAAAATGAATACTTCTGGCTAAGTATTATCAAAACTAGTATTAGGTCTTTCAGAAAAGATTGTAGAGAGATGATGTCTTGTTCATTAAGTACAAAGATTTTGGTTGGATTTGGTAACTTTATTTTAAAATGTACACTTTATGGTCTTTGATTAGGAGAGTGCTGCTGGTGCATTAGCTAATTTAGCAGGAGAAGACAAGTGCAGCATGGAAATTGCAAAAGAAGGAGGTGTGCATGCCTTGGTGAGGCTAGTTCGAGACTGCGACTATAAAGGAGCACAAGCACAGGTACTTCCTTGTTTCATTTTTTTTTATACCTATTTAATGCTTATGATAGTGATTGTCTTCACTAGGTTTTGTCACACATTGTCTCTTTTTTTCTTTTTTTTTTTCTTCAGGCGGCTCGTGGTTTAGCTAATCTGGCTGCTCATGATGATAGCAACAATAACAATGCTGCTATTGGAAAAGTGCCCGGTGCCTTGAAAACTATTATTCAGCTGACGAGATCGCATCATGGTGGTGTTAAACAGGAAGCTGCTGGTGCTCTTTGGAATTTGGCATACGATGAAAAGAATAGAGAGTTGATTGCTGCACTTGGTGGTGTTGAAGCCTCGGTATTATTATTATTATTATTATGTTTCCTTTCTCTTTCTTTTATTTTCATTTTTTTGTGTGTGTGTGTGTTTTCAGCTTATCACTTGTGTTTCTTGATTATATATATATATATATATATATATTAGGTGGCACTGCCAATTCCTGCATGAATACATCAAGAGAGCTGCAAGAGAGTGCAGCTGGTGCTCTTTGGAATTTATCACACTCAGAAGAAAACAGGTGTGCATCCATTTGAATTTTTTTTTTTTTTTATCAATGCAGCTTCCTAGCTACATCAATGCAAAACGGATTGGGATAATACATTTATTGGTCTTTCTATATTCAGCATTGTAATTGGACGTGAAGGTGGTATACCTCCTCTAGTTGCTCTTGCACGATCTGAATATGCGGTAAGAAGATTTTTGGTACCTTTTTAAGTTGTCATCATATCACGTCTGGATGTTTTGAGTTAATCTGATTCATCTTTTACCTTTCTTTTTCTTTTTCCCAAAGGATGTGCATGTAGCTGCTGCAGGAGCTCTATGGAATCTTTCTATTAATCATGTCAATGCTCTCCGCATTGTGGAGGAAGGTGGAGTTCTAGTGCTTGGTCGCATGTGTACTTCTTCTCCTTCCAAATTGGCGCGTTTCCTGGCAGCATTAACATTAGCATACATCTTTGATGGAAGGTACTCAAAACCTTATAACAATCATATTCACATTCATTTCTCTATTATGTCTAGGCTTTTGATCTTATCTATCTGCACAGGTTGGATGAATCTGTAAGGGTTTCTCCTAAACGCTTGGCTAATGTTAGAAGAAGCGGGCTTAGATACATTGGAAGTTTCACTAAAACTTTCATGGATCCAAAATCTTGCAACTGCTGCTTCATCATTTACTCCATCTAAGGCAGCACAAGTATTGAAGAGAGTTTGTATCCCAGAAGCTGACGTCTTGAGATGCAGCGGTGAAGAGATTGGAAGGTTTGTTACAATGCTGCGTAACCCTTCTCCTGTACTCAAAAAAATTGCAGCCTTTGCGCTTCTCCAGGTAAATTTTTTTTTTCTCTTAAATGGTTAGTGTGCTTTTCTATGAATCAGTTTGCGTTTTGGTGCTCTAACCTAAATGTAAAATGCAGTTCACAATACCGGGAGCTATTCATGCCAAGCATCATGCAAGTTTGATGCGAAAGCTGGATATCCGAGACTAATGCGTTTTGCTGCTGCAGCTAAGAGTATGCCTCGTGAAGCTAAGATCTTTGCGAAAATTGTGCTACGCAATCTTGGAGTATCATCAGCTAGAATGTTAAAAAGAAAAGAAAGAATCATCTCATCATAAGAGTAATTGAGAGTTGGTAATTAGCATTTCTAAGTGATATCTGAATATTTATGTAATAACAACAGACCTTCTTTGTTTTTCATCATAACTTATAATATAAATCTTTTGAGATATATACATATATATTTCCCTGCTTTTACTTACAAGTTATCAACTTAGAAACGTCAACTACTTGCAATATGTAGCTACTTGAATACGTTCCCAAGTTTACATTCATTCCCTCAAATATATTCTGCTAAGAACATTTTTTTAATGTTTACAATGTAGTGATTAGAAAAATCTGAGAGAATCCAAATGCTCAAATTAGACTGAGTATAAAATTAGAATCATTATGGAATCTAAGAACAGAATACTGTTCATTGATTACGGCATCTCTATAATATTATTTGAGAATTCCTACGTGTCGTACTCACATTAACTTTCACAGTGGTTGATTACGATGATACCATTAATGAATTAAAATGTTATATTTAAACACTATTATTGATCTTTTATTTAAATTATTTTTTAATATTTTCCAAATAACATATATAACAAAAAAGGAAATATTATAACGTTTATAAAGCGAATTTAAAAACGAAAATATATGTATAAATAATATGATTTCGTTAAAAGAGAAAGTTCACAAAATAGTAATATTTCATTTTAAAATATTTTTAAATAACATAAAATATACTAATATACTTTCTTTATATTTATATTTTCACAGATAATCTTGATATTAGAAAAAGAAATATTATTTATTTTAAAACATAATTTTAAACAGTACAACAATCTATATTTTCACAGTAATAGAAATATTTTTAATATATTTATCTAATTTTTTAGATAATTACATAAAATAATTAAGTAACATAAACTGGTATATGTTTTATTGACTAAAATATTTTGTAATTAGTATTATTGAAATGTTATTTGTATTTTCTTATATTTATTTGACCATAATATCTTTCAATTACGGCAAAAAAAAAATATCTATAATTTTTTTTACTTATATAATAAAATTTCTCAATTACAATCACAATTTTTTACTGTTTATTTTTAAGAGTTATTAAAAACCGAAAAATAAATTTTAACAATAAACATCTTTTGATCATATAACAAAATATTTTAAAATCACACTATACACTTTAATGAGGTAGATATATTATATTTTGTATTATTAAAATTATATGTTTTTAATATTAAATTTGCTTTTAAATTTTCTGTTTTTATTTTTGTGGAACTTAATATAACCATAACTAAAAGACATAAAATCATTTATAATTTATAAAAATATTTTAGTTATTGTAAATATTGATATGTTTTTATGAGCTTCCAAAAACGTATCAATTACTTATCATGTAATTTTCTATAGATCATCTTTTTATTTTCTAATTTCTTTTTTTAAAATCAACATTTAATTTGATATATATATATATATATGTTATGAAAATATATGCACATTTAAACGATAAATAAAATTAATTTGACTTGACTTAATTATAACAAAAATAATTATACCTCATTTTGAATTTGAAAGAATATATGTAACTTAAGATACTCACAACATGAGTGACTCGACTAATCCAATTTATATATAAAATCATAGATTTAACTATAATAAGAAAATATAATTTTATAATAATAATAATAATTTATTTTATAAATATAAATTATAAGATGACTCAAAACACCTTAACAAATGAAAATAAAATATTAAGCAACTATTTTAATTTAGTTCTTTTGTAAAATTTATATATATGCATGAGCTCGCAGAATATTATCGTTATATTAATTTACGTAATTTGGAACCAAACACTTTATTTTATTTTTTTATTTCATTCTAAGCACAGTAAATCTTAAGTTATAAATAATCTTCTTAAAATATATTTACATAACTAAGACAAAACCAACCTAATGCAAATAAGAAAATTAATCAAATTTTAATATATTTTGAATAAAAAATTTATAATTGAATTCAGAGAAATAGATGCAACCTAATATATCCAAATGATAACTAAACCGATTGTAAAAACAACAAAACCGACTAGATATAACATATCTAAAATTATATGTCTAATTAAAGTAATATAAATTATGCATAAAACTATAAATTAATTTAAAATTAAAAGTAAATATAATCCTGAGTGTGTGTTTTTCGAGAGCCAGTAGAGACGAGAGAACATCTCTTTTTGAATGTCAATATTCAGGAGAGATTTGGAAGGCTCCAACGAAGGGCTTCTTGAAAGAGCATTTCACTGGGAAATGGCATGAGATTCTGAGTCTTATCTCGGTGACATCTCAACAGAGAGTTCCAAGATTCACACTTCAATATGTGTTCCAAGCGACTTTGTACACCATCTGGCGGGAGTGGAATGCTAGACAACATGGTGATACTCCTTCTTCAGTGCATCGGATCATTCATTTGCTAGATAAGAATATGAGAGACAAATTCACCACAATTCAGAGAATGGGAGACAACCACTATGAAGATGGGATGAATTTCTGGTTGATTACAAGAAACATAAGTGTATAGAATCTTATAGGCTTTTATTGAAGTTGGGTTATTTTCAACTTTGGATGCACTTGATGTATATAACTGGCATTTGATTTGAATAAATTTAGCATTCAATTCAAAAAAAATTAAATAGCAATCAATTATTATAATATATATTTATTTTATAAATATTTATAATCGTGCATGAGTATATGGGAAAATTACCTAGTAGTCGCAGTAAGTAACAACGCATTAACACACTTTAGTGACAACTTACTTTACTACAGACCGTACATGTAATAATAGGCCTTAGTCATGGAGGATCTTAGTCGTGAGAAACAAAATCCTCCTTGTTGCTGCAAAGAAGCTCTTATTCATCTTCTGTTTTGGTACTGGTTTTGGAGATAGGGTCTCCACCAGCAGCTAGGTGTTCCCAAACCCATGTTTTGGTGCTAAGATAGTAAATACGAAGTGCACTCGCAGATAACTATTTGTTTGGTTCTCACGTCACTAACCACTAAACACATTTACTTTAGCAATATGTAGCTAATTAGTAACAGTAACTAGTAAACGATATGTAGCAACCTAATTACCCAAAAGTTTAATACTAATAGTCAGTCAGGTTGTTGTAACAAAGACCTTCCATCATTTATCTAAGTCTCTTGCTTGCTCTAGAAAGCAGCGGTAAAAACTTGACGAGTCTTCTCTTGGCACAACTCATCAACTTGTGTGATTCATGGTACTCCATGGTCATTCGATCGTACCAGCAAACAGGGCAGTGAAAGTTGTCGTCGTCTTTGTCGAACTGAACCTGAAAATTGAAGCATTCTTTGTGAATTTTGCTGCACACTCGCTTCTGCTACATATCAACAACAATGCTAATCCTTCTCCTCTTTCACAGCATCACGTTCTCTGGTCGTCTTGAAGGAGGAACCATGTTCCCACAGATTTACCATGCTCCATCTTTTGTACATTTTACCGCGTTTCTGAGCTTGAGAAGAGGTCTCCCTAGTAGTATTACCGTTGTTAGTCTGCACCACATTATCTGCATCGTCGATGACAACTACTTTATCGTTTATATTGGTTTGTTCCAAACCAGCAGTATGCGCTTGCTGCTCATCCCTCTGCTCTGGTTGATCATCTCTATAATAAACAGGGTGGTCATTTACTTCCACGGTAGGAGCTGCACTTGCTGATTATCCTCCATTGCACACACATCTCTCAGCTACAATCCAACCGAAAGATAAAAAGAATTTTAGCATCGTTGTTTCAATCACCTGGGTGTCTTTTTATCAATAAAACAAACACAGGGAGGAGGGAATACGAGAGTTAACCTTCTCCAGTGCACATTGTGGCAAAGACATGTTCTTGTGAGCAATAAATGGAAGAGCATTGAACTTTGATAGCTCCGGCATACCCGGTCGTAGTTCTGATACTGGAAACAAAACATTTGAGAACAAAAGAATAAGGAACAAACAATACAGCATCTTATAATTCAACTTGTGCTAGTACAGTATGCTCAACTCTCATACATGTTTTTTTAGAATGGCATTGAGGACATGGGTGCTGCTCAAAGATAAATCAAACTCAATTCTTGGACCAAAGACCGTAGCAGCGTGGTCATTCTTGGTTGGATCAAACATATTTGAAAATCAGTAAATTTTCCTTAATTTTATAAATCATAATATAAATTTTAAATCAATCAACATACATAAACTAAGAATATCCATTCTTATTTATATTTATATTCCTTGATAAGAAAGTAAGATTCTCATTATCCCTAAAACCCCATTTGGTGGAATTCTTTTTTGTCTGATTTAAAAAAATTAAAATAACCAACCCTGGACCGATCGGGTCAGTGGGACCATGACGATACAAAATTCCACCAAACTAGCCTCTTCTTGGAAGAGGAAGAAGAGATGGGTTTTAACAAAATTGTGGAATCCACTTTTAAGAACCCACTTAAGAGGTGGGATAATGATGCTCTAAGACTATGTACAATGGTTTCAAGATTCAACACCTCCATTTCATCTTTTAACACTTCATATCATTTTCTCTTTCTTCCATCTCATCATTTAACACACATTCAATTTTTACCCACTACAATGGTTTTGTTTATTAAAATTCAACACTTTGTTTTACAAATTAATGATTATTTTTTCTAATATCCAAATTAAATAAACTTAGTCTCTATTGATCGAGAATTTAAAATGATAAATTACTGTATTAAAATAAAAATAAATTACTTAATTTATAATAAGATTATTGGTTTTAAATAACAAAAGAATATGATAATGTCAAAAAATCTTAGAAAAGTGACATGTGTCGTTGGTGGTCTCAGTTTCTTCTTATTCAATTAGTTGAATCTTTTCAACACAGTTTAATCCACATCATCAAATTTCATTTTTCAACACCTCCATCGTAGTGATTCAACTGCTGAATCTTTTATTCAACACTCTTTCAACACCCCCATTGTACATAGTCTAAGGGGGTGGAAAATAAAGTTATGTTATTAATAGCAACAAACAAGGTGCCTCTTTCTCTTGTATTTTTCTTTTCTTAGCCATAAAAGAGTGTGTGGGTGTGTGTCTGTATGTTATTTAGTTTTATTTTTGTTGGTCTCTTTCTCTACTTTGTTACAGCTTTTTGGATTTTATTCTGAAGCATGAGTTACGTGAGTCAATCTATTGAATAAAATCTTAACTATTAAAAAAAGAAACCCTCCCTTGGGCATAAAACACATTCTGTCATTTATGGTTTATGATTATTGTCATTTTCACAGAAAGAAATTTAGCAGTCTTAAATTGTTGAAGTAACATCCAAAACAATTAATTAATTATGAGAAAATCTTAATTACTAAATGTTCAAGACACATGTCTTTCATGTTTTACTTACCATATGCATGATTACTATCAAATTTAGCTATAATTTATAGAAAAATCTAAATAGTAATTATATACCAAACAAATTTATATAAAGAGATGGTGTATGTATATTTATTTCAAAAATGAGCTATAATCAATAAACAAATCCACACATACTTTTTTAAAATTAATGAAAATACTATGTATTCCCTAAAGAGATTTTGTATCTAGATAAATTTCAAAATTAATGAAAATACTATTTAGAAAGATATTATGAATATGCCAACAATATTTTAGTTCATATCTTTAAAAATCTGTAAAAATTATGTTGCATTAGTTAGATTTCATAATTTAAACTAAAACAATATTTTTACGTAGTTAGTATATTTAAGGGCTAAACTAAATGATATAAAAATTAAATGATCCGTTAACAGTGTCCGGAACTAACTAACATTAAGATTTTAAAGTTATCCGTTAACAACGTACGAAACTAACTAACATTAAGATTTTAAAGTAAGCCGTTAACAATAGAAACTAACCAACAATTAAATTTTAAAATACCGTTTATCACCATAAATTTTTATTAAAATATTTATATATTAATTGAAAGTTAGATACTAATTTATCATAAAATATCTTATTTTAAGAACAGAAAAATGATATCTAACAAAACAATTCAAAGAAAATGGCAATATTGGGGGAAAAAATCTTCTTTTTTGAAACAATGGGAAAATATTATAATATTTTTAAATGTTTAGAAGAAAAACTGAAGCGGTATTGTGGTAACAGGTATAGTATATATAATGTACCATGCCAAGGAGGCGATAGATACTTCTCTTACAAATACAATTGCTTATATAAGCTCTCTTCTCGTCTCTCTCTCTCTCTCTCTTCACCTTCATATTAGACAGTCCACAGATTCTTCCTTCTTCTTTCTCTGTCTCTCGGACAAAGTTCGTCTCGTTTGTTCCAAAGGTGAATACTATAACGTGTTTTGATTATGCCCTTTTTCTTAAACAGTTTCCTCTGGTCTCTTTGCTTGAATAGCGTGTTTTGATATCATCACTCGGTATTGGATTTTAATAGAAATGACATAGCTTTTGGTCCTCTAAGTTCATTTGCTGCTTATATGTTCGAGGGTTTTATTCTCATAACCAAGCAATCATTCTCGCTATCTCGGTTTGTTGAGTCTTGTTTCTGGTTGCAATATTACAAGAAATTGCTACGTACGGTGTTATTTTGAGTTTTAAAGAAGATCATTGACTAGGGAAGGCCTAGATCGATTTTTGAACCTCTCGAATTTAAACAAAAACGTTCAATAAAAAGTTGGTTTTGTTTAAGTCCGATTTTTTGAACTATGTAATTTTTTTTGTGATAAAACTTTTATGATATTTGGCTTAATGTACAGCCTAAACCGATTCTTAAAACACTGATCTATTGTAGTAGCAGCGAGATTCTAGTTTTGGAGCCATTGTGTATCTAAATTAGCTTTCATTGTTCTACAGGTTTTCAGTTTTGTAAGCGGAGTAGCTGCAAGAGTATATATCTGATCAAGATATGAATCCTAGGGTGCGTCACAGATCTGATGAAGATGGTAAGGATATGGACCGTAGGGTGGTGCGTCAGAGAGTTGATGAAGAACATGGTAAGAATAAAGTTGGTTCACCAAGCTATCTTCTGATCGGTGATGAGGATGTAGCACCCAGGTTCAAGAGTCAGTGGACTGGACTAGTCTGGCTTACGACCCGATGCTTCACGTGTTCACTCTATTGGACCACCGCGATCGAGCTAGCTTAGCATCGACCTGTAAGGCATGGAGAAGCCTCGGTGCTTCTCCTTACCTGTGGAGATCCTTGGATCTCCACGCTTACAGGTTTGATCTCTCAATGGCGGCTTCTCTCGCAAACAGGTGTGCTGATCTTCAGAAGGTTAGGTTCCGTGGCCTCGACTCTCCTGCTGCCTTGGTTAATCTCAGAGCCAAGAATCTGAAGGAGATAAGCGGCGAATCTTGTGAGAACGTAACAGACGCTACGTTGTCTATGATTATTGCACGCCACGAAGCTCTCGAGAGTCTCCAGCTTGGACCAGGCTTCGGCGAGAGGATCACCAGCGAGGTTATTAAAGTGATAGCCATCTGCTGTCCCAAACTCAAGAAGCTACGTCTCTCAGGAATGAGAGACGTTAGCTCCGAGGCGATTACATCTCTGGCTCAGCATTGTCCACAGCTCAGTGGCGTCGGATTCCTAGATTGTCTGAGCGTAGCGAAGAGGTTTCGGACGAGTGGTGTCTCTTCGCTACCTCTCTGTCGCCAGGACGTCAAACATGGACTGGAGAGTTGCAGTTGAGAGCTGGGGGAAGCTTCCCAACTTAACCGGTTTGGATGTCTCGAGAACCAGCATCGATCACGCGGCGGTTACGAGGCTGTTGACGTCATCTCGAAGTTTGGAACTCGTGTGTGCTTTTAAGTGTACTATGCTCGAACACGATGCGGATTTGGACCCTGATAGGTTCGAAGGAAAGCTCATGTTCAACAATAATTTTAACAGGATGGCTTCTCTATTGGAAGATACAAGCGTTGAAGAAGAAACAAGCGTTGGCTCGAGTGGAACTTGTCTCGCACGCTTCTGTTTTTCGCAGAGTGGAACTTGCTAGGGTTGAACAGTTTATGGAACAGCCTCGGAGGGAAGCTGTTTCTCAGGCTAATGCAAAGCTCCCAAGAGGATGTTCAAGAGAGAGCAGCCTTCGCGGCTTCGTCCCAGTGATGATTACGATGCTAGTGTATACCGCGAAAGAGCCGAAGCGGTTATGCGCGATGGAGGCATCCCGATTCTGTTGAAACTTGCTGAATCTTGGAAAGAGAGTTTCCAGGCAGCAGCTGCGAGGGCTATTGCGAACTTGTCTTTGGATGTTAAGGGTGCGAAGGCTGTTGCTGAAGGAGGAGGGTCGATGTTCTTCTTGGTTTGGCCAAGTCTAGGAATAAGCTTGTGGCTCAAGAAGCTGCTGGTGCACTATGGAATCTCTCTCCTGGAGATCCACATAAGGTAGTACACTGTCCCCTATTAAAAAGTTATTAAACCTCTAGTTAATTAAACATTGTTGTTTCTTGTTTGTTTTTGTATTATAAGGCCATTGCACAAGCTGGAGGAGTGAAAGTGTTGATGGAGCTTCTCTTTAGATGGCCATTGGACTGTGGTCAACTTCTGGTACCTTTAAACCCTCACATTTTTTATATAGAGATATCCAAAATGAATACTTCTGGCTAAGTATTATCAAAACTAGTATTAGGTCTTTCAGAAAAGATTGTAGAGAGATGATGTCTTGTTCATTAAGTACAAAGATTTTGGTTGGATTTGGTAACTTTATTTTAAAATGTACACTTTATGGTCTTTGATTAGGAGAGTGCTGCTGGTGCATTAGCTAATTTAGCAGGAGAAGACAAGTGCAGCATGGAAATTGCAAAAGAAGGAGGTGTGCATGCCTTGGTGAGGCTAGTTCGAGACTGCGACTATAAAGGAGCACAAGCACAGGTACTTCCTTGTTTCATTTTTTTTATACCTATTTAATGCTTATGCTAGTGATTGTCTTAACTAGGTTTTGTCACACATTGTCTCTCTCTTTTTTTTTTTTTTTTAAACTCAGGCGGCTCGTGGTTTGGCTAATCTAGCTGCTCATGGTGATAGCAACAATAACAATGCTGCTATTGGAAAAGTGCCTGGTGCCTTGAAAACTATTATTCAGCTGACGAGATCGCATCATGGTGGTGTTAAACAGGAAGCTGCTGGTGCTCTTTGGAATTTGGCATACGATGAAAAGAATAGAGAGTTGATTGCTGCACTTGGTGGTGTTGAAGCCTCGGTATTATTATTATTATTATTATTATGTTTCCTTTTTCTTTCTTTTATTTTCAGTTTTGTGTGTGTGTGTGTGTTTTCAGCTTATCACTTGTGTTTCTTGATTATATATATATATATTAGGTGGCACTTGCCAATTCCTGCATGAATACATCAAGAGAGCTGCAAGAGAGTGCAGCTGGTGCTCTTTGGAATTTATCACACTCAGAAGAAAACAGGTGTGCATCCATTTGATTTTTTTTTTTTTATCAATGCAGCTTCCTAGCTACATCAATGCAAAACGGATTGGGATAATACATTTATTGGTCTTTCTATATTCAGCATTGTAATTGGACGTGAAGGTGGTATACCTCCTCTAGTTGCTCTTGCACGATCTGAATATGCGGTAAGAAGATTTTTGGTACCTTTTTAAGTTGTCATCATATCACGTCTGGATGTTTTGAGTTAATCTGATTCATCTTTTACCTTTCTTTTTCTTTTTCCCAAAGGATGTGCATGTAGCTGCTGCAGGAGCTCTATGGAATCTTTCTTTTAATCATGTCAATGCTCTCCGCATTGTGGAGGAAGGTGGAGTTCTAGTGCTTGGTCGCATGTGTACTTCTTCTCCTTCCAAATTGGCTCGTTTCCTGGCAGCATTAACATTAGCATACATCTTTGATGGAAGGTACTCAAAACCTTATAACAATCATATTCCCATTCATTTCTCTATTATGTCTAGGCTTTTGATCTTATCTATCTGCACAGGTTGGATGAATCTGTAAGGGTTTCTCCTAAACGCTTGGCTAATGTTAGAAGAAGCGGGCTTAGATACATTGGAAGTTTCACTAAAACTTTCATGGATCCAAAATCTTTGCAACTGCTGCTTCATCATTTACTCCATCTAAGGCAGCACAAGTATTGAAGAGAGTTTGTATCCCAGAAGCTGACGTCTTGAGATGCAGCGGTGAAGAGATTGGAAGGTTTGTTACAATGCTGCGTAACCCTTCTCCTGTACTCAAAAAATTGCAGCCTTTGCGCTTCTCCAGGTAAATTTTTTTCTCTTAAATGGTTAGTGTGCTTTTCTATGAATCAGTTTGCGTTTTGGTGCTCTAACCTAAATGTAAAATGCAGTTCACAATACCGGAGCTATTCATGCCAAGCATCATGCAAGTTTGATGCGGAAAGCTGGATATCCGAGACTAATGCGTTTTGCTGCTGCAGCTAAGAGTATGCCTCGTGAAGCTAAGATCTTTGAAAATTGTGCTACGCAATCTTGGAGTATCATCAGCTAGAATGTTAAAAGAAAAGAAAGAATCATCTCATCATAAGAGTAATTGAGAGTTGGTAATTAGCATTTCTAAGTGATATCTGAATATTTATGTAATAACAACAGACCTTCTTTGTTTTTCATCATAACTTATAATATAAATCTTTTGAGATATATACATATATATTTCCCTGCTTTTACTTACATGTTATCAACTTAGAACCGTCAACTACTTGCAATATGTAGCTACTTGAATACGTTCCCAAGTTTACATTCATTCCCTCAAATATATTCTGCTAAGAACATTTTTTAATGTTTACAATGTAGTGATTAGAAAAATCTGAGAGAATCCAAATGCTCAAATTAGACTGAGTATAAAATTAGTATCATTATGGAATCTAAGAATAGAATACTGTTCATTGATTACTTAATGATATATAATATTATTTGAGAATTCCTAATGTCGTACTCACATTAACTCTCACAGTGGTTGATTACGATGATACCATTAATGAATTAAAATATTATATTTAAACACTATTATTGATCTTTTATTTAAATTACTTTTTAATATTTTACAAATAACATATGACAAAAAGTAAATATCATAAAGTTTATAAAGCGAATCTAAAAACGAAAATATATGTATAAATAATATGATTTAGTTAAAAGGAAAGTTCACAAAATAGTAATATTTCATTTTAAAATATTTTTAAATAACATAAAATATACTAATATACTTTATTTATATTTATATTTTCACAGATAATCTTGATATTAGAAAAGAAATATTATTTATTTTAAAACATAATTTTAAACAGTACAACAATATATATTTTCACAGTAATAGAAATATTTTTAATATATTTATCTATTTTTTAGATAATTACATAAAATAATTAAGTAACATAAACTGATATATGTTTTATTGACTAAAATATTTTATAATTAGTATTATTGAAATGTTATTTTTTATTTTCTTATATTTATTTGACCATAATATCTTTTAATTACAGCAAAAATATCTATAATTTTTTACTTATATAATAAGATTTCTCAAATACAATCACAATTTTTTACTTCTTATTTTTAAGAGTTATTAAAAACCAAAAAATAAATTTTAACAATAAACATCTTTTGATCATATATCAAAATATTTTAAAATCACACTATACACTTTAATGAGGTAGATATATTATATTTTGCATTATTAAAATTATATATTTTCTTAATATTAAATTTACTTTTAAATTTTTATGTTTTTATGTTTGTGGAACTTAATATAACCATAACCAAAAGACATAAAATCATTTATAATTTATAAAAATATTTTAGTTATTGTAAATATTGATATGTGTTTATGAGCTTCCAAAACGTATCAATTACTTATCATGTAACTTTCTATAGATCATCTTTTTATTTTCTAATTTCTTTTTTTAATCAACATTTAATTTGATATATATATATTTATTGTTAAAATACATGCACATTTAAACGATAAATAAAATTAATTTGACTTGACTTAATTATAACAAAAATAATTATACCTCAGTTTGAATTTGAAAGAATATATGTAACTTAAGATACTCACAACATAAATAGCTCGACTAATCCAATTTATATATAAAATCATAGATTTAACTATAATAAGAAAATATAGTTTTATAATAATAATAATAATTTATTTTATAAATATAAATTATAAGATGACTCAAAACACCTTAACAAATGAAAATAAAATATTAAGCAAATGTTTTAATTTAGTTCTTTTGTAAAATGTATATATATGCATGAGATCGAGAATATTATCGTTATATTAATTTACGTAATTTGGAACCAAACACTTTAGTTTATTTTTTATTTCATTCTAAGCACAATATATCTTAAGTTATAAACAATCTTCCTAAAATATATTTACATAACTAAGACAAAACTAACCTAATGCAAATAAGAAAATTAATCAAATTTTTAATATATTTTGAATAAAAAATTTATAATTGAATTCAGAGAAATAGATGCAACCTAATATATCCAAATAGTAACTACACCGATTGTAAAACAACAAAACCGACTAGATACAACATATCTAAAATTATATGTCTAATTAAAGTAATATAAATTATTAATATAAATTATGCATAAAACTATAAATTAATTTCAAATTAAAAGTAAATATAATCCTGAGTGTGTTTTTGTCGAGAGCCAGTAGGGACGAGAGAACATCTCTTTTTTGAATGTCAATATTCAGGAGAGATTTGGAAGGCTCCAACGAAGGGCTTCTTGAAAGAGCATTTCACTGGGAAATGGCATGAGATTCTGGATCTTATCTCGGTGACATCTCAACAGAGAGTTCCAAGATTCACACTTCAATATGTGTTTCAAGCGACTTTGTACACCATCTGGCGGAGTGGAATGCTAGACGACATGGTGATACTCCTTCTTCAGTGCATCGGATCATTCAATTGGTAGATAAGAATATGAGAGACAAATTCACCACAATTCAGAGAATGGGAGACAACCACTACGAAGATGGGATGAATTTCTGGTTGATTACAAGAAACATAAGTATATAGAATCTATAGGCTTTTATTGAAGTTGGGTTATTTTCAACTTTGGATGCACTTGATGTAAATAACTGGTTTTTGATTTGAATAAATTTAGCATTCAATTCAAAAAAAAATTAAAAGTAAATAGCAATCAATTTTTATAATATATATTTACTTTATAAATATTTATAATCGTGCATGAGTATGGGAAAATTACCTAGTAGTCGATAAGTAACAACGCATTAACACACTTCAGTGACAACTTACTTTACTACAGACCGTACATGTAATAATAGGCCTTAGTCATGGAGGATCTTAGTCGTGAGAAACAAAATCCTCCTTGTTGCTGCAAAGAAGCTCTTATTCATCTTCTGTTTTGGTACTGGTTTTGGAGATAGGGTCTCCACCAGCAGCTAGGTGTTTCCCAAACCCATGTTTTGGTGCTAAGATAGTAAATACGAAGTGCACTCGCAGATAACTATTTGTTTGGTTCTCACGTCACTAACCACTAAACACATTTACTTTAGCAATATGTAGCTAATTAGTAACAGTAACTAGTAAACGATATGTAGCAACCTAATTACCCAAAAAGTTTAATACTAATAGTCAGTCAGGTTGTTGTAACAAAGAACTTCCATCATTTATCTAAGTCTCTTGCTTGCTCTAGAAAGCAGCGGTAAAAACTTGACGAGTCTTCTCTTGGCACAACTCATCAACTTGTGTGATTCATGGTACTCCATGGTCATTCGATCGTACCAGCAAACAGGGCAGTGAAAGTTGTCGTCGTCTTTGTCGAACTGAACCTGAAAATTCAAGCATTCTTTGTGAATTTTTGCTGCACACTCGCTTCTGCTACATATCAACAACAACGCTCCTCCTTCTCCTCTTTCACATTTCCAGCATACGTTCTCTGGTCGTCTTGAAGGAGGAACCATGTTCCCACAGATTAACCATGCTCCATCTTTTGTACATTTTACACGCATTTCTGAGCTTGGAGAAGAGGTCTCCCTAGTATGTTACCGTTGTTGCTAATTGGTTGTTGTTCAGAAGTAGTGTCATTGCCATCGACCACAACTCCCCCGTTAGTCTGCACCAAATCATCTGCATCGTCGATGACAACTACTTTATCATTTATATTGGTTTGTTCCAAACCAGCAGTATCGCTGCTGCTCATCCCTCTGCTCTGGTTGATCATCTCTATAATAAACAGGGTGGTCATTTACTTCCACGGTAGGAGCTGCACTTGTACGATTATCCTCCATTGCACACACATCTCTCAGCTACAATCCAACGAAAGATAAAAAGAATCTTAGCATCGTTGTTTCAATCACCTGGGTGTCTTTTATCAATAAAACAAACACAGGGAGGGAGGGAATACGAGAGTTAACCTTCTCCAGTGCACATTGTGGCAAAGACATGTTCTTGTGAGCAATAAATGGAAGAGCATTGAACTTTGATAGCTCGGCATACCCGGTCGTAGTTCTGATACTGGAAACAAAACATCTGAGAACAAAAGAATAAGGAACAAACAATACAGCATCTTATAATTCAACTTGTGCTAGTACAGTATGCTCAACTCTCATACATGTTTTTAGAATGGCATTGAGGACATGGGTGCTGCTCAAAGATAAATCAAACTCAATTCTTGGACCAAAGACCGTAGCAGCGTGGTCATTCTTGGTTGGATCAAACATATTTGAAAATCAGTAAATTTTCCTTAATTTTATAAATCATAATATAAATTTTAAATCAATCAACATACATAAACTAAGAATATCCATTCTTATTTATATTTATATTCCCTTGATAAGAAAGTAAGATTCTCATTATCCCTAAAACCCCATTTGGTGGAATTCTTTTTTGTCTGATTTAAAAAAAATTAAAACTAACCAACCATGGTTTCCGTGTAAGTGGGACCCATGACAGTACAAGAATTCCACCAAATTAAGCTCTTGCAGAAGAGGAAGAAGAGATGGGTTTTAACAAAATTGTGGAATCCACTTTTAGAACCCACTTAAGAGGTGGGGATAATGATGCTCTAAGACTATGTACAATGGTTGATTCAACACCTCCATTTCATCTTTTAACACTTCATATCATTTTCTCTTCTTCCATCTCATCATTTAACACACATTCAATTTTTACCCACTACAATGGTTTTGTTTATTAAAATTCAACACTTTGTTTTACAAATTAATGATTATTTTTTCTAATATCCAAATTAAATAAACTTAGTCTCTATTGATCGAGAATTTAAAATGATAAATTACTGTATTAAAAATAAAAATAAATTACTTAATTTATAATAAGATTATTGGTTTTAAATAACAAAGAGAATATGATAATGTCAAAAGTCTTAGAAAAGTGACATAATGGATTGGTTCTCCAGTTTCTTCTTATTCAATTAGTTGAATCTTTTCAACACGCTTTAATCCACATCATCAAATTTCGTTTTCAACACCTCCATCAGAGTGATTCAACTGCTGAATCTTTTATTCAACACTCTTTCAACACCCCATTGTACATAGTCTAAGGGGTGGAAAATAAAGTTATGTTATTAATAGCAACCAACAAGGTGCCTCTTTCTCTTGTATTTTTTCTTTTCTTAGCCATAAAAGAGTGTGTGGGTGTGTGTCTGTATGTTATTTAGTTTTATTACTTTGGGCTCTTACTCCACTTTGTTACATCATTTTGGATTTTACTCTAAAACATGAGTTACGAGTCAAACTTTTGAATAAAATCTTAACTATTAAAGAAGAAACCCCTCTTTGGCATAAAACACATGTCTATCATTAATGGTTTATGATTAGTGTCATTTTTTACAGAAAATAATTCAGTAGTCTTAAATTAGTTAAGAGACATCCAAAACCATTAATTAATTATGACAAATCTTAATTACTAAATGTTCAAGACACATGTCTTTCATGTTTTACTTACCATATGCATGATTACTATCAAATTTAGCTATAATTTATAGAAAAATCTAAATAGTAATTATATACCAAACAAATTTATATAAAGAGATGGTGTATGTAAATACATTTCACAATTTAGCTATAATTAATTTAAAAAATCTACACATACTATTTAAAAATTAATGAAAATACTATGTATTCACTAAAGAGATTTTGTATCTAGATAAATTTCAAAATTAATGAAAATACTATTTAAAAGATATTATGAAAATGCCAACAATATTTTAGTTCATATCTTTAAAATCTCTAAAAATTATGTTGCATTAGTTAGATTTCATAATTTAAACTAAAACAATATTTTTACATAGTTAGTATATTTAAGCACTAAAATAAATTATATGAAAATTAAAGTGATCCGTTAACAGTGTCCGGAACTAACTAACATTAAGATTTTAAAGTTATCCGTTAACAACGTACGAAACTAACTAACATTAAGATTTTTAAAGTAAGCCGTTAACAATGCGCGAAACTAACCAACAACTAAATTTTAAAATACCGTTTATCACCCGCCAAATTTTTATTAAAATATTTATATATTAATTGAAAGTTAGATACTAATTTATCATACAATATCTTATTTTAAGAACATAACAATGCTATCTATCCAAACAATTCAAAGGAAATGGCAATATTGGGGGAAAAATCTTTTTTTTTGAAACAATGGGAAAATCTTATAATATTTTTAAATGTTTAGAAGAAAAACTGAAGCGGTATTGTGGTAACTGGTATAGTATATATAATGTACCATGCCAAGGAGGCGATAGATACTTCTCTTACAAATACAATCTGCTTATATAAGCTCTCTTCTCGTCTCTCTCTCTCTCTTCACCTTCATATTAGACAGTCCACAGATTCTTCCTTCTTCTTTCTCTGTCTCTCGGACAAAGTTCGTCTCGTTTGTTCCAAAGGTGAATACTATAACGTGTTTTGATTATGCCCTTTTTCTTAAACAGTTTCCTCTGGTCTCTTTGCTTGAATAGCGTGTTTTGATAACATCACTCGGTATTGGATTTTAATAGAAATGACATAGCTTTTGGTCCTCTAAGTTCATTTGCTGCTTATATGTTCGAGGGTTTTTATTCTCATAACCAAGCAATCATTCTCGCTATCTCGGTTTGTTGAGTCTTGTTTCTGGTTGCAATATTACAAGAAATTGCTACGTACGGTGTTATTTTGAGTTTTAAAGAAGATCATTGACTAGGGAAGGCCTAGATCGATTTTTGAACCTCTCGAATTTAAACAAAAACGTTCAATAAAAAGTTGGTTTTGTTTAAGTCCGATTTTTTTTTTGAACTATGTAATTTTTTTTTTTGTGATAAAAACTTTTATGATATTTGGCTTAATGTACAGCCTAAACCGATTCTTAAAACACTGATCTATTGTAGTAGCAGCGAGATTCTAGTTTTGGAGCCATTGTGTATCTAAATTAGCTTTCATTGTTCTACAGGTTTTCAGTTTTGTAAGCGGAGTAGCTGCAAGAGTATATATCTGATCAAGATATGAATCCTAGGGTGCGTCACAGATCTGATGAAGATGGTAAGGATATGGACCGTAGGGTGGTGCGTCAGAGAGTTGATGAAGAACATGGTAAGAATAAAGTTGGTTCACCAAGCTATCTTCTGATCGGTGATGAGGATGTAGCACCCCAGGTTCAAGAGTCAGTGGACTGGACTAGTCTGGCTTACGACCGATGCTTCACGTGTTCACTCTATTGGACCACCGCGATCGAGCTAGCTTAGCATCGACCTGTAAGGCATGGAGAAGCCTCGGTGCTTCTCCTTACCTGTGGAGATCCTTGGATCTCCACGCTTACAGGTTTGATCTCTCAATGGCGGCTTCTCTGCAAACAGGTGTGCTGATCTTCAGAAGGTTAGGTTCCGTGGCCTCGACTCTCCTGCTGCCTTGGTTAATCTCAGAGCCAAGAATCTGAAGGAGATAAGCGGCGAATCTTGTGAGAACATAACAGACGCTACGTTGTCTATGATTATTGCCATACGAAGCTCTCGAGAGTCTCCAGCTTGGACCAGGCTTGGCGAGAGGATCACCAGCGAGGTTATTAAAGTGATAGCCATCTGCTGTCCCAAACTCAAGCTACGTCTCTCAGGAATGAGAGGCGTTAGCTCGGCGATTACATCTCTGGCTCAGCATTGTCCACAGCTCAGTGACGCCGGATTCCTAGATTGTCTGAACGTGAAACGAAGAGGCCGGACGAGTGGTGTCTCTTCGCTACCTCTCTGTCGCCAGGACGTCAAACATGGACTGGAGAGTTGCAGTTGAGAGCTGGGGAAGCTTCCCAACTTAACCGGTTTGGATGTCTCGAGAACCAGCATCGATCACGCGGCGATTCTGAGGCTGTTGGCGTCATCTCGAAGTTTGGAACTTCGTGTGTGCTTTTAAGTGTACTATGCTCGAACACGATGCGGATTTGGACCCTGATAGGTTGAAGGAAAGCTCATGTTCAACAATAATTTTAACAGGATGGCTTCTCTATTGGAAGATACAAGCGTTGAAGAAGAAACAACGCGTTGGCTCGAGTGGAACTTGTCTCGCACGCTTCTGTTTTTCGCAGAGTGGAACTTGCTAGGGTTGAACAGTTTATGGAACAGCCTCGGAGGAAGCTGTTTCTCAGGCTAATGCAAAGCTCCCAAGAGGATGTTCAAGAGAGCAGCCTCGGGACTGTGACTTTCGTCCACGTGAGTGATGATTACGATGCTAGTGTATACATGAAAAGAGCGAAGCGGTTATGCGCGATGGAGGCATCCCGATTCTGTTGAAACTTGCTGAATCTTGGAAAGAGAGTTTCCAGGCAGCAGCTGCGAGGGCTATTGCGAACTTGTCTTTGGATGTTAAGGGTGCGAAGGCTGTTGCTGAAGGAGGAGGGGTCGATGTTCTTCTTGGTTTGGCCAAGTCTAGGAATAAGCTTGTGGCTCAAGAAGCTGCTGGTGCACTATGGAATCTCTCTCCTGGAGATCCACATAAGGTAGTACACTGTCCCCTATTAAAAAGTTATTAAACCTCTAGTTAATTAAACATTGTTGTTTCTTGTTTGTTTTTGTATTATAAGGCCATTGCACAAGCTGGAGGAGTGAAAGTGTTGATGGAGCTTCTCTTTAGATGGCCATTGGACTGTGGTCAACTTCTGGTACCTTTAAACCCTCACATTTTTATATAGAGATATCAAAATGAATACTTCTGGCTAAGTATTATCAAAACTAGTATTAGGTCTTTCAGAAAAGATTGTAGAGATGATGTCTTGTTCATTAAGTACAAAGATTTTGGTTGGATTTGGTAACTTTATTTTAAAATGTACACTTTATGGTCTTTGATTAGGAGAGTGCTGCTGGTGCATTAGCTAATTTAGCAGGAGAAGACAAGTGCAGCATGGAAATTGCAAAAGAAGGAGGTGTGCATGCCTTGGTGAGGCTAGTTCGAGACTGCGACTATAAAGGAGCACAAGCACAGGTACTTCCTTGTTTCATTTTTTTTTATACCTATTTAATGCTTATGATAGTGATTGTCTTCACTAGGTTTTGTCACACATTGTCTCTTTTTCTTTTTTTTTCTTCAGGCGGCTCGTGGTTTAGCTAATCTGGCTGCTCATGATGATAGCAACAATAACAATGCTGCTATTGGAAAAGTGCCCGGTGCCTTGAAAACTATTATTCAGCTGACGAGATCGCATCATGGTGGTGTTAAACAGGAAGCTGCTGGTGCTCTTTGGAATTTGGCATACGATGAAAAGAATAGAGAGTTGATTGCTGCACTTGGTGGTGTTGAAGCCTCGGTATTATTATTATTATTATTATGTTTCCTTTCTCTTTCTTTTATTTTCATTTTTTTGTGTGTGTGTGTGTTTTCAGCTTATCACTTGTGTTTCTTGATTATATATATATATATATATATATATATTAGGTGGCACTTGCCAATTCCTGCATGAATACATCAAGAGAGCTGCAAGAGAGTGCAGCTGGTGCTCTTTGGAATTTATCACACTCAGAAGAAAACAGGTGTGCATCCATTTGAATTTTTTTTTTTTTTTATCAATGCAGCTTCCTAGCTACATCAATGCAAAACGGATTGGGATAATACATTTATTGGTCTTTCTATATTCAGCATTGTAATTGGACGTGAAGGTGGTATACCTCCTCTAGTTGCTCTTGCACGATCTGAATATGCGGTAAGAAGATTTTTGGTACCTTTTTAAGTTGTCATCATATCACGTCTGGATGTTTTGAGTTAATCTGATTCATCTTTTACCTTTCTTTTCTTTTTCCCAAAGGATGTGCATGTAGCTGCTGCAGGAGCTCTATGGAATCTTTCTATTAATCATGTCAATGCTCTCCGCATTGTGGAGGAAGGTGGAGTTCTAGTGCTTGGTCGCATGTGTACTTCTTCTCCTTCCAAATTGGCGCGTTTCCTGGCAGCATTAACATTAGCATACATCTTTGATGGAAGGTACTCAAAACCTTATAACAATCATATTCACATTCATTTCTCTATTATGTCTAGGCTTTTGATCTTATCTATCTGCACAGGTTGGATGAATCTGTAAGGGTTTCTCCTAAACGCTTGGCTAATGTTAGAAGAAGCGGGCTTAGATACATTGGAAGTTTCACTAAAACTTTCATGGATCCAAAATCTTGCAACTGCTGCTTCATCATTTACTCCATCTAAGGCAGCACAAGTATTGAAGAGAGTTTGTATCCCAGAAGCTGACGTCTTGAGATGCAGCGGTGAAGAGATTGAAGGTTTGTTACAATGCTGCGTAACCCTTCTCCTGTACTCAAAAAAATTGCAGCCTTTGCGCTTCTCCAGGTAAATTTTTTTTTTCTCTTAAATGGTTAGTGTGCTTTTCTATGAATCAGTTTGCGTTTTGGTGCTCTAACCTAAATGTAAAAATGCAGTTCACAATACCGGGAGCTATTCATGCCAAGCATCATGCAAGTTTGATGCGGAAAGCTGGATATCCGAGACTAATGCGTTTTGCTGCTGCAGCTAAGAGTATGCCTCGTGAAGCTAAGATCTTTGCGAAAATTGTGCTACGCAATCTTGGAGTATCATCAGCTAGAATGTTAAAAGAAAAGAAAGAATCATCTCATCATAAGAGTAATTGAGAGTTGGTAATTAGCATTTCTAAGTGATATCTGAATATTTATGTAATAACAACAGACCTTCTTTGTTTTTCATCATAACTTATAATATAAATCTTTTGAGATATATACATATATATTTCCCTGCTTTTACTTACAAGTTATCAACTTAGAAACGTCAACTACTTGCAATATGTAGCTACTTGAATACGTTCCCAAGTTTACATTCATTCCCTCAAATATATTCTGCTAAGAACATTTTTTTAATGTTTACAATGTAGTGATTAGAAAAATCTGAGAGAATCCAAATGCTCAAATTAGACTGAGTATAAAATTAGAATCATTATGGAATCTAAGAACAGAATACTGTTCATTGATTACTGCATCTCTATAATATTATTTGAGAATTCCTACGTGTCGTACTCACATTAACTTTCACAGTGGTTGATTCGATGATACCATTAATGAATTAAAATGTTATATTTAAACACTATTATTGATCTTTTATTTAAATTATTTTTAATATTTTCCAAATAACATATATAACAAAAAGGAAATATTATAACGTTTATAAAGCTTAATTTAAAACGAAAATATATGTATAAATAATATGATTTAGTTAAAAGAAAAGAAAGAATCATCTCATCATAAGAGTAATTGAGAGTTGGTAATTAGCATTTCTAAGTGATATCTGAATATTTATGTAATAACAACAGACCTTCTTTGTTTTTCATCATAACTTATAATATAAATCTTTTGAGATATATACATATATATTTCCCTGCTTTTACTTACAAGTTATCAACTTAGAAACGTCAACTACTTGCAATATGTAGCTACTTGAATACGTTCCCAAGTTTACATTCATTCCCTCAAATATATTCTGCTAAGAACATTTTTTAATGTTTACAATGTAGTGATTAGAAAAATCTGAGAGAATCCAAATGCTCAAATTAGACTGAGTATAAAATTAGAATCATTATGGAATCTAAGAATAGAATACTGTTCATTGATTACTGCATCTCTATAATATTATTTGAGAATTCCTACGTGTCGTACTCACATTAACTTTCACAGTGGTTGATTACGATGATACCATTAATGAATTAAAATGTTATATTTAAACACTATTATTGATCTTTTATTTAAATTATTTTTTAATATTTTCCAAATAACATATATAACAAAAAGGAAATATTATAACGTTTATAAAGCTTAATTTAAAACGAAAATATATGTATAAATAATATGATTTAGTTAAAAGAAAGTTCACAAAATAGTAATATTTCATTTTAAAATATTTTTAAATAACATAAAATATACTAATATACTTTCTTTATATTTATATTTTCACAGATAATCTTGATATTAGAAAAGAAATATTATTTATTTTAAAACATAATTTTAAACAGTACAACAATCTATATTTTCACAGTAATAGAAATATTTTTAATATATTTATCTAATTTTTAGATAATTACATAAAATAATTAAGTAACATAAACTGATATATGTTTTATTGACTAAAATATTTTGTAATTAGTATTATTGAAATGTTATTTGTATTTTCTTATATTTATTTGACCATAATATCTTTCAATTACAAAAAAAAAAATATATAACGTTTATAAAGCTTAATTTAAAACGAAAATATATGTATAAATAATATGATTTAGTTAAAAGAAAGTTCACAAAATAGTAATATTTCATTTTAAAATATTTTTAAATAACATAAAATATACTAATATACTTTCTTTATATTTATATTTTCACAGATAATCTTGATATTAGAAAAAGAAATATTATTTATTTTAAAACATAATTTTAAACAGTACAACAATCTATATTTTCACAGTAATAGAAATATTTTTAATATATTTATCTAATTTTTTAGATAATTACATAAAATAATTAAGTAACATAAACTGGTATATGTTTTATTGACTAAAATATTTTGTAATTAGTATTATTGAAATGTTATTTGTATTTTCTTATATTTATTTGACCATAATATCTTTCAATTACGGCAAAAAAAAAATATCTATAATTTTTTTTACTTATATAATAAAATTTCTCAATTACAATCACAATTTTTTACTGTTTATTTTTAAGAGTTATTAAAAAACGAAAAATAAATTTTAACAATAAACATCTTTTGATCATATAACAAAATATTTTAAAATCACACTATACACTTTAATGAGGTAGATATATTATATTTTGTATTATTAAAATTATATGTTTTTAATATTAAATTTGCTTTTAAATTTTCTGTTTTTATTTTTGTGGAACTTAATATAACCATAACTAAAAGACATAAAATCATTTATAATTTATAAAAATATTTTAGTTATTGTAAATATTGATATGTTTTTATGAGCTTCCAAAAACGTATCAATTACTTATCATGTAATTTTCTATAGATCATCTTTTTATTTTCTAATTTCTTTTTTTAAAATCAACATTTAATTTGATATATATATATATATATGTGTGTTATGAAAATATATGCACATTTAAACGATAAATAAAATTAATTTGACTTGACTTAATTATAACAAAAATAATTATACCTCATTTTGAATTTGAAAGAATATATGTAACTTAAGATACTCACAACATAAATTTCGACTAATCAATTTATATATAAAATCATAGATTTAACTATAATAAGAAAATATAATTTTATAATAATAATAATAATTTATTATATAAATATAAATTATAAAATGATTCAAAACACCTTAACAAATGAAAATAAACTATTAAGCAACTATTTTAATTTAGTTCTTTTGTAAAATTTATATATATGCATGAGCTCGCAGAATATTATCGTTATATTAATTTACGTAATTTGGAACCAAACACTTTATTTTATTTTTTTATTTCATTCTAAGCACAGTAAATCTTAAGTTATAAATAATCTTCTTAAAATATATTTACATAACTAAGACAAAAACCAACCTAATGCAAATAAGAAAATTAATCAAAATTTTAATATATTTTAAATAAAACTTTTTATAATTGAATTCAGAGAAATAAATGCAACCTAATATATCCAAATGATAACTAAACCGATTGTAAAAACAACAAAACCGACTAGATATAACATATCTAAATTATATGTCTAATTAAAGTAATATAAATTATGCATAAAACTATAAATTAATTTAAAATTAAAAGTAAATATAAATCCTGAGTGTGTGTTTTTTCGAGAGCCAGTAGAGACGAGAGAACATCTCTTTTTTGAATGTCAATATTCAGGAGAGATTTGGAAGGCTCCAACGAAGGGTTTCTTGAAAGACCATTTCACTGGGAAATGGCATGAGATTGTGAGTCTTATCTCGGTGACATCTCAACAGAGAGTTCCAAGATTCACACTTCAATATGTGTTCCAAGCGACTTTGTACACCATCTGGCGGGAGTGGAATGCTAGACAACATGGTGATACTCCTTCTTCAGTGCATCAGATCATTCATTTGCTAGATAAGAATATGAGAGACAAATTCACCACAATTCAGAGAATGGGAGACAACCACTATGAAGATGGGATGAATTTCTGGTTGGTTACAAGAAACATAAGTGTATAGAATCTTATAGGCTTTTATTGAAGTTGGGTTATTTTTAACTTTGGATGCACTTGATGTATATAACTGGCATTTGATTTGAATAAATTTAGCATTCAATTCAAAAAAAAAAAAATTAAATAGCAATCAATTATTATAATATATATTTATTTTATAAATATTTATAATCGTGCATGAGTATATGGGAAAATTACCTCGTAGTCGCAGTAAGTAACAACGCATTAACACACTTTAGTGACAACTTACTTTACTACAGACCGTACATGTAATAATAGGCCTTAGTCATGGAGGATCTTAGTCGTGAGAAACAAAATCCTCCTTGTTGCTGCAAAGAAGCTCTTATTCCTCTTCTGTTTTGGTACTGGTTTTGGAGATAGGGTCTCCACCAGCAGCTAGGTGTTTCCCAAACCCATGTTTTGGTGCTAAGATAGTAAATACGAAGTGCACTCGCAGATAACTATTTGTTTGGTTCTCACGTCACTAACCACTAAACACATTTACTTTAGCAATATGTAGTAGCTAATTAGTAACAGTAACTAGTAAACGATATGTAGCAACCTAATTACCCAAAAAGTTTAATACTAATAGTCAGTCAGGTTGTTGTAACAAAGACCTTCCATCATTTATCTAAGTCTCTTGCTTGCTCTAGAAAGCAGTGGTAAAAAACTTGACGAGTCTTCTCTTGGCACAACTCATCAACTTGTGTGATTCATGGTACTCCATGGTCATTCGATCGTACCAGCAAACAGGGCAGTGAAAGTTGTCGTCGTCTTTGTCGAACTGAACCTGAAAATCCAAACCAGCAGTATGCGCTTGCTGCTCATCCCTCTGCTCTGGTTGATCATCTCTATAATAAACAGGGTGGTCATTTACTTCCACGGTAGGAGCTGCACTTGTACGATTATCCTCCATTGCACACACATCTCTCAGCTACAATCCAACCGAAAGATAAAAAAGAATTTTAGCATCGTTGTTTCAATCACCTGGGTGTCTTTTTATCAATAAAACAAACACAGGGAGGGAGGGAATACGAGAGTTAACCTTCTCCAGTGCACATTGTGGCAAAGACATGTTCTTGTGAGCAATAAATGGAAGAGCATTGAACTTTGATAGCTCCGGCATACCCGGTCGTAGTTCTGATACTGGAAACAAAACATTTGAGAACAAAAGAATAAGGAACAAACAATACAGCATCTTATAATTCAACTTGTGCTAGTACAGTATGCTCAACTCTCATACATGTTTTTTTTTAGAATGGCATTGAGGACATGGGTGCTGCTCAAAGATAAATCAAACTCAATTCTTGGACCAAAGACCGTAGCAGCGTGGTCATTCTTGGTTGGATCAAACATATTTGAAAATCAGTAAATTTTCCTTAATTTTATAAATCATAATATAAATTTTAAATCAATCAACATACATAAACTAAGAATATCCATTCTTATTTATATTTATATTCCCTTGATAAGAAAGTAAGATTCTCATTATCCCTAAAACCCCATTTGGTGGAATTCTTTTTTTGTCTGATTTAAAAAAAAATTAAAACTAACCAACCAGGACCGTCCGGGTCAGTGGGACATGACTCAGTAAGAATTCCACCAAACTCGCCTCTTGGAAGAGGAAGAAGAGATGGGTTTTAACAAAACTGTGGAATCCACTTTTTAAGAACCCACTTAAGAGGTGGGGATAATGATGCTCTAAGACTATGTACAATGGTTTCAAGATTCAACACCCTCCATTTCATCTTTTAACACTTCATATCATTTTCTCTTTCTTCCATCTCATCATTTAACACACATTCAATTTTTACCCACTACAATGGTTTTGTTTATTAAAATTCAACACTTTGTTTTACAAATTAATGATTATTTTTTCTAATATCCAAATTAAATAAACTTAGTCTCTATTGATCGAGAATTTAAAATGATAAATTACTGTATTAAAAATAAAAATAAATTACTTAATTTATAATAAGATTATTGGTTTTAAATAACAAAAAGAATATGATAATGTCAAAAAAGTCTTAGAAAAGTGACATGTGTCGTTGGTGGTCTCCAGTTTCTTCTTATTCAATTAGTTGAATCTTTTCAACACAGTTTAATCCACATCATCAAATTTCGTTTTTCAACACCTCCATCGTAGTGATTCAACTGCTGAATCTTTTATTCAACACTCTTTCAACACCCCCATTGTACATAGTCTAAGGGGGTGGAAAATAAAGTTATGTTATTAATAGCAACCAACAAGGTGCCTCTTTCTCTTGTATTTTTTCTTTTCTTAGCCATAAAAGAGTGTGTGGGTGTGTGTCTGTATGTTATTTAGTTTTATTACTTTGGTCTCTTACTCCACTTTGTTACATCATTTTGGATTTTACTCTAAAACATGAGTTACGAGACAAACTTTTTGAATAAAATCTTAACTATTAAAGAAGAAACCCCCTCTTTGGCATAATACACATGTCTATCATTAATGGTTTATGATTATTGTCATTTTTTACAGAAAAAAATTTAGTAGTCTTAAATTAGTTAAGAGACATCCAAAACCATTAATTAATTATGACAAATCTTAATTACTAAATGTTCAAGACACATGTCTTTCATGTTTTACTTACCATATGCATGATTACTATCAAATTTAGCTATAATTTATATAAAAATCTAAATAGTAATTATATACCAAACAAATTTATATAAAGAGATGGTGTATGTAAATACATTTCACAATTTAGCTATAATTAATTTAAAAAATCTACACATACTATTTAAAAATTAATGAAAATACTATGTATTCACTAAAGAGATTTTGTATCTAGATAAATTTCAAAGTTAATGAAAAATACTATTTAGAAAGATATTATGAATATGCCAACAATATTTTAGTTCATATCTTTAAAAATCTGTAAAAATTATGTTGCATTAGTTAGATTTCATAATTTAAACTAAAACAATATTTTTAATGTAGTTAGTATATTTAAGGGCTAAACTAAATGATATAAAAATTAAATGATCCGTTAACAGTGTCCGGAACTAACTAACATTAAGATTTTAAAGTTATCCGTTAACAACGTACGAAACTAACTAACATTAAGATTTTTAAAGTAAGCCGTTAACAATGCTTGAAACTAACCAACAATTAAATTTTAAAATACCGTTTATCACCATGAAATTTTTATTAAAATAGTTATATATTAATTGAATGTTAGATACTAATTTATCATAAAATATCTTATTTTAAGAACAGAAAAATGATATCTAACAAAACAATTCAAAGAAAATGGCAATATTGGGGGAAAAAATCTTCTTTTTTGAAACAATGGGAAAATATTATAATATTTTTAAATGTTTAGAAGAAAAACTGAAGCGGTATTGTGGTAACAGGTATAGTATATATAATGTACCATGCCAAGGAGGCGATAGATACTTCTCTTACAAATACAATTGCTTATATAAGCTCTCTTCTCGTCTCTCTCTCTCTCTCTCTTCACCTTCATATTAGACAGTCCACAGATTCTTCCTTCTTCTTTCTCTGTCTCTCGGACAAAGTTCGTCTCGTTTGTTCCAAAGGTGAATACTATAACGTGTTTTGATTATGCCCTTTTTCTTAAACAGTTTCCTCTGGTCTCTTTGCTTGAATAGCGTGTTTTGATAACATCACTCGGTATTGGATTTTAATAGAAATGACATAGCTTTTGGTCCTCTAAGTTCATTTGCTGCTTATATGTTCGAGGGTTTTTATTCTCATAACCAAGCAATCATTCTCGCTATCTCGGTTTGTTGAGTCTTGTTTCTGGTTGCAATATTACAAGAAATTGCTACGTACGGTGTTATTTTGAGTTTTAAAGAAGATCATTGACTAGGAAGGCCTAGATCGATTTTTGAACCTCTCGAATTTAAACAAAACGTTCAATAAAAAGTTGGTTTTGTTTAAGTCCGATTTTTTTGAACTATGTAATTTTTTTTGTGATAAAACTTTTATGATATTTGGCTTAATGTACAGCCTAAACCGATTCTTAAAACACTGATCTATTGTAGTAGCAGCGAGATTCTAGTTTTGGAGCCATTGTGTATCTAAATTAGCTTTCATTGTTCTACAGGTTTTCAGTTTTGTAAGCGGAGTAGCTGCAAGAGTATATATCTGATCAAGATATGAATCCTAGGGTGCGTCACAGATCTGATGAAGATGGTAAGGATATGGACCGTAGGGTGGTGCGTCAGAGAGTTGATGAAGAACATGGTAAGAATAAAGTTGGTTCACCAAGCTATCTTCTGATCGGTGATGAGGATGTAGCACCCCAGGTTCAAGAGTCAGTGGACTGGACTAGTCTGGCTTACGACCCGATGCTTCACGTGTTCACTCTATTGGACCACCGCGATCGAGCTAGCTTAGCATCGACCTGTAAGGCATGGAGAAGCCTCGGTGCTTCTCCTTACCTGTGGAGATCCTTGGATCTCCACGCTACAGGTTTGATCTCTCAATGGCGGCTTCTCTGCAAACAGGTGTGCTGATCTTCAGAAGGTTAGGTTCCGTGGCCTCGACTCTCCTGCTGCCTTGGTTAATCTCAGAGCCAAGAATCTGAAGGAGATAAGCGGCGAATCTTGTGAGAACGTAACAGACGCTACGTTGTCTATGATTATTGCACGCCACGAAGCTCTCGAGAGTCTCCAGCTTGGACCAGGCTTCGCAGAGGATCACCAGCGAGGTTATTAAAGTGATAGCCATCTGCTGTCCCAAACTCAGAAGCTACGTCTCTCAGGAATGAGAGACGTTAGCTCGAGGCGATTACATCTCTGGCTCAGCATTGTCCACAGCTCAGTGACGCCGATTCCTAGATTGTCTGAACGTAAACGAAGAGGCCGGACGAGTGGTGTCTCTTCGCTACCTCTCTGTCGCCAGGACGTCAAACATGGACTGGAGAGTTGCAGTTGAGAGCTGGGGAAGCTTCCCACTTAACCGGTTTGGATGTCTCGAGAACCAGCATCGATCACGCCGCGGTTACGAGGCTGTTGGCGTCATCTCGAAGTTTGGAACTCGTGTGTGCTTTTAAGTGTACTATGCTCGAACACGATGCGGATTTGGACCCTGATAGGTTCGAAGGAAAGCTCATGTTCAACAATAATTTTAACAGGATGGCTTCTCTATTGGAAGATACAAGCGTTGAAGAAGAAACAACGCTGGCTCGAGTGGAACTTGTCTCAAGACGCTTCTGTTTTTCGCAGAGTGGAACTTGCTAGGGTTGAACAGTTTATGGAACAGCCTCGGAGGAAGCTGTTTCTCAGGCTAATGCAAAGCTCCCAAGAGGATGTTCAAGAGAGAGCAGCCTCGGGACTCGCTGCTTTCGTCCACGTGAGTGATGATTACGATGCTAGTGTATACCGCGAAAGAGCCGAAGCGGTTATGCGCGATGGAGGCATCCCGATTCTGTTGAAACTTGCTGAATCTTGGAAAGAGAGTTTCCAGGCAGCAGCTGCGAGGGCTATTGCGAACTTGTCTTTGGATGTTAAGGGTGCGAAGGCTGTTGCTGAAGGAGGAGGGTCGATGTTCTTCTTGGTTTGGCCAAGTCTAGGAATAAGCTTGTGGCTCAAGAAGCTGCTGGTGCACTATGGAATCTCTCTCCTGGAGATCCACATAAGGTAGTACACTGTCCCTATTAAAAGTTATTAAACCTCTAGTTAATTAAACATTGTTGTTTCTTGTTTGTTTTTGTATTATAAGGCCATTGCACAAGCTGGAGGAGTGAAAGTGTTGATGGAGCTTCTCTTTAGATGGCCATTGGACTGTGGTCAACTTCTGGTACCTTTAAACCCTCACATTTTTTATATAGAGATATCCAAAATGAATACTTCTGGCTAAGTATTATCAAAACTAGTATTAGGTCTTTCAGAAAAGATTGTAGAGATGATGTCTTGTTCATTAAGTACAAAGATTTTGGTTGGATTTGGTAACTTTATTTTAAAATGTACACTTTATGGTCTTTGATTAGGAGAGTGCTGCTGGTGCATTAGCTAATTTAGCAGGAGAAGACAAGTGCAGCATGGAAATTGCAAAAGAAGGAGGTGTGCATGCCTTGGTGAGGCTAGTTCGAGACTGCGACTATAAAGGAGCACAAGCACAGGTACTTCCTTGTTTCATTTTTTTTATACCTATTTAATGCTTATGCTAGTGATTGTCTTAACTAGGTTTTGTCACACATTGTCTCTCTCTTTTTTTTTTTTTTTTAAACTCAGGCGGCTCGTGGTTTGGCTAATCTAGCTGCTCATGGTGATAGCAACAATAACAATGCTGCTATTGGAAAAGTGCCTGGTGCCTTGAAAACTATTATTCAGCTGACGAGATCGCATCATGGTGGTGTTAAACAGGAAGCTGCTGGTGCTCTTTGGAATTTGGCATACGATGAAAAGAATAGAGAGTTGATTGCTGCACTTGGTGGTGTTGAAGCCTCGGTATTATTATTATTATTATTATTATTATGTTTCCTTTTTCTTTCTTTTATTTTCAGTTTTGTGTGTGTGTGTGTGTTTTCAGCTTATCACTTGTGTTTCTTGATTATATATATATATATTAGGTGGCACTTGCCAATTCCTGCATGAATACATCAAGAGAGCTGCAAGAGAGTGCAGCTGGTGCTCTTTGGAATTTATCACACTCAGAAGAAAACAGGTGTGCATCCATTTGATTTTTTTTTTATCAATGCAGCTTCCTAGCTACATCAATGCAAAACGGATTGGGATAATACATTTATTGGTCTTTCTATATTCAGCATTGTAATTGGACGTGAAGGTGGTATACCTCCTCTAGTTGCTCTTGCACGATCTGAATATGCGGTAAGAAGATTTTTGGTACCTTTTTAAGTTGTCATCATATCACGTCTGGATGTTTTGAGTTAATCTGATTCATCTTTTACCTTTCTTTTCTTTTTCCCAAAGGATGTGCATGTAGCTGCTGCAGGAGCTCTATGGAATCTTTCTATTAATCATGTCAATGCTCTCCGCATTGTGGAGGAAGGTGGAGTTCTAGTGCTTGGTCGCATGTGTACTTCTTCTCCTTCCAAATTGGCGCGTTTCCTGGCAGCATTAACATTAGCATACATCTTTGATGGAAGGTACTCAAAACCTTATAACAATCATATTCACATTCATTTCTCTATTATGTCTAGGCTTTTGATCTTATCTATCTGCACAGGTTGGATGAATCTGTAAGGGTTTCTCCTAAACGCTTGGCTAATGTTAGAAGAAGCGGGCTTAGATACATTGGAAGTTTCACTAAAACTTTCATGGATCCAAAAATCTTTGCAACTGCTGCTTCATCATTTACTCCATCTAAGGCAGCACAAGTATTGAAGAGAGTTTGTATCCCAGAAGCTGACGTCTTGAGATGCAGCGGTGAAGAGATTGGAAGGTTTGTTACAATGCTGCGTAACCCTTCTCCTGTACTCAAAAAAATTGCAGCCTTTGCGCTTCTCCAGGTAAATTTTTTTTTTCTCTTAAATGGTTAGTGTGCTTTTCTATGAATCAGTTTGCGTTTTGGTGCTCTAACCTAAATGTAAAATGCAGTTCACAATACCGGAGCTATTCATGCCAAGCATCATGCAAGTTTGATGCGGAAAGCTGGATATCCGAGACTAATGCGTTTTGCTGCTGCAGCTAAGAGTATGCCTCGTGAAGCTAAGATCTTTGCGAAAATTGTGCTACGCAATCTTGGAGTATCATCAGCTAGAATGTTAAAAAGAAAAGAAAGAATCATCTCATCATAAGAGTAATTGAGAGTTGGTAATTAGCATTTCTAAGTGATATCTGAATATTTATGTAATAACAACAGACCTTCTTTGTTTTTCATCATAACTTATAATATAAATCTTTTGAGATATATATATATATATATATATATATATATTTCTCTGCTTTTACTTACATGTTATCAACTTAGAACCGTCAACTACTTGCAATATGTAGCTACTTGAATACGTTCCCAAGTTTACATTCATTCCCTCAAATATATTCTGCTAAGAACATTTTTTTAATGTTTACAATGTAGTGATTAGAAAAATCTGAGAGAATCCAAATGCTCAAATTAGACTGAGTATAAAATTAGTATCATTATGGAATCTAAGAATAGAATACTGTTCATTGATTACGACGTATATATAATATTATTTGAGAAATTAGTTTCCTACGTGTCGCGCTCACATTAACTCTCACAGTGGTTGATTACGATGATAGCATTGATGAATTAAAATGTTATATTTAAACATTATTATTGATCTTTTATTTAAATTACTTTTTAATATTTTACAAATAACATATGACAAAAAGTAAATATCATAAAGTTTATAAAGCGAATCTAAAAACGAAAATATATGTATAAATAATATGATTTTGTTAAAAAGGAAAGTTCACAAAATAGTAATATTTCATTTTAAAATATTTTTAAATAACATAAAATATACTAATGTACTTTCTTTATTTTTATATTTTCACAGATAATCTTGATATTAGAAAAAGAAATATTATTTATTTTAAAACATAATTTTAAACAGTACAACAATATATATTTTCACAGTAACAGAAATATTTTTAATATATTTATCTATTTTTTTAGATAATTACATCAAATAATAAAGTAACATAAACTGATATATGTTTTATTGACTAAAATATTTTATAATTAGTATTATTGAAATGTTATTTTTATTTTCTTATATTTATTTGACCATAATATCTTTCAATTACAACAAAAAATATCTATAATTTTTTTTTACTTATATAATAAGATTTCTCAAATACAATCACAATTTTTTACTGCTTATTTTTAAGAGTTATTAAAAACCAAAAAATAAATTTTAACAATAAACATCTTTTGATCATATAACAAAATATTTTAAAATCACACTATACACTTTAATGAGGTATTGCATTATTAAAATTATATATTTTCTTAATATTAAATTTTCTTTTAAATTTTATGTTTTTATGTTTGTGGAATTTAATATAACCATAACCAAAAGGCATAAAATCATTTATAATTTATAAAAATATTTTAGTTATTGTAAATATTGATATGTGTTTATGAGCTTCCAAAAACGTATCAATTACTTATCATGTAACTTTCTATAGATCATCTTTTTATTTTCTAATTTCTTTTTTTTAAATCAACATTTAATTTGATATATATATATATATATATTATGAAAATACATGCACATTTAAACGATAAATAAAATTAATTTGACTTGACTTAATTATAACAAAAATAATTATACCTCAGTTTGAATTTGAAAGAATATATGTAAACTCACAACATGAGTGACCCGACTAATCCAATTTATATATAAAATCATAGATTTAACTATAATAAGAAAATATAGTTTTATAATAATAATAATAATTTATTTTATAAATATAAACTATAAGATGACTCAAAACACCTTAACAAATGAAAATAAAATATTAAGCAAATGTTTTAATTTAGTTCTTTCAGAAAATTTATATATATGCATGAGATCGCAGAATATTATCGTTATATTAATTTATGTAATTTAGAACCAAACACTTTAGTTTATTTTTATTTTCTTATATTTATTTGACCATAATATCTTTCAATTACAACAAAAATATCTATAATTTTTTTACTTATATAATAAGATTTCTCAAATACAATCACAATTTTTACTGCTTATTTTAAGAGTTATTAAAACCAAAAATAAATTTTAACAATAAACATCTTTTGATCATATAACAAAATATTTTAAAATCACACTATACACTTTAATGAGGTATTGCATTATTAAAATTATATATTTTCTTAATATTAAATTTTCTTTTAAATTTTATGTTTTTATGTTTGTGGAATTTAATATAACCATAACCAAAAGGCATAAAATCATTTATAATTTATAAAAATATTTTAGTTATTGTAAATATTGATATGTGTTTATGAGCTTCCAAAAACGTATCAATTACTTATCATGTAACTTTCTATAGATCATCTTTTTATTTTCTAATTTCTTTTTTTTAAATCAACATTTAATTTGATATATATATATATATATATTATGAAAATACATGCACATTTAAACGATAAATAAAATTAATTTGACTTGACTTAATTATAACAAAAATAATTATACCTCAGTTTGAATTTGAAAGAATATATGTAAACTCACAACATGAGTGACCCGACTAATCCAATTTATATATAAAATCATAGATTTAACTATAATAAGAAAATATAGTTTTATAATAATAATAATAATTTATTTTATAAATATAAACTATAAGATGACTCAAAACACCTTAACAAATGAAAATAAAATATTAAGCAAATGTTTTAATTTAGTTCTTTCGTAAAATTTATATATATGCATGAGATCGCAGAATATTATCGTTATATTAATTTATGTAATTTAGAACCAAACACTTTAGTTTATTTTTTATTTCATTCTAAGCACAATATATCTTAAGTTATAAATAATCTTCCTAAAATATATTTACATAACTAAGACAAAAACCAACCTAATGCAAATAAGAAAATTAATCAAATTTTTAATATATTTTGAATAAAAAAATTTATAATTGAATTCAGAGAAATAGATGCAACCTAATATATCCAAATGATAACTAAACCGATTGTAGAAACAACAAAACCGACTAGATACAACATATCTAAAATTATATGTCTAATTAAAGTAATATAAATTATGCATAAAACTATAAATTAATTTAAAATTAAAAGTAAATATAAATCCTGAGTGTGTGTTTTGTCGAGAGCCAGTAGAGACGAGAGAACATCTATTTTTTGAATGTCAATATTCAGGAGAGATTTGGAAGGCTCCAACAAAGGGTTTCTTGAAAGAGCATTTCACTAGGAAATGGCATGAGATTCTGAGTCTTATCTCGGTGACATCTGAACAGAGAGTTCCAAGATTCACACTTCAATATGTGTTCCAAGCGACTTTGTACACCATCTGGCGGGAGTGGAATGCTAGACGACATGGTGATACTCCTTCAGTGCATCGGATCATTCATTTGCTAGATAAGAATATGAGAGACAAATTCACCACAATTCAGAGAATGGGAGACAACCACTCTGAAGATGGGATGAATTTCTGGTTGGTTACAAGAAACATAAGTGTATAGAACCTTATAGGCTTTTATTGAAGTTGGGTTATTTTCAACTTTGGATGCACTTGATGTAAATGACTGGCTTTTGATTTGAATAAATTTAGCATTCAATTCAAAAAAAAAAATTAAAAGTAAATAGCAATCAATTATTACAATATATATTTACTTTATAAATATTTATAATCGTGCATGAGTATGGAAAAATTACCTAGGAGTCGCAGTAAGTAACAACGCATTAACACACTTTAGTGACAACTTACTTTACTACAGACCGTACATGTAATAATAGGCCTTAGTCATGGAGGATCTTAGTCGTGAGAAACAAAATCCTCCTTGTTGCTGCAAAGAAGCTCTTATTCATCTTCTGTTTTGGTACTGGTTTTGGAGATAGGTTCTCCACCAGCAGCTAGGTGTTTCCCAAACCCATGTTTTGGTGCTAAGATAGTAAATACGAAGTGCACTCGCAGATAACTATTTGTTTGGTTCTCACGTCACTAACCACTAAACACATTTACTTTAGCGAATTAGTAACAGTAACTAGTAAACGATATGTAGCAACGTAATTACCAATGTTTTGAAAACCGGACCGGATACCGACTCGGTGTAGCTACTGGTTGATTGGTTTGACCGGTTCAACCGGTCGAACCGGATTTTCTATTTATGAAAAATTATAAATATAAATTTATATATATATAATTGTATATTTATATTATATAAACTTTATTTCTACATATAATACATTCTCTATTCTTTTTTATAATTAACTAAATATAGACAATAAACATAAATCTAACTATATATATAATTAAAAAAAACTGAATAGTGAATTGTATATAAACTGAAATTGATAAAATCATATGATTTACAGTTAAAATTATCATATTTATTTATTTTTACAACTAACATCTCAAATTATATGAATATGGTAAAATAAAGATAGTATATGAGTGTCAAAAATATATTTTTCACATTGTTTCTTAAGAAAATAAAAAAATTAATTAAATAGTGATAGTTGAACACTAATTATAAAATTTTAAATTTTAGCTAGTAATAATTGAAAACACTTAATTATATGTTAATTTTTAAGAACCGGATTTTAAAATTGACCCGGGTCACCGGTTTTACTGGTTTTCAGCCGGTTTTACCGGGTTTTTTCAAATCCGGGTTTTAAACCGAACCGGACTCGGCTTCTTCAGCGAGTCACGGTCGGAACGGTCCGGTCCGGTTTTCAAAACACTGGTAATTACCCAAAAATTTTAATACTAATAGTCAGTCAGGTTGTTGTAACAAAGACCTTCCATCATTTATCTAAGTCTCTTGCTTGCTCTAGAAAGCAGCGGTAAAAACTTGACGAGTCTTCTCTTGGCACAACTCATCAACTTGTGTGATTCATGGTACTCCATGGTCATTCGATCGTACCAGCAAACAGGGCAGTGAAAGTTGTCGTCGTCTTCGTCGAACTGAACCTGAAAATTCAAGCATTCTTTGTGAATTTTTGCTGCACACTCGCTTCTGCTACATATCAACAACAACGCTTCTCCTTCTCCTCTTTCACATTTCCAGCATACGTTCTCTGGTCGTCTTGAAGGAGGAACCATGTTCCCACAGATTAACCATGCTCCATCTTTTGTACATTTTACACGCATTTCTGAGCTTGGAGAAGAGGTCTCCCTAGTAGTATTACCGTTGTTGTTAATTGATTGTTGTTCAGAAGTAGTGTCATTGCCATCGACCACAACTCCCCCGTTAGTCTGCACCACATCATCTGCATTGTTGATGACAACTACTTTATCGTTTATATTGGTTTGTTCCAAACCAGCAGTATGCGCTTGCTGCTCATCCCTCTGCTCTGGTTGATCATCTCTATAATAAACAGGGTGGTCATTTACTTCCACGGTAGGAGCTGCACTTGTACGATTATCCTCCTATTGCACACACATCTCTCAGCTACAATCCAACCGAATGAAAAAAAAAAATTTAGCATCATTGTTTCTTCAATCACCTGGGTGTCTTTTTTTATCAATAAAACAAACACAGGGAGGGAGGGAATACGAGAGTTAACCTTCTCGAGTGCACATAGTGGCAAAGACATGTTCTTGTGAGCAATAAATGGAAGAGCATTGAACTTTGATAGCTCCGGCATACCCGGTCGTCGTTCTGATACTGGAATCTAACAAAACATTTGAGAACAAAAGAATAAGGAACAAACAATACAGCATCTTGTAATTCAACTTGTGCTAGTACATTATGCTCAACTCTCATACTTTTTTTTAGAATGGCATTGAGGACATGGGTGCTGCTCAAAGATAAATCAAACTCAATTCTTGGACCAAAGACCGTAGCAGCGTGGTCATTCTTGGTTGGATCAAACATATTTAAAAATCAGTAAATTTTCCTTAATTTTATAAATCATAATATAAATTTTAAATCAATCAACATACATAAACTAATGCCTTGATTGGTAGAGAATTAGCATTAGCATTATGCTCTACATTATTCAATCAACATTTGTTAGAAAAGCATTTAAAAGAGCATTTACTACATGCTAATGCTCTCCAAATGCTCTCTGACAAATGCTCTCATATGAAGCTTTTGGAAGAGCATTTGCATTTATAATTTATAAATTTAAGAATAATATATAATTAGTTCATTTATTTGATTTTTAATAATATCATAAAATCATTTTTATACCCAGAAATGAAATTTTGATTTCTAAAATAAATTTACCATATAAATATTTTTTTAAATATTATTTCACATTTAAAATATAATTTTATTATATTAAATTAATTTTATAAATTATATTTTAAATTAATTATATAAATTATATTTTAAAATATAATATAATTAAATTAATCACATAAATTATATTATATTTTAAATGCGAAATATTATTTTTAACATAGATATTTTAATTATAAAATTTATTTTTTAAAATAAAATTTTTGATATAAACATAATTTTTGAAATTAGTAAATAAAATAAAATAATTATATATCTTTTATATATTAATATAATATAGATATATTAATATATAAATATATATATATATATTAGAAATATATTCATTATAAATAAATATATTATATATTATATACTAATTTTAATAATAATTTTAAATAGCATGTCCATACTGCTCTACCAATCAATCTATTAAACAGTTTAGCAAAAGCATACAGCTTCTGCAGCATACTGCTTTTATAGCATACAGCTACTGCTTTCTCATCTGTTTTGCCAATCAGTCCCTAAGAATATTCATTCTTATTTTTATTTATATTCGCTTAATAAGAAGGTAAGGGGGTGGAAAATAAGGTTCTGTTATTAATAGCGACCAACAAGGTGCCTCTTTCTCTTGTATTTTTTCTTTTCTTAGCCATAAAAGAGTGTGTGGGTGTGTGTATGTATGTCATTTAGTTTTATTACTTTGGTCTCTTACTCCACTTTGTTACATCATTTTGGATTTTACTCTAAAACATGAGTTACAAGTCAAACTTTTTGAATAAAATCTTAACTATTAAAGAAGAAACCCCCTCTTTGGCATAAAACACATGTCTATCATTAATGGTTTATGATTATTGTCATTTTTTACAGAAATAAATGTAGTAGTCTTAAATTAGTTAAGAGACATCCAAAACCATTAATTAATTGTGACAAATCTTAATTACTAAATGTTCAAGACACATGTCTTTCATGTTTTACTTACCATATGCATTATTACTGTCAAATTTAGCTATAATTTATAGAAAAATCTAAATAGTAATTATATACCAAACAAATTTATATAAAGAGATGGTGTATGTAAATACATTTCACAATTTAGCTATAATTAATTTAAAAAATCTACACATACTATTTAAAAATTAATGAAAATACTATGTATTCACTAAAGAGATTTTGTATCTAGATAAATTTCAAAATTAATGAAAAATACTATTTAGAAAGATATTATGAATATGCCAACAATATTTTAGTTCATATCTTTAAAAATCTCTAAAATTATGTTGCATTAGTTAGATTTCATAATTTAAACTAAAACAATATTTTTACGTAGTTAGTATATTTAAGGGCTAAACTAAATGATATAAAAATTAAATGATCCGTTAACAGTGTCCGGAACTAACTAACATTAAGATTTTAAAGTTATCCGTTAACAACGTACGAAACTAACTAACATTAAGATTTTTAAAGTAAACCGTTAACAATGCGCGAAACTAACCAACAATTAAATTTTAAAATACCGTTTATCACCCGCCAAATTTTTATTAAAATAGTTATATATTAATTGAAAGTTAGATACTAATTTATCATAAAATATCTTATTTTAAGAACAGAAAAATGATATCTATCAAAACAATTCAAAGAAAATGGCAATATTGGGGGAAAAATCTTCTTTTTTTGAAACAATGGGAAAATCTTATAATATTTTTAAATGGTTAGAAGAAAAACTGAAGCTGTATTGTGGTAACTGGTATAGTATATATAATGTACCATGCTGGCGCAGCGTATCAACGGTAACTCAGCTCAAATCTGGAGATTTAGGTTTAAATTTCCAGAGACCTGACTTCTTGGATCGAAGAATTTAATCAAATTCGATACAAGGCTCTCGTATTGATGACAGAATCGAATCAATGCAAGGCTTTAGAGAAAACTCTAGGTTTTATTATTGTTCTTCAAAAACTCCCCTCATAAGTACAAGTCGAATGCCTTATATAGGCTAATAAGGTCGGCTACAAACCTCCAAACCCGTAGAAAATAGGAAAACTTACATATAAAGAAAAGGCATTATAACTTATTAAAAGAAAAGGAAATCCTAAAAGCCGTTAAGTGAAACAGACGTTGCTTGGCGGTGAAGGTATTAAGATGCTGCATCAGGTCCCCCTGGTTAGAAAGATTCGACCCCGAATCGTGACTCTGATCTGGAGGGAAGAACCTTGACAAGTGACGAACGTTGAAAACATCAGATGTAGTAATGTTGGCCGGTAATTGCAGACGATATGCGTTATCATTAATACGCTCCAAAACTTCAAGTGGTCCTATCTTCTTTGCCTTTAACTTGTTGTAGTCATGAGCAGGCATGCGATCTTTAGTCAAAACGCCCAGACCTTATCGCCAACTTCAAAACCACACGGGCGATGGCTGTCTGTTGTATTTTTGTATTGTTCTGTGGAAACCTGTAAATTAGTAACAACTTGATCATGAACCCTCTGAATAGTGTCGACAAAATCTGCTGCAACTCCGTGCTGTCTGGTCGTATCAGGAAGAGCAGATAGATCAAGAGGTCCACGAGGAACCATACCATAAATGACCTGAAACGGGCTGAACCCAGAGCTCCTGTTCAAGGCATGATTGTGAGCAAATTCAGCCTGCGGTAACTTCGAATCCCACGATTTGATTGAATCTCCCACAAGACAACGAAGTAAATTTCCCAAAGAACGATTAACAACCTCCGTTTGGCCGTCAGTTTGTGGATGATAAGCTGAACTCATGTCAAGACTAGTTCCCAACATCTTCCAAAGAGACCGCCAAAAATGTCCAAGGAAGCGGGAATCACGATCAGAGACTATGGATGTAGGTAAACCATGAAGGCGATATACCTCACGAAAGAACAAGGTTGCGACTTGAATAGCATCGGTCGTCTTTTTACACGGAATGAAGTGAACCATCTTGGAAAAACGATCGACCACGACGAAGATTGAGTCGAAACCCTTTTGTGTACGAGGAAGACCCATCACGAAATCCATACTGATGTCTGTCCAAGGCTGCGTTGGTATTGGGAGCGGCATATAGAGGCCTGCATTAGTGGCACGGCCCTTAGAACGTTGACACACAACACATCTCTCGACGAAACGTTCAACATCCCTGCGGAGCGTTGGCCAAAAATAAGAGGACGAAAGGAGATGAAGTGTGCGATCCCTTCCTACATGACCCTCATTGTGAATTTCTGTAATAAACTGCAGACGGAGACTGCAATCTGGTACACAAAGACGATCCCCCCGAAAAAGAAATCCATCATGTAATGTATAATCACGAGATAAGCCAGACTGCACATCCAACAAGATTCTCCCAAAGAAAGCATCTGACTCATAAAGGTCAGAAAAGGTCGAGAAACCAGGAACCCCAACATGGAGAACGGAGAGGAGATTACGTCGGCGGCTCAAGGCATCAGCTACACGATTAGAGACACCAGACGTATGTTTGATAACAAATGTGAACTGCTGTAAATAAGCAACCCATGCCGCATGGCGTGAAGATACTTTATCCTGGCTACTAAGATGCTTAAGAGCATCATGGTCAGTGAAAAGTACAAACTCTTTGTGAAAAGATAGTGTCTCCAATGTTTGATGGCTTGTACAACGGCGAGAATTCTACATCATAAGTACTGTACCGAGAACGAGCACCGCTTAATTTTTCGCTAAAGAAGGCAATAGGACGACCCTTTGACTAAGGACTGTACCAATACCAGATTTAGAGGCGCCGAGTGCAACTCAAAGACCTGAGAAAAATCAGGTAAAGCGAGGATGGGAGCCGAACTGAGCTTCTGTTTAATAATGCTGAAGGCGCGGGATGCCTCTTTTGTCCACAGAAACGAACCCTCACGGCGAATACAGTCAGTAAGAGGAGCCATGAGACTGCTAAACCGCGTACAAAACGCCGATAGAAGGAAGCAAGGCCATGAAAACTTCAGATCTCAGATAGAGTTGCAGGTATTGGCCACGAATGAATGGCTTCAACCTTAGCTGGGTCAACAGATAATCCATCGGCTGAGACAATGTAGCCAAGAAAATGTACTTTAGACGAGCCAAACTCACATTTTTTTTTAGTTGCGAATAGCTGGTCTCGACGGAGTACGGTGAGAACGTCTCGAAGATGCACAAGATGCTCGACCATTGTCATGCTAAAGATAAGTATATCATCAAAGTAGACAACAACAAATTTCCGATGAAAGGACGAGTGCTTGGTTCATGACCCTCATAAAAGTGCTTGGTGCATTAGATAAACCGAAAGGCATTACAAGCCACTCAAAAAGACCTTCACGGGTTTTAAACGCAGTCTTCCATTCATCACCAGGTCGTATACGAATCTGATGGTAGCCGCTTTTCAGGTCAAGTTTGGAGAACACGACGCGAGTACCAATTTGATCAAGAAGATCGTCAAGACGAGGAATAGGAAAGCGGTAGCGACAGTAATTTTATTGATGGCTGACTATCCACACACATTCTCCAAGAACCGTCTTTCTTTGGTATGAGTAGAGCTGGAACTGCACAAGGGCTCAAGCTTTCACGTAAGAACCCTTTAGTGACTAGGTCTTCAACCTGACGTCTGAGTTCTTCATGCTCCGTGGGACTCATGCGATAATGAGCTCGGTTCGGAAGGGTTGCATCGGGTACCAAGTCAATACGATGTTGTATGTCACGGAGAGGTGGCAACCCAGATGGCAAGTCGTGAGGAAAAACATCAGTAAATTCTTGCAGTAGTGACAAGAATTCTGGTGGGATCGATGTAGACACAGGTGGGGGCGGAGAGGTGACAAGTGCCAATACAAATCCCTCTTCTTTGATTGTTTCTTCGAACTCTTTGCGTTGCAGAATCAGGACCGAAGAAGATGATAACTGCTTCTTTTCTGGAACCGAAGGTTGAAGAGTGAAGTTACGATCCTTAAAGCGAAAACTATAGGTGTTTTTGAACCCATCGTGTTGTATACGTCGGTCAAAGATCCATGGACGGCCTAAGAGGAGATGACAAGCATCCATAGGTGCGACATCACACTGAATTTGATCTTTGTAAGAATCTCCTACTGAAAAGGAAATCAGCGCGCGGCGAGTAATTAAATCCGTCTTTTGATCGAGCCAAGCCAACTTGTAAGGATATGGGTGAAGCTCCGTTGGCAGTTGTAGTTTGTTTATCACTTCCTCAGCGACCACATTCTCACTGCTACCAGAATCAATGATGAATTTGCAAACTTTTCCTCCAATCGTGCATTTGGAATGAAAAAGATTATGACGCTGTGGACTTTCATCTATCACACGAGGTGCAAGACAAACACGGCGAAGCATTAAGGATGTACCCGTATCAGCAGTAAGAACCTCAGTGTCTTCGGGTGTTTCAGTTGTTTCCTCGTCAGAGATTACTTCGACATCGTTACCGGAAGCGTCAAGGAGAAGTCCTCTACGATTCCTTGTAGGACAGTTAGACATACGGTGGCCAATCTCTCCACAAGAGAAGCAACGAAGTGAACTTGGGCGGTTTTGACGATTGTCTAGAACCGGAACGATGGCTGCTTCTGTTTTGACAGGCGTTGCATCATCTGCTGTCGGCGGAGATGTCTGAGGTTGAGAAGCTCGTGATGGTCGGGCGTTGGTCCAAGACGAGAAGGACGTCTTGGTTTGAGCTTCAATGGTGAGTGCCTGTTGATGTGCTTCAGATAATGTTAATGGATGGAAAAGATTGATTGTGTGTTGAATTTGTTGTCGGAGTCCTGCTGTAAAACGTGCCACCAGTTGTCGTTCAGAGTCTTGTATATCAACACGATTGAGAAGCAAGAAAAATTCTGTTGAATAATCAGCGACAGAACGGGTTCCTTGTCGTATGGTATGGAGACGCTGGAACATAAGTTGATCATAATTATACGGCAGGAACGTTTTCTTGAGCTTCGATTTGAGTTTATCCCATGAAACCACTTTTGGTTTTCCAAGTCGAGCTCGGGTGGTCTTTGCCTGTGACCACCAAGCGGCGGCTCTACCACGGAAACGCATAGAAAGAACAGGAACACAACGATCGAGTGGAACTCTTTTGAATTCTAGAATTTCCTCAACGGTAACAATCCAATCGAGCAGTTCTTCAGCTGTTGAATTACCATGGAACTCTGGGATTTCGGATTTAAATCCCTTTTCCCATTGATAGTTATCATCAGCTACAGGGCAACGCTCTGGACGAAGGGCATCGTTACGGAGGGCATAAGCGGGTTGTTGTTGGACTGGTTGTCCTCTTCTTCATCTTCTTCAGAGGTTCGTGGAGCGGGTGCGGTATGAACAGGTGGTGGTGGAGGGTTTTGGACGGTGAGTGCTTGAAGGGCGGTGTTGATTGCGTGCATCTGAGCTTGAGCTCAGCGATTGCATCGCTGGTGATTTCTGCTTCGGTTCGAACAGGGGCTCGTCGAGTTCTTGCCATATTGAATGGAAAAAAAATTTCGGAGACTAGTGGCTCTGATACCAACCTGGCGCAGCGTATCAACGGTAACTCAGCTCAAATCTGGAGATTTAGGTTTAAATTTCCAGAGACCTGACTTCTTGGATCGAAGAATTTAATCAAATTCGATACAAGGCTCTCGTATTGATGACAGAATCGAATCAATGCAAGGCTTTAGAGAAAACTCTAGGTTTTATTATTGTTCTTCAAAAACTCCCCTCATAAGTACAAGTCGAATGCCTTATATAGGCTAATAAGGTCGGCTACAAACCTCCAAACCCGTAGAAAATAGGAAAACTTACATATAAAGAAAAGGCATTATAACTTATTAAAAGAAAAGGAAATCCTAAAAGCCGTTAAGTGAAACAGACGTTGCTTGGCGGTGAAGGTATTAAGATGCTGCATCACATGCCAAGGAGGTGATATATACTTCTCTTACAAATACAATCTGCTTATATAAGCTCTCTTCTCGTCTCTCTCTCTCTCTCTCTCTCTCTCTCTTCACCTTCATATTAGACAGTCCACAGATTCTTCCTTCTTCTTTCTCTGTCTCTCGGACAAAGTTCGTCTCGTTTGTTTCAAAGGTGAATACTATAACGTGTTTTGATTATGCCCTTTTTCTTAAACAGTTTCCTCTGGTCTCTTTGCTTGAATAGCGTGTTTTGATAACATCACTCGGTATTGGATTTTAATAGAAATGACATAGCTTTTGGTCCTCTAAGTTCATTTGCTGCTTATATGTTCGAGGGTTTTTATTCTCATAACCAAGCGATCATTCTCGCTATCTCGGTTTGTTGAGTCTTGTTTCTGGTTGCAATATTACAAGAAATTGCTACGTACGGTGTTATTTTGAGTTTTAAAGAAGATCATTGACTAGGGAAGGCCTAGATCGATTTTTGAACCTCTCGAATTTAAACAAAAACGTTCAATAAAAAGTTGGTTTTGTTTAAGTCCGATTTGCCCTGCCTAAACCGATTTTTAAAACACTGATCTATTGTAGTAGCAGCGAGATTCTAGTATCTAAATTAGCTTTCGTTGTTCTACAGGTTTTCAGTTTTGTAAGCGGAGTAGCTGCAAGAGGATTGTTTAGTAGAGTATATATATATATATCTGATCAAGATATGAATCCAAGGGTGCGTCACAGATCTGATGAAGATGGTAAGGATATGGACCGTAGGGTGCGTCAGAGAGGTTATGAAGAACATGGTAAAGATAGAGTTGGTTCACCAAGCTATCTTCTGATCGGTGATGAGGATGTAGCACCCCAGGTTCAAGAGTCCGTGGACTGGACTAGTCTGACTTACGACACGGTGTTTCACGTGTTTACTCTACTGGACTCCCGCGACCGAGCTAGCTTAGCATCGACCTGTAAGGCATGGAGAAGATCACCAGCGAGGTTATTAAAGTGATAGCCATCTGCTGTCCCAAACTCAAGAAGCTACGTCTCTCAGGAATGAGAGACGTTAGCTCCGAGGCGATTACATCTCTGGCTCAGCATTGTCCACAGCTCAGTGACGTCGGATTCCTAGATTGTCTGAACGTAAACGAAGAGGCGCTCGGACGAGTGGTGTCTCTTCGCTACCTCTCTGTCGCCAGGACGTCAAACATGGACTGGAGAGTTGCAGTTGAGAGCTGGGGGAAGCTTCCCAACTTAACCGGTTTGGATGTCTCGAGAACCAGCATCGATCACGCGGCGGTGACGAGGCTGTTGACGTCATCTCGAAGTTTGGAACTCGTGTGTGCTTTTAAGTGTACTATGCTCGAACACGATGCGGATTTGGACCCTGATAGGTTCGAAGGAAAGCTCATGTTCAACAATAATTTTAACAGGATGGCTTCTCTATTGGAAGATACAAGCGTTGAAGAAGAAACAACGCGTTGGCTCGAGTGGAACTTGTCTCGCACGCTTCTGTTTTTCGCAGAGTGGAACTTGCTAGGGTTGAACAGTTTATGGAACAGCCTCGGAGGGAAGCTGTTTCTCAGGCTAATGCAAAGCTCCCAAGAGGATGTTCAAGAGAGAGCAGCCTCGGGACTCGCGGCTTTCGTCCACGTGAGTGATGATTACGATGCTAGTGTATACCGCGAAAGAGCCGAAGCGGTTATGCGCGATGGAGGCATCCCGATTCTGTTGAAACTTGCTGAATCTTGGAAAGAGAGTTTCCAGGCAGCAGCTGCGAGGGCTATTGCGAACTTGTCTTTGGATGTTAAGGGTGCGAAGGCTGTTGCTGAAGGAGGAGGGGTCGATGTTCTTCTTGGTTTGGCCAAGTCTAGGAATAAGCTTGTGGCTCAAGAAGCTGCTGGTGCACTATGGAATCTCTCTCCTGGAGATCCACATAAGGTAGTACACTGTCCCCTATTAAAAAGTTATTAAACCTCTAGTTAATTAAACATTGTTGTTTCTTGTTTGTTTTTGTATTATAAGGCCATTGCACAAGCTGGAGGAGTGAAAGTGTTGATGGAGCTTCTCTTTAGATGGCCATTGGACTGTGGTCAACTTCTGGTACCTTTAAACCCTCACATTTTTTATATAGAGATATCCAAAATGAATACTTCTGGCTAAGTATTATCAAAACTAGTATTAGGTCTTTCAGAAAAGATTGTAGAGAGATGATGTCTTGTTCATTAAGTACAAAGATTTTGGTTGGATTTGGTAACTTTATTTTAAAATGTACACTTTATGGTCTTTGATTAGGAGAGTGCTGCTGGTGCATTAGCTAATTTAGCAGGAGAAGACAAGTGCAGCATGGAAATTGCAAAAGAAGGAGGTGTGCATGCCTTGGTGAGGCTAGTTCGAGACTGCGACTATAAAGGAGCACAAGCACAGGTACTTCCTTGTTTCATTATTTTTATACCTATTTAATGCTTATGATAGTGATTGTCTTCACTAGGTTTTGTCACACATTGTCTCTTTTTTTCTTTTTTTTTTTCTTCAGGCGGCTCGTGGTTTAGCTAATCTGGCTGCTCATGATGATAGCAACAATAACAATGCTGCTATTGGAAAAGTGCCTGGTGCCTTGAAAACTATTATTCAGCTGACGAGATCGCATCATGGTGGTGTTAAACAGGAAGCTGCTGGTGCTCTTTGGAATTTGGCATACGATGAAAAGAATAGAGAGTTGATTTCTGCACTTGGTGGTGTTGAAGCCTCGGTATTATTATTATTATTATGTTTCCTTTTTCTTTCTTTTATTTTCATTTTTTTGTGTGTGTGTGTTTTCAGCTTATCACTTGTGTTTCTTGATTATATATATATATATATATTAGGTGGCACTTGCCAATTCCTGCATTAATACATCAAGAGAGCTGCAAGAGAGTGCAGCTGGTGCTCTTTGGAATTTATCACACTCAGAAGAAAACAGGTGTGCGTCCATTTGAATTTTTTTTTTTTTATCAATGCAGCTTCCTAGCTACATCAATGCAAAACGGATTGGGATAATACATTTATTGGTCTTTCTATATTCAGCATTGTAATTGGACGTGAAGGTGGTATACCTCCTCTAGTTGCTCTTGCACGATCTGAATATGCGGTAAGAAGATTTTTGGTACCTTTTTAAGTTGTCATCATATCACGTCTGGATGTTTTGAGTTAATCTGATTCATCTTTTACCTTTCTTTTTCTTTTTCCCAAAGGATGTGCATGTAGCTGCTGCAGGAGCTCTATGGAATCTTTCTTTTAATCATATCAATGCTCTCCGCATTGTGGAGGAAGGTGGAGTTCTAGTGCTTGGTCGCATGTGTACTTCTTCTCCTTCCAAATTGGCTCGTTTCCTGGCAGCATTAACATTAGCATACATCTTTGATGGAAGGTATTCAAAACCTTATAACAATCATATTCACATTCATTTCTCTATTATGTCTAGGCTTTTGATCTTATCTATCTGCACAGGTTGGATGAATCTGTAAGGGTTTCTCCTAAACGCTTGGCTAATGTTAGAAGAAGCGGGCTTAGATACATTGGAAGTTTCACTAAAACTTTCATGGATCCAAAAATCTTTGCAACTGCTGCTTCATCATTTACTCCATCTAAGGCAGCACAAGTATTGAAGAGAGTTTGTATCCCAGAAGCTGACGTCTTGAGATGCAGCCGTGAAGAGATTGGAAGGTTTGTTACAATGCTGCGTAACCCTTCTCCTGTACTCAAAAAAATTGCAGCCTTTGCGCTTCTCCAGGTATATATATTTTTTCTCTCTTAAATGGTTAGTGTGCTTTTTTATGAATCAGTTTGCGTTTTGGTGCTCTAACCTAAATGTAAAAATGCAGTTCACAATACCGGGAGCTATTCATGCCAAGCATCATGCAAGTTTGATGCGGAAAGCTGGATATCCGAGACTAATGCGTTTTGCTGCTGCAGCTACGAGTATGCCTTGTGAAGCTAAGATCTTTACGAAAATTGTGCTACGCAATCTTGGAGTATCATCAGCTAGAATGTTAAAAAGAAAAGAAAGAATCATCTCATCATAAGAGTAATTGAGCGTTGGTAATTAGCATTTCTTAGTGATATTTGAATATTTATGTAATAACAACAGACCTTTGTTTTTCATCATAACTTATAATATAAATCTTTTGAGATATATACATATATATTTCCCTGCTTTTACTTACAAGTTATCAACTTAGAAACGTCAACTACTTGCAATATGTAGCTACTTGAATACGTTCCCAAGTTTACATTCATTCCCTCAAATATATTCTGCTAAGAACATTTTTTTAATGTTTACAATGTAGTGATTAGAAAAATCTGAGAGAATCCAAATGCTCAAATTAGACTGAGTATAAAATTAGAATCATTATGGAAACTAAGAGCACATGCAACTGTGATATCAGTGATGGCTCGATATCCAATTTTACTTTTTATCATTTTATTAGTTTTTTTTCTTTTTATCATTTAATTTTTTTAAAAAAAGAAAAGAAAGAATCATCTCATCATAAGAGTAATTGAGCGTTGGTAATTAGCATTTCTTAGTGATATTTGAATATTTATGTAATAACAACAGACCTTTGTTTTTCATCATAACTTATAATATAAATCTTTTGAGATATATACATATACCGTAAAACATACATCAACTCTAATTATATTTAAATTTCATACGTCAACTAACATTTTTTGGTAAATTCATACATTGACCGTATCTCCGTTAGTCAAATGTTAACGGAGTCTTACGTGGACTTAACGGATGATTATGTGGAATTATAAGGTTAATACGTGGAAATTAAGCCTCAAAACGACGCCGTTTTATTAAAAACGAAATCATTTAAATCTGGTATTGAGGGAGATTCGAACCCGAATTCCCCACAATAACTCATACCCCACTCAACCACTCTGCCATGTACGCTTCACTTGTTTAAATCATATGTATATATATTTAAGAGTCATCGTTTCCGGAGTCTCCAAAAAAAAATGTTGTCATTTGGTTTAGAGGGAATTCGAACCCGGGTTCCCCAAAATAAACACATCCCTATTAAACACTCTACCATATATGCTTCACATGTTTAATACATCACATATACATATATTCATTTTCGTAAGAATTATTCAAATGCTTTGCAAAAAAAAAAAAAGCTCAAATGTTAAATTTTAGGAAATTGTAAATTTCAATTTGTTTATATATTTTAATCTAAATAAAAAAAATTGCTCAAAATGTTAAATTTAAGATTAGAATATATAAATAAATTGAAACTTACAATTTTTTAAAATTTAACATTTAAGCAAATTTTTTTTTGAAAAGCATTTGAATAATTCTTACGAAAACGAATATATGTATATGTGATGTATTGAACATGTGAAGCATATATGGTAGAGTGGTCGAATAGGGATGTGTTTATTGTGGGGAACCCGGGTTCGAATTCCCTCTAAACCAAATGACAACTATTTTTTTTGGAGAACCCGGAAACGATGACTCTTAAATGTATATACATATGTTTTAAACAAGTGAAGTGTACATGGCAGAGTGGTTGAGTGGGATATAAGTTATTGTGGGGAATCCGGGTTCAAATCTCCCTCAATACCAGATCTAAATGATTTTGGTTTTAACAAAACGACGTCGTTTTGAGGCTTAATTTCCACGTATTAACCTTATAAATCCACGTAAGATTCCGTTAACATTTGACTAACGGAAATACGGTCAATGTATGAATTTACCGAAAAGTGTTAGTTGACGTATGAAATTTAAATATAATTAGAGTTGATGTATGTTTTAGCACAGGGTATGAGTATATGTACTGATCGGGACCGCGACCCTCTGTTGATGTATGAATTGGCTGTTTTCCCGACAGAACTCAGGAAAGATGAATCCTTCGCCAAGGATTTTATGGACTTGTATCGGCACAGAAACCAAATGGGACAATATTTTATTATTATTATTTTAAAATTTTGTGCTAAGGATTTGTGATAAACTCACCATTGCATGTGCTCTAAGAATAGAACTAGATTTTGACCTGTGCGTCCCGCCCGGGTTCGAATTTTATTTTTAAGTTTAGATAGTAAAATTTTCTATGTTAGTCTTGGTTATTTGTTTGAAAACCTACTTTTGTAAATACAATTATTCTGTGAACTTAAATATAATCCTAAAGGTTGATAATTTATGCGATTCAATTAAAGGTTTGGTTTTTTCATTTGTTTGATCTTATTTCCGGAATCACATAAACTATAAACATTATAAATAAAAAATAACTCTCTTTATTGTTTTTATGCCGTTAATTAACTAATTATTTCAAATCATTACCTATATCATATATATATATATGTTGATTATTATTATGTATTTAATTTTTTCCTATTGAATTTGATTTTGATGATTAAACCAATATTTTATGCATGAAATAACATACTTGAGAATTATTTTGTATTTAATTTCTTATGATCCGGACCCGTTATTCAAAGCGCTAGATTTCTTTGAAATAATTGATTTGTTTTTTCAGTTTATATAACAACTTATTGTATATATAAAAGTTTAGGATAACTTAATTTTATATATATCGAAATTTCAAAGTGTGGATTAACATTTGGGTTTATGTTTTGATATAATGATTTTATCTGTTTATTCAAAGTATGAGATCAAATTTGAAATTCACTTCTTCTTTTTCAAAAAAATAAGTTTGGTAAAATAAGCTGCTAGAAGTTGTAACCGTAAAAAATTAACATGTTTCACCATATTATAAAATAATATAAATATTGGCTAACATTTATTATTATTATTATATATATATATAATTTTTAACATGTTTACTGGAAATAACTTGTTTCACCATATAATAAAATAGTATAATTATTGATTAATATTTAATATTTTCTCAATGTATATATATACAATATATAATATTTAATAATTAGTGTGATCATAAATAAAACAATAATCAGAAATGTGGATCCGAGACCACGAGTCTACCAAGATCATTTTCAACTACATAAGACAACATAATTTCACGCAAGTTAGAGTATTTAAATATAAGTGGTTCTATATACATACAATAATTTTTACCATCATTGCGAAAACCTAAAAATGACTAACATAAACAAATAGTTAAATACCACGAAAACATAAATACGCTTCCCAACCTAAGGAAAATTTTCCTCGAAATATCATTCTTATACTTTTCCTCTTCTTCTTCTTTTGGCCAGACATATATCATTCACGTTAGTTTAGTCCCTGCACAAACAAAAAAAACAAACAAACACTAATTATTAGCTTATTTGATGATGAACAAATAATTAGAATACAAAGAAACAAAAAAGAAAATTATGAACTAAACAAAAAAGAAAAACAGACAGAGAACAAAGATGGTCGACTCAAAAAAAAAGGTTTAATGACTATTTATAGAGTAATTAGTCTGCTAGTTAGGTTGGTTAGGTTAGATAAGAAGAAAATTCTAAAGTATCTTGGTGATCAAGTTTAATCGAAATCTTTTAGATTTGGTATATACTGATTCAATTATAGGATATTCTGATTTATTTTTCTAAACTAAATATATCGTTAAACTTTTATTTATCAGTTTCACGCAATAAAAGGTAACTAATTAAGGTACAATATATTTAATTCGTTCAGTATTTTTAGAATTACTTGCTAACGAATTTTATAGAAGAATCATTGATATTTTGAATTTCCTTGCGCAAGAATATCCTTTCGGTTTTTTTACAAAATCGTAAATATTGCAGTCATTTTGCGCAATAAAGGGTAACTAATTAAGGTAACATATATTTAATTCGTTCTGTATTTTTAGAATTACTTGCTAAGCAAATTTATAGAAGAAATCATTGATATTTTTGAATTTCCTTGCGCAGGAATCACTTGAAATCAGGGAAAATATATGCTAACTAATTTTTTAAATTGGATTTGTTAGATATGGGTCAAGAATAATGGATATGTACTATAAAATTAAATATGTTATGGGCTACATAAAATATGGGTCTGGAAACTATTGCTTGATTGTTAGGCATAACATAATTAAAAATATTCTCTTTTCAAAATAATAAACGATTGTCATTTAATAGTGTTGTAATATAATTAAGAAGGATCAATTTTATGGGTGAATTAACGTTTAATAAGACATTTAATATTTAGATATTCCTAGATTGTAGCTGTGATTCTATTAAGAATATTCTTTTCAATATTAATTGATATCATCTTTCAAAAAAGGTAATCTAGTTAGAAAGTTTAGATTTTTTGGTGATTCACATTTAAATTAAAATATTTAATATTTAGATATTCCTTGATTGTAGCAAGAAAATATTTAGTGATATTTGTACAATATTAATAATGATTAATATATGAATTAGCTTTTTGTTTAGATAAGTTTGGAATTGTAATTACTTAATTTGAAAAAAAAAATTCAGTGTTCTATGAATTTTTATTAATTTTATGATATTTTGTATTCTTGAAAAATGAACTCTCGAAATTTTTATATTTGACTAAAATAAATAAGGTAATACTATATTTAAAATGTTTTATATAATATATACTATATATTTTCAGTTTGTGTTTTTATTTTTTCACAAAGAAAATAATATTTGCTTTTGTCAATATATGAATATCGATTTGTTTAGATAAATTATGGAATTGTAGTGGTAGAATCTGTAAATAAAAATAATTACAAAAAGGAAATACTTGATTTATTATAAATTCAATGACTAAATATGTAAATAAAAGAAAGTAAATATACTGTTATCCATGTTTCCAAACACACTAATCTCGGATTAATTAAATAATTTTTTTTAAAACACCTAAACCTGTTTCCAAACACTTTTATCTAACAAAATGCTATCCAAGTAGCCAAACAAATCGATTTTGTACTTCTGCTTTAATAATATAGATGCACTTTCCTAAGATAACAGAGAAGAAAGAACATATGTAGATCAAAGAAAATGAGAATATATTTGGTAATTGATGATATAGAAACAAATGAAAACAATAGCATTAGTTACCTTTGTTACACCAACCGAATGAACTTCAACATAGTAGCGTCCTTGGACAATATCCACTGATGCATTAGAGGTTGGTCCAGCCCACAAGTGTTGCAACATATCTTTTGCTTGAGCTCTCCCAAATTCAGCATCTACAAATAAATAAAGATCAAGTAGTTGTCTTCAGTAATAGAAAAAAACTACAATTCTAAGAAGAAAAAAAAAACATGTAAGAACTACAAAACAAAAGGTCGTGATTTACCCACAATGTTGATTTTTGAAGTTTTGATTGACGAAAACCATTATTTCGTTACTTTAACTGTATTAGCAATTCCATTAACTCGTCGAGCATTAACCTGCACATGATCACAAATGATAAAATTAGTTTACGGGAAACCAAAAACATATAAAAGACAAAAAAAACTATACTAAAGCTTAAGAATAAAAAGTAGGTATGCAAGGAGGAGAGCCTAATAATTTGACTACGGACTAATGGGATGACTCAAACCTTATATAATGGGGGGAGAAGAAACGACGTTAAGATTGTTACATAATTTTAGGCAATCAATTGTTATTGGTATTTAATTTTTAGATCAATTGTAAGATATTGCTTGATTATTAAGCATAATATAATTAAGAATGTTCCTTTTAAAAAAGAATAACTGATTGCCATATAACAGAAACGTAAAATAAGGAATGATCGATTTTTCTGTGATTTAACATTTAATTAGGCATTTTAATTAGACATTTAATATTTAGATATTGTTTGATTTTAGCTATGATTGAATATTCCCTTTTTAAAATAATAACTGATTGCCATTAACAAAAACATAAAATAAGGAATGATTGATTTTTCTGTGATTTAACATTTAATTAGGCATTTAATATTTAGATAATGTTTGATTAGATCGGATTAATTAATTTTAAAAAAAAAACACCTAAACCTGTTTCCAAACACACCAATCTCGAATTAATTAATAAAAACCATTAAAAGCACATAAACCTGTTTCCAAACACCAAAATTTAAACTAAGGCAATCCATGTATCCAAACAAATCGATTTTGTACTTCTGCTTTAATAATATAGATACTGTTCTCTATAATATTACTAGGGTAAGCCCGCCCTACGGACGGAAATATATACTAAAAGCTATTTTATATGAATTTATATTAATTTTATGAAGCATTTAAAGAAAATATTTTAGATTGAAAACAATGTTATAAACATAATTATGAGATCATATTATTATTTTAATAAACATATTGGTTTGAACTAAAACGACAGTAACCTTCATTATTTTCTATTTTTCAGAGAATACAAAATTAGCAAAAATAATTCAGAAAAATATAGAAAGATTGCTGATATATTACACGTTTGGTAAAATAGGTTTTGTAAGCAGTATAAAAATGTTATGGCTGTTAAAAGTGTTAAAAGTCTTAAAGAAAGACATATTAAAAGAGATTAAATATTTGATGATATGTAAGAACACAAAATATTTAAATATTGACAGTAATACGATCCTAATACGAATATTGTTAAGGAAATACTCTCTTTTTTTTGGTTTTGCTATTTCGTACAACTGATGCTGCTCATTAGATTGCCACGGTCTTTCATTATCTATACTCGTTTTCTTTCTTAACTAACTCATTTCTTTTCTGGTTTTCTTTTTCCTTCTATATTTTAGATTGAAAAAAATGTTATAAACATAATTATGAGATCATATTATTATTTTTAATAAACATATTGGTTTGAACTAAAACGACGGTAACCTTCATTATTTTCCATTTTTCAGAGAATACAAAATTAGCAAAAATAATTCAGAAAAATATAGAAAGATTGCTGATATATTACACATTTGGTAAAATAGGTTTTGTAAGCAGCCTAAAAATGTAATGGCTGTTAAAAGTGTTAAAAGTCTTAAAGAAAGACATATTAAAAGAGATTAAATATTTGATGATATGTAAGAACACAAAATATTTAAATATTGACAGTAATACAATCCTAATATGAATGGTGTTAAGAAATACTTTTTTTTGGTTTTGCTATTTCGTACAACTGATGTTGCTTATTAGATTGCCACGGTCTTTCATTATCTATACTGGTTTTCTTTCTTAACTAACTCATTTCTTTCCTGGTTTTCTTTTTCCTTCTTTGTTGTTAACTGCACTATCTTCTAATTTCCATGACATTCGGGTGGATGCTAGTGTCTGCCTTTAATGTCATTTTGGAATTAACGGTTTTGCAATCTTGGTCATCTAGTCCTGAAAAGCCTTTGCACTGTTTTCAAATTTGAAAACCTTGATGACTTCATCAAGAAAAAGGACATGCGTAAAAGGATCCCTCTTCTTCGACAGTACACGCTGCAAATGCCACACAGCAACCACAAGCTGATACAACTGATCCATACAACTCGCCATCCTCTGCCACAGCGCCTCCCTAACCTTACCTCCACCACCAATGTGCGGTGCTCCGCTAGACCTAATCCCTCCAGCCCCAAACCCACCACCAGAGCCAGACAAAATCGCTTTCATGTCCATATCAACCCCTACACTCTTCCCAGCCACACCCTTGTACTTATTCACCAATTGATCAACCATAACCTTAAGCTCTCCAAGGTTATAGAAAACCTGCAACCCAGTCCAAACTTCAGCTTGATTCAGCCCTTCCACGCCTCTCTCCAACACCTTCATGGCCTCAGACCTCAACTTCTCCCCGATCTCGTCGACGAACTTGATCTCCTCGTCGATGACGTTGATCTACACATCGTCGAGATCTCGAAATGGAGCTGCGCGGCTTTGGTGAGATCGATCTTCTCCCGATCCGAGCCGTCCGCCGCGAGATCACGGAGTTTATTGGAGAGACGGAGTGTGGGGACGGAGTGAGAGAGGAGCTCGGTGGCACCATCAAATCTCTCGAGACGCTATTGATGATGTGAGAGAAAGTAGAAGATAATTTTTCATGTATCGGACATCGATGAAGAACAGGAATGGCGTGTAGGTGATGAAGACAAAGACATGTCCAACCCTAAAAGAAAACACAGCGTTTCATCTAAGGGTGAAAAAGAAACGCATGACGAAGCCCACCACGAAGCCCATAATGATATAATCGCGCTTTAGTGAAACGGTGAGTATCTGACGTGTCAACGCGGCAGAGCTTTAATTTATGACGTGGCGTCCTTGTTGGCATGTCTGGGAGAGAAGAGAACTCATCTTTATATATAAAGATTTGTGAAGTTAGTTTCCTACGTGTCGCACTCACATTAACTCTCACAGTAGTTGATTACGATGATACCATTAATGAATTAAAATATTATATTTAAACATTATTATTGAGCTTTTATTTAAATTATTTTTTGATATTTTACAAATAACATATATAACAAAAAGGAAATATTATAAAGTTTATAAAGCGAATTTAAAAACAAAAATATATGTATAAATAATATGGTTTCGTTAAAAAGAAAAGTTCACAAAATAGTAATATTTCATTCTAAAATATTTTTAAATAACATAAAATATACTAATGTACTTTTTTATATTTATATTTTCACATATAATCTTGATATTAGCAAAAGAAATATTATTTATTTTAAAACATAATTTTAAACAGTATAACAATATATATTTTCACAGTAACAGAAATATTTTTAATATATTTATCTATTTTTAGATAATTACATCAAATAATTAAGTAACATAAACTGATATATGTTTTATTGACTAAAATATTTTATAATTAGTATTATTGAAATATTATTTTTATTTTCTTATATTTATTTGACCATAATATCTTTCAATTACAACTAAAAATATCTATAATTTTTTTTACTTATATAATAAGATTTCTCAAATACAATCACAATTTTTTACTGCTTATTTTTAAGAGTTATTAAAAACCAAAAAATAAATTTTAACAATAAACATCTTTTGATCATATAACAAAATATTTTAAAATCACACTATACACTTTATTGAGGTATTGCATTATTAAAATTATATATTTTCTTAATATTAAATTTGCTTTTAAATTTTATGTTTTTATGTTTTTGGAACTTAATATAACCATAACCAAAAGGCATAAAATCATTTATAATTTATAAAAATATTTTAGTTATTGTAAATATTGATATGTGTTCATGAGCTTCCAAAAACGTATCAATTATTTATCTTGTAACTTTCTATAGATCATCTTTTTATTTTCTAATTTCTTTTTTTTTAATCAACATTTAATTTGATATATATATATTATGAAAATAAATGCACATTTAAACGATAAATAAAATTAATTTGACTTGACTTAATTATAATAAAAATAATTATACCTCAGTTTGAATTTGAAAGAATATATGTAACTTAAGATACTAACAACATGAGTGACTCGACTAATCAAATTTATATATAAAATCATAGATTTAACTATAATAAGAAAATATAATTTTATAATCATAATAATAATTTATTTTATAAATATAAATTATAAGATGACTCAAAACACCTTAACAAATGAAAATAAAATATTAAGCAACTATTTTAATTTAGTTCTTTTGTAATATTTATATATATGCATGAGATCGCAGAATATTATCGTGATATTAATTTACGTAATTTGGAACCAAACACTTTAGTTTTTTTTCATTCTAAGCACAATATATCTTAACTTATAAATAATCTTCCTAAAATATATTTACATAACTAAGACAAAAACCAACCTAATGTAAATAAGAAAATTAATCAAAATTTTTATATATTTTGAATAAAAAAATTTATAATTGAATTCAGAGAAATAGATGCAACCTAATATATCCAAATGATAACTAAACCGATTGTAAAAACAACAAAACCGACTAGATATAACATATCTAAAATTATATGTCTAATTAAAGTAATATAAATTATGCATAAAACTATAAATTAATTTAAAATTAAAAGTAAATATAAATCCTGAGTGTGTGTTTTGTCGAGAGCCAGTAGAGACGAGAGAACATCTCTTTTTTGAATGTCAATATTCAGGAGAGATTCGGAAGGCTCCAACAAAGGGTTTCTTGAAAGAGCATTTCACTGGGAAATGCCATGAGATTCTGAGTCTTATCTCGGTGACATCTCAACAGAGAGTTCCAATATTCACACTTCAATATGTGTTCCAAGCGACTTTGTACACCATCTGGCGGGAGTGGAATGCTAGACGACATGGTGATACTCCTTCTTCAGTGCATCGGATCATTCATTTGCTAGATAAGAATATGAGAGACAAATTCACCACAATTCAGAGAATGAGAGACAACCACTATGAAGATGGGATGAATAAGAAACATAAGTGTATAGAAAGGCTTTTATTGAAGTTGGGTTATTTTTAACTTTGGATGCACTTGATGTAAATAACTGGCTTTAGATTTGAATAAATTTAGCATTCAATTCAAAAAAAATTAAAAGTAAATAGCAATCAATTATTATAATATATATTTATTTTATAAATATTTATAATCGTGCATGAGTAAGGGAAAATTACTTCGTAGTCGCAGTAAGTAACAATGCATTAACACACTTTAGTGACAACTTACTTTACTACAGACCGTACATGTAATAATAGGCCTTAGGGCAGCTTTATCCCTGGTTTCTAGAGGGGTTTTTACAAAAAAAAAAAATATGTGTGGACCCCACAATAAACACAATAATCGATCCCAAAAGACGACAAAGAAGGATTGCTGGTAGTGGGTTTTCTGCACTATTCTACGGGCCCCACGACACGTGGCGGCCCGCGATTGATGCTGTTTTTAATTTTTTTTTTTTAAACCGACAAAAAAAAAAAAAAGAAACCCAATGGGGTTTCTGTGGATAATCATGGCCTTAGTCATAGAGGATCTTAGTCGTGAGAAACAAAATCCTCCTTGTTGCTGCAAAGAAGCTCTTATTCATCTTCTGTTTTGGTACTGGTTTTGGAGATAGGGTCTCCACCAGCAGCTAGGTGTTTGCCAAACCCATGTTTTGATGCTAAGATAGTAAATACGAAGTGCACTCGCAGATAACTATTTGTTTGGTTCTAACGTCACTAACCACTAAACACATTTACTTTAGCAATATGTAGCTTATTAGTAACTAGTAAACGATATGTAGCAACCTAATTACCCAAAAAGTTTAATACTAATAGTCAGTCAGGTTGTTGTAACAAAGACCTTCCATCATTTATCTAAGTCTCTTGCTTGCTCTAGAAAGCAGCGGTAAAAACTTGACGAGTCTTCTCTTGGCACAACTCATCAACTTGTGTGATTCATGGTACTCCATGGTCATTCGATCGTACCAGCAAACAGGGCAGTGAAAGTTGTCGTCGTCTTCGTCGAACTGAACCTGAAAATTCAAGCATTTTTTGTGAATTTTTGCTGCACACTCGCTTCTGCTACATATCAACAACAACGCTCCTCCTTCTCCTCTTTCACATTTCCAGCATACGTTCTCTGGTCGTCTTGAAGGAGGAACCATGTTCCCACAGATTAACCATGCTCCATCTTTTGTACATTTTACACGCAATTCAGAGCTTGGAGAAGAGGTCTCCCTAGTAGTATTACCGTTGTTGTTAATGGGTTGTTGTTCAGAAGTAGTGTCATTGCCATCGATCACATCTCCCCCGTTAGTCTGCACCACATCATCTGCATCGTCGATGACAACTACTTTATCGTTTATATTGGTTTATTCCAAACCAGGAGTATGCGCTTGCTGCTCCTCCATCTGCTCTGGTTGATCATGTCTATAATAAACAGGGTGGTCATTTACTTCCACGGTAGGAGCTGCACTTGTACGATTATCCTCCATTGCACACACATCTCTCAGCTACAATCCAACCGAAAGATAAAAAAGAATTTTAGCATCGTTGTTTCAATCACCTGGGTGTCTTTATTTTATCAATAAAACAAACACAGGGAGGGAGAGAATACGAGAGTTAACCTTCTCCAGTGCACATTGTGGCAAAGACATGTTCTTGTGAGCAATAAATGGAAGAGCATTGAACTTTGATAGCTCCGGCATACCCGGTCATAGTTCTGATACTGGAATCTAACAAAACATTTGAGAACAAAAGAATAAGGAACAAACAATACAGCATCTTATAATTCAACTTGTGCTAGTACAGTATGCTCAACTCTCATACATTTTTTTTTAGAATAGCGTTGAGGACATGGGTGCTGTTCAAAGATAAATCAAGCTCAATTCTTGGACCAAAGACCGTAGCAGCGTGGTCATTCTTGGTTGGATCAAACATATTTAAAAATCAGTAAATTTTTCTTAATTTTATAAATCATAATATAAATTTTAAATCAATCAACATACATAAACTAAGAATATTCATTCTTATTTTAATTTATATTCCCTTAATAAGAAAGTAAGGGGGTGGAAAATAAGGTTCTATTATTAATAGCAACCAACAAGGTGCCTCTTTCTCTTGTATTTTTTCTTTTCTTAGCGATAAAAGAGTGTGTGGGTGTGTGTCTGTATATTATTTAGTTTTATTACTTTGGTCTCGTACTCCACTTTGTTACATCTTTTTGGATTTTACTCTAGAACATGAGTTACGAGTCAGACTTTTTGAATAAAATCTTAACTATTAAAGAAGAAACCCCCCCCCCCCTCTTTGGCATAAAACACATGTCTATCATTAATGGTTTATGGTTATTGTCATTTTTTACAAAAAAAATTTAGTAGTCTTAAATTAGTTAAGAGACATCCAAAACCATTAATTAATTATGACAAATCTTAATTACTAAATGTTCAAGACACATGTCTTTCATGTTTTACTTACCATATGCCTTATTACTGTCAAATTTAGCTATAATTTATAGAAAAATCTAAATAGTAATTATATACCAAGCAAATTTATATAAAGAGATGGTGTATGTAAATACATTTCACAATTTAGCTATAATTAATTTAAAAAATCTACACATACTATTTAAAAATTAATGAAAATACTATGTATTCACTAAAGAGATTTTGTATCTAGATAAATTTCAAAATTAATGAAAAATACTATTTAGAAAGATATTATGAATATGCCAACAATATTTTAGTTCATATCTTTAAAAATCTCTAAAAATTATGTTGCATTAGTTAGATTTCATAATTTAAACTAAACCAATATTTTTACGTAGTTAGTATATCTAAGGACTAAACTAAATGATATAAAATTAAATGATCCGTTAACAGTGTCCGGAACTAACTAACATTAAGATTTTAAAGCTATCCGTTAACAACGTACGAAACTAACTAACATTAAGATTTTTAAAGTAAGCCGTTAACAATGCGCGAAACTAACCAACAATTAAATTTTAAAATACCGTTTATCACCCGCCAAATTTTTATTAAAATAGTTGTATATTAATTGAAAGTTAGATACTAATTTATCATAAAATATCTTATTTTAAGAACAGAAAAATGATATCTAACAAAACAATTCAAAGAAAATGACAATATTGGGGGAAAAAATCTTCTTTTTTGAAACAATGGAAAAATCTTATAATATTTTTAAATGTTTAGAAGAAAAACTGAAGCGGTATTGTGGTAACTGGTATAGTATATATAATGTACCATGCCAAGGAGGTGATAGATACTTCTCTTACAAATACAATCTGCTTATATAAGCTCTCTTCTCGTCTCTCTCTCTCTCTCTCTCTCTCTCTCTCTCTCTCTCTCTTATGATAAAAACTTTTATGATATTTGGCTTAATGTACAGCCTAAACCGATTTTTAAAACACTGATCTATTGTAGTAGCAGCGAGATTCTAGTTTTGGAGCCATTGTGTATCTAAATTAGCTTTCAGTGTTCTACAGGTTTTCAGTTTTGTAAGCGGAGTAGCTGCAAGAGTATATATCTGATCAAGATATGAATCCTAGGGTGCGTCACAGATCTGATGAAGATGGTAAGGATATGGACCGTAGGGTGGTGCGTCAGAGAGTTGATGAAGAACATGGTAAGAATAAAGTTGGTTCACCAAGCTATCTTCTGATCGGTGATGAGGATGTAGCACCACAGGTTCAAGAGTCAGTGGACTGGACTAGTCTGGCTTACGACCCGATGCTTCACGTGTTCACTCTATTGGACCACCGCGACCGAGCTAGCTTAGCATCGACCTGTAAGGCATGGAGAAGCCTCGGTGCTTCTCCTTACCTGTGGAGATCCTTGGATCTCCACGCTTACAGGTTTGATCTCTCAATGGCGGCTTCTCTCGCAAACAGGTGTGCTGATCTTCAGAAGGTTAGATTCTGTGGCCTCGACTCTCCTGCTGCCTTGGTTAATCTCAGAGCCAAGAATCTGAAGGAGATAAGCGGCGAATCTTGTGAGAACGTAACAGACGCTACGTTGTCTATGATTATTGCACGCCACGAAGCTCTCGAGAGTCTCCAGCTTGGACCAGGCTTCGGCGAGAGGATCACCAGCGAGGTTATTAAAGTGATAGCCATCTGCTGTCCCAAACTCAAGAAGCTACGTCTCTCAGGAATGAGAGACGTTAGCTCCGAGGCGATTACATCTCTGGCGCAGCATTGTCCACAGCTAAGTGACGTCGGATTCCTAGATTGTCTGAACGTAAACGAAGAAGCGCTCGGACGAGTGGTGTCTCTTCGCTACCTCTCTGTCGCCAGGACGTCAAACATGGACTGGAGAGTTGCAGCTGAGAGCTGGGGGAAGCTTCCCAACTTAACCGGTTTGGATGTCTCGAGAACCAGCATCGACCACGCGGCGGTTACGAGGCTGTTGACGTCATCTCCAAGTTTGAAACTCGTGTGTGCTTTTAAGTGTACTATGCTCGAACACGATACGGATTTGGACCCTGATGGGTTCGAAGGAAAGCTCATGTTCAACAATAATTTTAACAGGATGGCTTCTCTATTGGAAGATACAAGCGTTGAAGAAGAAACAACGCGTTGGCTCGAGTGGAACTTGTCTCGCACGTTTCTGTTTTTCGCAGAGTGGAACTTGCTAGGGTTGAACAGTTTATGGAACAGCCACGGAGGGAAGCTGTTTCTCAGGCTAATGCAATGCTCGCAAGAGGATGTTCAAGAGAGAGCAGCCTCGGGACTCGCGGCTTTCGTCCACGTGAGTGATGATTACGATGCTAGTGTATACCGCGAAAGAGCCGAAGCGGTTATGCGCGATGGAGGCATCCCGATTCTGTTGAAACTTGCTGAATCTTGGAAAGAGAGTTTCCAGGCAGCAGCTGCGAGGGCTATTGCGAACTTGTCTTTGGATGTTAAGGGTGCGAAGGCTGTTGCTGAAGGAGGAGGGGTCGATGTTCTTCTTGGTTTGGCCAAGTCTAGGAATAAGCTTGTGGCTCAAGAAGCTGCTGGTGCACTATGGAATCTCTCTCCTGGAGATCCACATAAGGTAGTACACTGTCCCCTATTAAAAAGTTATTAAACCTCTAGTTAATTAAACATTGTTGTTTCTTGTTTGTTTTTGTATTATAAGGCCATTGCACAAGCTGGAGGAGTGAAAGTGTTGATGGAGCTTCTCTTTAGATGGCCATTGGACTGTGGTCAACTTCTGGTACCTTTAAACCCTCACATTTTTTATATAGAGATATCCAAAATGAATACTTCTGGCTAAGTATTATCAAAACTAGTATTAGGTCTTTCAGAAAAGATTGTAGAGAGATGATGTCTTGTTCATTAAGTACAAAGATTTTGGTTGGATTTGGTAACTTTATTTTAAAATGTACACTTTATGGTCTTTGATTAGGAGAGTGCTGCTGGTGCATTAGCTAATTTAGCAGGAGAAGACAAGTGCAGCATGGAAATTGCAAAAGAAGGAGGTGTGCATGCCTTGGTGAGGCTAGTTCGAGACTGCGACTATAAAGGAGCACAAGCACAGGTACTTCCTTGTTTCATTTTTTTTTATACCTATTTAATGCTTATGCTAGTGATTGTCTTAACTAGGTTTTGTCACACATTGTCTCTTTTTTTTTTCTTTAACTAAGGCGGCTCGTGGTTTGGCTAATCTAGCTGCTCATGGTGATAGCAACAATAACAGTGCTGCTATTGGAAAAGAGCCTGATGCCTTGCAAACTCTTATTCAGCTGACGAGATCGCATCATTTGGGTGTTAGACAAGAAGTTGCTGGTGCTCTTTGGAATTTGGCATACAATGAAAATAATAGAGAATTGATTGCTGCATTGGATGGTGTTGACGCCTTGGTGTTTATTATTTCCTTTTCTGTCTTTTATTTTCATTTTTTGTTTGTGTGTCTGTTTTCACCTTCATCAACTTGTGTTTCTTGATTATATATTTCTTAGGTGGCACTTGCCTACTCCTGTGCGAATGCACCAAGAGGTCTGCAAAAGAGTGTAGCTGGTGCTCTTTGGAGTCTATCACACTCAGAGGAAAACAGGTGTGCAACCATTTGAATTTTTTTTTATCAATGCCGCTTCCTAGCTACTACATTGGGATAATACATTTTTTTTGGTCTCTCTATATTCAGCATTGTAATTGGACGTAGAGGTGGTGTACTTCCTCTAGTTGCTCTAGCACGATCTCAATATGAGGTAAGAAGATTTTTGTCACCTTTTTTTTTAAGTTGTCTTGTCTGGATGTTTTGAGTTAATCTGATTCATCTTTTACCCCTTTTTTTTTGTTTCCAAGGATGTGCATGAAGCTGCTGCAGGAGCTCTATGGAATCTTTCTTTTAATAATGATAACGCTCTCCGCATTGTGGATGAAGGAGGAGTTTCAGCGCTTGGTCGCCTCTCTACTTCTTCTCCATCCAAAATGGCTCGTTTGCTAGCAGCATTAACATTAGCATACATCGTTGATGGAAGGTACTCCGAGTAGCAATCATATTCATAAAAAAAATAAACAAAATCATATTCTCCATTATGTCTGGCTTTTTGATCTTTATCTATGTGCACAGGTTGGATGAATGTGTAAAGGCTTCTCCAGCGGGAAGTACATCAAAAAGTGTTCGGCTGGCTAATGCTAGAATAAGCGCGGTTAATTACATTGACAGTTTCATTAAAACTTGCACGGATCCACAAATCTTTGCAACTGCTCCTTCATTATATACTCCATCTATGTTAGCACAAGTCTTGGAGAGAGTTCGTATCCCAGAAGCTGGCATCTTGAGATGCAGTGGTGAAGAGATTGGAAGGTTTGTTAGAATGCTGCGTAACCCTTATCCTGCACTCAAAAAAATTGCAGCGTTTGCGCTTCTCCAGGTATTTTTTTTGTTCTTTTTCTCTTAAATAGTTAGTGGTGATTTTTTGGTACTAACATAATGTAAAATGCAGTTCACAGTGCCAGGAGCTAGTCATGCCAAGCACCATGTAAGCTTGATGCATAACGCTGGATATCCGAGACTTTTGCGTGGTGCTGCTGCAGCTACGAGTACGCCTCATGAAGCTAAAGTCTTTGCGAGAGTCGTGCGTCGCAACCTTGAGCATCATCAGCCATAATGTTCAAAAGGAAAGAAATAACCATCTCATCATAAGAGTAACTGAGCCTTGGTATTTAGCATTTGTTAATGATATTGAATAATATATATGTAACAACAGACCTTCTTTGTCTTTTCATCATATATATAATATAAACTTTTGTGAGAGATATTTTTCTTGGCTTTTACTCTCAAGTTAGCAATATGTAGCTGCTTACATAAGTCACCACCATTCACCCGTTCTTTACATCAACATACAAAGTTACGTAATTACCCAAAAATTTAATACTAAATAGTCATGTTGTTGTAACAAAGACCTTCAGTCTCTTGCTTGCTCTAGAAAGCAGCGGTAAGAACTTGACGAGTCTTCCCTTGGCACAACTCATCAACTTGTGCGATTCACGGTACTCCATGGTCATTCGATCATACCAGCAAACAGGGCAGTGAAAGTTGTCGTCGTCTTCGTCAAAGCGAGCCTGACAGTTCAAGCATTCTTTGTGAACTTTTGCTGCACACTCGCTTCTGCTACATATCAACAACAACCCTCCTCCTCCTTCGCTTTCACATTTCCAACATATGTTCTCTGGTCTTGAAGGAGGAACCATGTCTTCTGACTCATCATCATCGCTCCCACAGATTAACCATGCTCCATCTTTTGTACATTTTACACGCATTTCCGAGCTTGGAGAAGAAGAGGTCTCCCTAGTAGTATTACCGTTGTTGTTAATGGGTTGTTGTTCAGCAGTAGTGTCATTGCCATCGATCACAACTACTTCATTAGTCTGCACCCCATCATCCGCATCGTTTATATTGGTTTGTTCCAAACCAGCAGTAGTATGCGCTTGCTGCTCATCCCTCTGCTCTGGTTGATCATCTCTATAATAAACAGGGTGATCATTTACTTCCACGGTAGGAGCTGAACTTGTACGATTATCCTCCATTGCCCACACATCTCTCAGCTATACAATCCAAACGAAAGATTAAAAAACAATCTTAGCAACGTTGTTTCAATCACTTGGGTGTCTTTTTTTACCAATAAAACAAAAAAAAAGGAGGGAATAACGAGAGTTAACCTTCTCGAGTGCACATAGTGGCAAAGACATGTTCTTGTGAGCAATAAATGGAAGAGCATTGAAGTTTGATAGCTCCGGCATGCCCGGTCGTAGTTCCGATACTGGAATCTAACAAACATACTAAAGAATAAGGAAACCAATACAGCATCTTATATGATTAATGCTCAACTCTCATACATGTTTTTTAAGAATGGCATTGAGGACATGGGTGCTGCTCAAAGAACAATCAAACTCAATTCTTGGACCAACGAAGACCGTAGCAGCAGCATCATTCTTGGTAGGATCAAACAAGAACTCCAAGATTCTAAGAGACAGGAGTTCATTGATCCTGCTCCCATAGTCATTAGTGGGAGGATAACCCATGTTCATCAAATCTGAAACCAAAAAAAAAAGGAGGAAGATTATTTTTTTTTTACTGTTAATTTAATTAACCACACACACACACACACAGAAAAAAAAAACTATATAATAATAGTTACCGAGTAAGCAGGGGAAGGGGAGGTTGTGGAATTTGGCAACGTATTCGATACACCAAAACCATTCAGCGATTTGAGGAGGTAGAGAAGTGTATTCATTCATGAGATCCTCAACGCTCATCAAATCTTTCTTCTTCCTCTTCTTCTTTCTTCCGTCCTCTTTCCATTTCCCACCACCCCATTCGTACGACGGCTCAGCCCACGGTGGCAGCACCCTGCCTCCTCCTCTAGTGCCTTTCGTCGGAGGAGGAGGAGGAGAATCCCAATGGCCTAAAAGCTGGGAACTCTCAGTGTCTGAATGATCGTCCTCCATTCGATTTCGATTCAAATCAGAAGCAGCGGGGGAAAATTGAAATCGAGAAAACCCTAAGTGCGATTCAAAATCCCAGAGAGAGAGAGAGGTACAGTTTGAGTTAGTAGAGTAAATGGGCTCTTGTTGCCAAAAAAAAAAAGAGTAAATGGGCTCTTGTTGGACTTAAAGAATTGGTTCGTCAATATCGGCTTTATGTATATGAACAACGTATGTGTAAGTTAAGTATGTCTTGAGAAGGATGAAAACGTATGTGAACTTTTAACTTACCAATTTGACTAAAAAAAGTAAATAGGAATTTGTTTGTTTCTCACTTCACTAATCACTAAACACATTTATTCAGCAATATGTAGCTACTTAAAACATCAACTACTTAGCAATAATATGTAGCATCTTATAAACATTTAACGATCAAGCAGATACATAGCTACTTCGAAACATTCACTACGAGGCAAATATGTAGCAACTTCGAAAACACTAAACTACTAAGCGATATGTAGCAACTTATAAAACATCAACTACTTAGCAGCATGTTAACTACTTAGAGTTGGACTAGTCTTGAGAGACAGAGTCCTTAACATCATCCTCCTTGTTGCTCACCTCTGCTGCATCTCTTTTGGTTTTGACGAGAGGGTCACCTCCGGTAGCTAGGGTCTCCCAAACCCATATCTCGGTGGTAAGATCGTACGACTTCATTTCGTATCTGCACTCGCAAATCCTGGGACCGTGTAGAGGATTGGCAAAGAAGATGTTGTGACCAGCCTTTTTGCTACTCTCGTGAGCCAGAGCTAACTCCATACCGTTTCGGGTGATAATTATAAAGTTGGTCAATTCAAAATCATTATCCTCCACGTCCCAAAAGACTCCTGTCTTAGCCTCTGCGAGGTTTGTTAACATAACCAAATCAGATGAAACTCTACACCAAGACAAGCCATCACAAGTAAATGAGAGAGAGATTACGAGCGAATGTGGTGTTGGCCGCCGACGGCATTGTTTCCACGAGGAAAGACCGAGAAGGTGAAGAGAGAGAGTGAGACTCCTCAGTGCTCACCGAACGGTGAAAATGTTTAACAAATGGGCTTTGGTTGGGCTTCAATAACTATTTCCCTTTTTCTCTTTTCTTTTTTTTTTCCATAAATATAATCACGAGCACCAGATTTTGTAGGGCTTTTCCTGTTTGACTGTTACAAATGTTAAAAGTAATTAGAAAATTTAAAATTAGAATTCCTAAAGCTCACTATATTACATAAAATATAAAAATTAAATGCTCACAAAACTTCTTATAAGGTAATAAAATTATTAGGTACCATTGATCGATTATGGCATATAACACTATCAACTTATAATCAGCAACCTAACCCAAAATGAACGAAATGTAGCAACTTAGATTGTTTGGTTCCCACTTCACCAATCAAAACACATTTATTCAGCAATATGTAGCAACTTGAAACAGCAATTACTTAAGCAATAATTTCTAGCAACTTACAAACACTTAACTACTAAGCGATATGTAGCAACTTATAAACATCAACTACTTAGCAACGTGTTAGCTACTTAAATTTCTTCTAATCTTCAGAAACAGAGTCCTTAGCATCCTCCTCCTTGTTGCTCATCTCCGCATCTCTTTTCGTCACATCAAATGAAAAAAAAAAAAAAAAACAAGCATGTTAAGAACTAAAATCTCAAACATTTTCTAACAGGGTTAACAAGACTATTAAATAGCACTCGTTGATTCTCGCATATAACACAAGCTAATTAAATATTTAACTACAACTTAGAGCATACCCAATCACAACAATCCGTGTTATCCTCCTCTCTCTTGTCACCAAGAAGCTCTTCTCTCTGTGTTTCGGTGATAGAGTCGCCCCCAGCTGCTAAACTTTCCCAAAACCACTCACCACTCTCAGCGACGAGATCTTCCAGAGGCTTCCTGCACTTGGGACACCATCTCCACGCGTTCTCAGGCTGAGCCAAGAGAACGTTGACGGGAAACTTCTGTTTAAAGTACTCGAGAGGAGTGAGAAAATCCATGTTGTCTCCAGAGATGACCACCACGTTTGTGTATTTATCTTTACGGTCCAAAGAAAACCAGAAACAAATGTCACACGACATCGTTCTGCATCTCTCCGTTTCATCTGAAAAAATCAAACAGAGATCTCTAAGTAAAAAAAAAAGATACTGAGAAATAAATATCTTTAAGGATTTTTTTTTTTTTTTGGTTCGTTAGTTAACCTGCGGGTACGAGCTTCATTCCGGCGGATTCGAACTCATCTGGTCCGTCTGGGAACTGGTTCGTATCGCAATAAGGCGTGATTGTCACCTCGCCGTGATAGCCCTTCTTCGCGAGCGATGACTTGATGTTGCGGTAGATCGTAGCAGGGTCGAGACCGTTAGGGATCGGACATTCTTTCACGTCCCAGAATACACCGATCTTAGCCTCTGCCAAACGGTGAAAAACACAATCAGATCGACTAACAGTTTCGATCAAGAGACAGAGAGATCTTACTGGCGAATTTGCTGCTCGTCGGAGAAGGCATTGCTTACAGTTTCAACGGAGATCGGGTGACGGTGACGATTTCTCTCGACGGAAAACAAGGGTTTAGTTAGATGATTTGATCTCAGGCGCACTGCAGGGCAAAGAGTCATTTTTAGTAAAGCTCGTGTTGGGCTTTTGATGGGCTTTCAATAAATAATCAGTTTCGCTGGATAAGTAACTTTTATGTGTTTCAAAAAGAAATTGAGTAATGAAGTAGGTTGTACATGTAAACCTACCAAGTTAACAAGTTTAATTGGACGAATAAATGATTTGGCTAACACAAGTAACTAAGAATTTTATTTGGTTCCCATTTCACTACTCAGCAAATATATAGCAACTTCAAACATCAACTACTTAGCAACAATGAGTAGCAACTTATAAACACTAACTATCAAGCAGTTATATAGCTTTAGAGTAACATTAAGTACCAAGCAATATGTAGTAACTTAAAAACATTAACCACTAAGCAAATATGTAGCAACTTACAAACATTTAACTACTAAGCAAATATGTAGCAAGTTATAAACATTTAACTACTAAGCAATTAAGTAGCAACTTAGAAGGATTTAACTACTAATTAGCAATATGTAGCTACTTAAAGAACATGCAAGTTCTCATGGAGGAGGAGAAACAAGGTCCTTAACATCATCACCCCTCCACGTTGCAACGAACCTCTTCTTCTTTATCTGTTTTGGTGATGGGGTCTCCTCCGACAGCCAGGGTCTCCCAGACCCATGTCTCAGCGCTAGGATCTTCGGACCCAGCTCCGTATCTGCACCCGCAAGCCTTTTTCAGCGGGTTCAGAGGATTCGCGAAGAGAATGTTGTGGTGCGTGTTTTCGTACTCGAGCGAAGAAGCCAACTCCATAGCCTCTCGTGAGATCACCATCATGTTGGTGAACTCAGACTTATTATCACCCATCCACCTGTAAAACTCTCTCTGCATCTTACCAATCCTCTCAAACTTATCTCCTGAAACCATTCCATATAATACACATTATCAAACCTTTATGTAGAGAATATGTATCTAAGGGTCTTTTAGTCTTTGTATTATTAACGTATCATACAGTATTTATACAGAGTACGTGATGTACGCCTGTCTTAGCATCTGAGAGGTTTTTTCACATGAACAGAATGAGATGAAAAAATCGAGTCCAAGGGAAGCGATTCTCGAGTACGATGGATAGAGAGAAAGAGAGGGAGATTACCGGTGAATGTGGTGCTGGTCACGGAAGGCATGGTTCCACCCAAGGTCATGGAGAGCATCATCTTGCTCATGTGCAAGCTAGTCGGTGTAGGCATCGTTTCTCGACGGAGATGGCCGTAAGAGTGTGACAGTTCGTTCTCTCGCCGGAAGAAGAAAGTTATGGTTTTAGTTAGATCTGAGGCTTTAAAGAGAGATTTTAGTAGAGTAAATGGGCTTTAAATGAATGAGCCGTCAATTTCGCATGACAAGCATTTTTTTTTTCTGATCAACGACAAGTAATTTTTTTAAAATATGCCATTATGTATGTAGAAACGTATGTATGTATGTGTATGTATTTAAGAAAGATGAACAAACTCAATAACGTATGTAATCTAACAAGTTTGATTGGACGAATTTAAATTAGTACTAGAAATTGATGCTTTGATGTGTGTTTAATGTGTGTTTTATTAAGAGCCGAACAAAAACCAATCAAGTATGAATTTTACCATCAAATAAGAGTAACGAAGTTACAAGCATCATATGAAAGATAACATTAGACATCTTCCACAAAGATATCATAATGAATATCATTTCAAGAAGAATAGAGCAGTAAAGAAAAAGAGAGAAGAAGAAAAAACATAGAAAATGAATTTAGGCAGAGATTAATTAAAAGAGACTCTCAGATTGTGTAGCTGTTGTTGTTAGCATCTTCAAGATCAAGTCCTTTCAGCTTTGCAGCTGATTCAACTTTTCCTTTCAATGTCTGAAGCTCTCTCATTCTGCAAGCATTCATCACAAAACTTATACATGAGAGATCATCATCTATGTAAACATGAAAGTTATCAAAAAAAAAAAAAAAGAATCTAACCTTGCAAGTTCTGCGCGCCTCTTAGCTTCATCAGCCATATTGTTAAGTTCCGTTGCGCCATTTCTCTCATACATTGGCTTTTGACCTTGGTCTAAACCGTGCTGTGTACGCGTCTCTGTAGCCCATTGAGCCATTCTTTCGTCTTTACCAAAGTTCTTCTTGCCAGTGAGTGCAGTCTGACAACACAACCACACTTCTTGTTAATTAATGTCACTGTGAAGTACAAAGAATCCAAAGAGAAAGAGAGATATGTACACACCCTTTGCTCGATCATTCGGTTCCATGATTTGCCACTTAGAGCATAACGGACCAAAACTTGATAGGATCAAGTAACATGTACGTTACTATGTTGAATATCCATATAACTCCAGTCCATCCCCATCCAATGCTTCTGATTCCAGCAAAAGGCCATGTTGCCATTGCTGATATCGCCGATGCAACCTTTGTAAAATGTACACATATATAGAAACCATTAGCATGTTACAAGAAGAGTGTTATAACTTATAAAGATGAGGAAGATCTCTTTTTACCAGCTGAGCAATGAGGAAAGCAATCACAAGAAGGAAACCAGGACGTTCAACAAACGACCAGCTTCTTGAACGTGTCACGAAGATCAAGGCTTGGCTGATAGTGCTGACTTGAAGGTACACAGCAGAAGCCATCTGTTCGTTCAAATGAGCAGCCACTTCCTTGTCTTTCATGTCGAAATGGTGCTGGTTGAAGTTCCTCACACCGAAAATATTCTACCACAAAAGGGAAAATAAAAGTATATCATAATGATGAACCATTGAAGTTAGAGTGAAGACCAAGAAAAGTGATGTTGTATATAATCTTACAGCGAAGAAGTTAGTTTCATAAGCTGCCCAGAAAAACACAACGGTCATGATAGCCAAGTAAGCTCCAAGAACAACACCGGTGGCAAAAATCTCCTTTAGTTTCCAACTATCTGGTGTTGGAGATGGCTTCACTCTGTCCTTTGATATGGTCATTATAGTACCTTTTCAACAAGAGTGTTAAATTATCAGACAACAACCTTAAGGTGAATCGTTGGAATGTTTAAAACCAACTAACCATCGTTAAGGATTGCAATAACAAGAACCATGAATGGAGGGAAGTCAAACTCCCAGAACACACACAAAAGCATGAAACCCATCTGTCAATGGCATAATGTGTTATCAGATGAAAAATAACTTAGTTTTTAATTTTATTTTTTTCTAACCAAAATAAGACTTGAATATTTGTGAAAAAAAAATATTATGTAGAAACTTACCACAATACGTATAGTGATAGAAACAGCATATATCTGCAGAATGAAGGTAAAAGATCAACTAAAACATTCATTTTGTAACTTTATTAAGTTATAAGTCAATGAAGCTGAAACATTTACCGTGTAATTTTTCATTCTCTGGAAAATGGCACGGCTAGTCAAGACAGCACTGATAATAACACTAAGACCAGGTTCTGTCAAGACGATATCAGAAGCACTACGAGCAGCATCAGTGGCATCATCCACAGCTATTCCAATATCAGCTTTTTTCAAAGCAGGTGCATCATTCACTCCATCACCAGTCATACCGCATATGTGTTTTTTAGATTGTAGTCTCATCACAATCTCATACTTATGCTCTATAAAAAAAAGAGAAGGTGATTTTTAGATATGGCTCGAAGATCATAGTGTTACAAATGTAGTGTAGTTTACAAGTTAGGTTACCAGGGAAGACTCCTGCAAAACCATCTGCTTTCTCAATAAGTTCATCGATGGAACCTGCTTCTGTTTGGTTAGCTGAGAGTAGAGATGAAGATGGGTACATGTTTGTTCCCATTCCAAGCCTTCTTCCTGTTTCTTTTGCAATGGCAAGCTGGTCACCTGTGATGTTATGACACTTTTATATGAGTACCACATTGATGAATCCATAGCCGTGTATGAGATAAAGAAAAGTATTTGTACCAGTGATCATCTTAACACTGACTCCAAGATGAAGTGCTCTCTCAATGGTTTGTGCACTGTCGTGACGTGGAGGATCAAACAGAGGAAGAAGAGCTACAAATTCCCATGGACCACCTTCACCTTTAACATCACCATCTGGTACTGGCTATTTATTGAAAAGGAGATATACTATATTAAGAACAACTTCACACTTTACTTGTGAAAGAAGTTAGGTATGTCTCACCTGATATGCTAATCCTAGGGATCTTAGACCACGTTCTGCGAATTTGTCTATTGTAGCATGTACCTTCTCCTTGATTTGTAATTTGTTGTGTGCCATATCCAAAATCTAGAGAGAATGAAACTTTTTAGAACTATATCTAATGAAAAAATGGGAGAGTTGAAGTAAAAGTTTTGTAACCTCCTCAGGTGCTCCTTTGCTCACACGGTGCATTTTGCCTTCTCCATCAAGGTAGGTTAGTGCAGTTCTTCTATTAGCCGGACTGAATGGAAGAAAATGGAGTTCTTTGATTCCAGCACGTGCCTGAAGAAGACAAAGTTATGAGATCATTACATAATCATAGCTTTTGTGCATGGTAATATTGAATCTAGTTTAGTGGAAGTCGAGTCTTTAATCCATACCTCTTTAGGGTCTGACAACATGGAAACAATAGCAGTGTCAATAGCATCTTGGTTCTCTAAACGTGCAGCTCTTGCAGCCATAAGCACAGCCAAATCTTTGTCAATGCCTTTCTTGAAAATCTGTAACATAATAGATGTATCAAGGTGTTGTTGTTATTACATCAAGATCATCATAGCCGAATCTAAGATTTATGGGACCATAAACAATTTTAGATTAATCTTAATGAAAGTATTTTGATAATTTGTATAATAGTTCTTTAAAATTTAAAGATCAAGACTAATGTTTCACCGGTCATGCAACACAACATATGTATAATAGTTCTTTAAAATTAGGAGGCAATACTAATGTTTCACCGATTAACCGGCTATTCTCAGAACCGGCCCTTGAAGATTAGTAGCAACAGAGTAAGTAGAATAGAGAGAAGATCCAAACCTCGATGAGATTTTTGTCCACGGAAAGCTTGTTCAGGGTGAGAGTACCAGTTTTATCACTGCACAGGACATCCATTCCAGCCATTTCTTCAATGGCTGTCATTCTCTTTGTTATGGCACCCTGAGAAATGGATAGTATAGGTACAGTCATCACACAAAAACATAAAAATCAACAAAATTTATTTGACTTATGTCTTAAAACTTGTGTTGACCTGTTGAGCAAGGCGATGTGCACCAATAGCCATTGTAACAGAGAGAACTGTAGGCATAGCAATAGGGATCCCACCAATCAATAAGACTAGAAGATTATCGATACCAACACGGTACCCCTCTGTTGTAGACCGTATATAACAACGATTTCAATAGCCATTCCCACTGCAATGGAGCAGATACAGAAGTTTCCTATTGCTGTCAAAACCTGGATACCAATATACAAAGTTTCTATATTAGTCACTAACTCTCAAAATGGAAAGTTTTGTAGTTTTTTATTAAATTTGAAGAAACCTACCTTCTGGAAGTGACCAACATGGGTAGTACTGTCCACAAGGTGAGCAGCCTTTCCAAAGAAAGTGTGGACACCAGTAGCTATAACAACCGCTTCGATTTCACCTTGCTTGCAAGTTGAACCAGAGTACACTGAAGAACCAGGGTTCTTGGTTACTGGAAGAGATTCACCGGTAAGCGCTGACTGGAGAAAAGATAAAATCATGTGGTATCACTGGAATTAAAAAATATGAAATTTTTAGAATCATTTGCAACTCTTTATAAAGGCATACCGGGAATCTTTTAGCGAAGTACAACAAGTTTTCAAGAGATATAAACCCACCACCCCTGCCAGATGCTCCACTGTCAGTCAGGTGAAGTGAACAGATATAAGATAATGACAATGAGATGAGAAGAGAGATCTCTCACCTAAAATCTGTTGATGGATCTTTTCCCTGCCAGCCCATTTCCTTCCACTGCTCAGATACAATCCCGTGTAGCTCTTCTTCAGGGAAGGCAAGTCTCCAAAGATCCTTGAGAGCCTCCTACACGCATATGAAGTAGCAACCAATATTTAATCTAGGTACATTTTGTCTAACTGAAGCCAGCATGCAGCAAAGACTAAAGCGCTGGTAAACTAGAGAATGCCAACATCTATCTGATGGGCATGAAACTGATTTTGTACAGTCCTTACAAACACTAGTCTTTAAGAGAAACTCATACCTGATGCTGAGGTATTGAGCTATCATACGCTACATCCATGCGGCTCTGCAACCTGAGTAGGCATGCCTCCTGTAAGCATTGACAATAATGGTTAGAATCTATTAAGCTATTTGAATACACTACCCAGAACTCAGCTTATATAGGAAGAGAAACAAAACTACGACTATTACAAAGAGTAAAGCAAAAGAAAAAAAATGATTTTGAACCTGAGCAGGTGTTAGATCAAAGGAAGGACGAGCATCACCATCTCTTCCCTGAACACAAACACAGGAAAGGCCACGGCCTAACCACGCTGCCGATCCAGCCACAACCTCAGCTGCATACAAATTACAATTAATAATAATCGTCTTTAATATATAATAATCTGAATGCTGAATCTGCGAGGGAGAGAGTGATGGAAAATCAACCAGATGATGAAGAAGAATGGTAAACGTTTCCTCGTTCCAGACCTTGTGAAATCCGCCTCACGGCGACGAACGATCCTCCTCTCTCATCCATCTCTCTTCAATCAAACAGTGACGATCAAATACAGAAACGGAAGATATACATTGCGATCAAACAAACAAACAATACAATACAGTAATCGAATCAAATGATAACTCTCCTAATCTGATCAACACTGATGCCACTGCAAACGAACAACAAAACGTCTAAATACGATTACCACCGGAATAGAGCAAATCGGAGTTGGATCAAACCTCGATCACTTTTACTATTTCGGAAACTAGAGAATGAGAGAGCGAGAGAGATACCGAGTGTTCGCCGGAGTTTAGGCGGCGATTGAGCTTATCCTCCTACGAGAGATTCGGCCGTTTCTTTTTTTGGGGGTTTAAAGAAATAAATAAATGGTGATTATATATATAGTTTCAGATTGATTAAACCGGCCGGTTTAGGAGTATTCCGCGTGTGGTTCAGTCGCTATCGGAAAGAATCTTCGTGACGGTGAATGACTCGTGTGACGGTCATTTGCTTCCTCCCTCCCGCGTATTTAATAAGTAGAGGACTTCGTCAACGACAATCATCTACTTTTTTTTTTTATTAAAACAAAAAAAAAACTTTTATTTTCTCAGTATAAAACGATTTTTTTAAAAAGCAAAAACTTACATATAAAATCTTGTATTTCATCACTGGAACAACTGAATCTTCCTTCAACAATAAGGATTAATATTAAATGATGAGATCTTCTTTCTGTTTCTGTCATTGAAAATTTGAATTCGGTAATGACAAATTTAAGAATGTAAATCATACAAAGCGATATGATTAGCATAATCTTGGTTATGCACTTCATTTTGCATGTTGTGGCGTTAGGAAATGAGGATTCATATCTTCATTGTGAGGGAAAATCATATCCCTTAATTAATTAATGTAATCAAATCAATCAAATTATCTAATCAAAGCTTTTTTTTGAACAGGTCTAATCAAAGCTTAATCACATAAATGCGATAATAGGACTCATGGGACGACAATTTCTTGAAGCGTGGCCCAGTACTAGTATGGCTATGAACAGTAGCCGACCCGCATATTTTTCTTTGGTGGGCTAATAAGATTAAAATACGAAATAAATTATCTTCGCCAATTAATCACAAACACTCATTTTGTTAAGTGGCTTATTAAAATATACTTACAAACAAAGCCCCAAGTAAATTTTAAATCACACATCTTTGAACAACATAGAGAAATAATATAATTAGGTTGGTAGCGCAAGGCCCAATTAAAGAGGCCCATTAAAGAAATATAAGGGAAAAAAGGACAAAACAGTGACCATGATCTTTTACATCTCCTATGTCCTGTCCTCCACTCTGTGACGAGAAATATTCAAATTAAAAAAAAAAAAAAAAGTAAAACCCTAGTTGTCTCCTGTCTCTCTCCAAAGTCGTGTCAGAATCCAAAGCTCGAATTTTTCTTGTCTTTTTTGTTCTTGAGAGAATCGAATTATGTACAAGGAACGAGGTGGAGCTGGTGGGTCATCGAGATCGGAGATCCTCGGCGGAGCAATTGATCGGAAACGAATCAACGACGCACTCAACAAGAGGATAGAGAAGTCTTCAACATCCACAACATCTAGGGGCTTCTCTTCTAAAGACAAACCTCAGCTTCCCGATGGTTTTGTTTCTTTTCTTTACTTAACAAAATTTCCTATTAAATTGTGTGTTGGTTAGTTAAATTAATTGCATTGTGTGAATCCTTTTGTAGTGGAATCTGAAACGGATAGTGAAGAAGGTTCTGATGTGAGTGGATCGGAAGGTGATGACGATGATGATGATGATACGTCGTGGATCTCGTGGTTTTGTAATCTGAGAGGGAATGATTTCTTCTGTGAAGTCGATGAAGATTATATACAAGATGATTTCAATCTTTGTGGGTTGAGTGGTCAAGTTCCTTACTATGAGTATGCGCTTGATCTCATTCTAGATGTTGAATCTTCAAACAGTAAGTGATGTTTTGTTTTTGTCAATTAAAGTTTTGAAACTTTGGGTCTGAAAATGTTTTGTCATCTTTGTTAGGTGAGATGTTTACTGAAGAACAGAATGAACTTGTGGAATCAGCTGCTGAGATGCTGTACGGTCTTATTCATGTTCGTTACATTTTGACTACTAAAGGACTGGCTGCAATGGTTAGAGTTGTACTCTTCTTTATTTGTTAGCTTTTGATTTCATTATTTGCTTAACGGCTTCAAACTCTTTGTTGTAGACTGAGAAGTTCAAGAAGTGTGATTTCGGAAGATGTCCGAGAGTTTTCTGTTGCGGACAATCTTGTCTTCCTGTTGGACAATCCGACGTACCGAGGTCGAGTACTGTGAAAATATACTGCCCAAAATGCCAAGACATATCTTCCCCGCGATCTAAATTCCAAGGCAGTATCCTTGCTTCAGTTTAAACAATCTGATCTTTGAACATTTGCACAAGTGCTGCAGCCAGACTTGTTAGTGTTATCAGGTTTCTTAGTGTTTGCCCTTGAATGATTTTGTGCAGATATTGATGGTGCATACTTTGGAACCACATTTCCTCACTTGTTCTTGATGACTAACGGGAACTTGAAGCCTCAGAAACCGACTCAGAGCTATGTCCCGAGAATCTTTGGCTTCAAGGTACACAAACCGTGATACCAGTGCCTATGCATTCTCATTCAATGGTGTGATACATCTAGTGGCATGTGATGAGCAACTGAAACGGTAGCTGCGGTTTCTATGGAGCTAGAAGCAATCAAAGGAAGATAGCTGCGGTTTGGATGGAGCATACAATCAATTATTGGATTTTAGAGAATTTGTACTCCGAAATATAATGTTCCCTCAGCTGGATTTTTTGTTTTTTGATTTTACTGTTTGTCTAGAAATTATTCTTCTCAGCTTATTTTTTATTTTTCTAATTTCATGTGAAACTTAAGGAATTGTTCAATTTAAGGCTCAACGGTAGAAGCATAAGTATAAACTAAACCTACGATTTTGAAGCTGTGAAACTACAATTTCATGTGATTCAACGAACTATGAAATTTTGTTTGGGATAAACTTTGCTGCTAATTTAGCTTTCACATAAATGAGTAGCTGAGCAATAGAATCATTGCTCAATGAACCCTTTTGAACCAAAAATCAAATAGTCAGCTAAGTTTTTGTACTACTTAACAAGAATGTAACCTAGTTAGTAAGTAGATAATCAGAGCAACGAGTAACGGTATTAGCAAAGCCAAAACGTAATTGTCACGGAATAATTGATTCACGGCTAAATGTAAACAACTGTCTCGAATCAAAAAACACAAAAGCAAAGTACTCGGAAACCATAATTGTTATAACAACTAATTGTCATAACATATAAGCAAAATTATCACGCCGCAGAGACAGATATTTAACCCTCGATCTGCTCCCTCAACCTCCTGATTGTGCTTCTAACGGTGACGGCACTAGCGGTGCTGCAATTTACAAACCAAATATACATTAGAAAATCTCAACCAAATAAACCAAAAAGCAAAGAACATATTATAAAAGCAAAAAGCACTTACTTCATGGTGTAAGCACCACCAGCCTTGACCTTGCCGCAGTCCTTGCATCCCCAGATACCAACAGCCTTTCGCTTCACTCCGTATTTGCCGCAGAACTCGCAGAAGTACTTGCTGTGCTGGCTCACCTCCATCTTCTTAATCTGCTTCCTGATACTCGCTCCATAACGAGTTCCTGCGTAATCATATTGATATATCTTAATACACGAACCATCGAGACTAATCCAGACATTATTCCAATCGAGCTACATAACATTATATCATTTATCTTCTACAGCCTAATCATCCAGAACTATACCATAACGATCTAATACAAGATGAAACTCGAGGCATAGGAGAGGCATTACCGTATTTGCCGACGATTCCGACCTTCTTCGTTCTCTTCGCCTGTTCAAGTTCAAGAAACAACAACAAAAGAGTGAGTGATTGTGTTAGAAGTAAACTTGAAAAACCGAACTAGACAGAAGAAGAGGTTGAGATTCTATAACATCCAAACGATTGAAAGAATGAAAGAGGGAGAGATCTTCACCATTTTGAAGACGCCGAATGTGTTAAAACCCTAGAGAGTGCAGCTGGGAGAACAACTCATTGCTGAAAAACCGTTTTATATAAGAATTTATTAGGTCACTTTTTCATTTGGGCTTCAAGGCCCATTATGCTATGGGCTTATCAAATTTTTAAAAATCCGTAAAAGATTTTTTTCACTTGGATTATTTCGAAAGATCAAAAAGAAAAAGACAAAAAAATCCAGAAAACAACTGTCACGGAATAATTGATTCACGGCTAAATGTAACAACGTCTCGAATCAAAACACAAAAGCAAAGTACTCGAAACCATAATTGTTATAACAACTAATTGTCATAACATATAAGCAAAATTATCACGCCGCAGAGACAGATATTTAACCCTCGATCTGCTCCCTCAACCTCCTGATTGTGCTTCTAACGGTGACGGCACTAGCGGTGCTGCAATTTACAAACCAAATATACATTAGAAAATCTCAACCAAATAAACCAAAAAGCAAAGAACATATTATAAAAGCAAAAAGCACTTACTTCATGGTGTAAGCACCACCAGCCTTGACCTTGCCGCAATCCTTGCATCCCCAGATACCAACAGCCTTTCGCTTGACTCCATACTTGCCGCAGAACTCACAAAAGTACTTGCTGTGCTGGCTCACCTCCATCTTCTTAATCTGCTTCCTGATACTCGCTCCATAACGAGTTCCTGCGTAATCATATTGATATATCTTAATACACGAACCATCGAGACTAATCCAGACATTATTCCAATCGAGCTACATAACATTATATCATTTATCTTCTACAGCCTAATCATCCAGAACTATACCATAACGATCTAATACAAGATGAAACTCGAGGCATAGGAGAGGCATTACCGTATTTGCCGACGATTCCGACCTTCTTCGTTCTCTTCGCCTGTTCAAGTTCAAGAAACAACAACAAAAGAGTGAGTGATTGTGTTAGAAGTAAACTTGAAAAACCGAACTAGACAGAAGAAGAGGTTGAGATTCTATAACATCCAAACGATTGAAAGAATGAAAGAGGGAGAGATCTTCACCATTTTGAAGACGCCGAATGTGTTAAAACCCTAGAGAGTGCAGCTGGGAGAACAACTCATTGCTGAAAAACCGTTTTATATAAGAATTTATTAGGGCACTTTTTCATTTGGGCTTCAAGGCCCATTATGCTATGGGCTTATCAAATTTTTAAAAATCCGTAAAAGATTTTTTTCACTTGGATTATTTCGAAAGATCAAAAAAGAAAAAGACAAAAAAAATCCAGAAAACAATTATCGATGTTCCCATTGAGATGTGGTCCTCTTCTATCAACCCTAGACGACCTACTAAACACACCCAACTCTCTCTCTCTCTCTACCAAAACCGAATCTGTGTGTTTATTATTACTCCAAGTTGGTTTGGTGAGTCCTTGTTTACAGAATGATTTCTTGGTAGCTTCTGAGCTTTTCTGACTTGATCTGTTTGTGTTTTTTAGAAGCTTTGTATTGCAATTTTTTACAATAATCACTCTGTAACAGCAAGAGCTGGGTTTTAGGTGGAGTGTTTTTGAGTTTCAGACTCTATTTTTCACATATGTTTTGATTTATTGTATGTTTGTTCTGTCAGGGGGGTTGATTAGGAAGCTAATGGTCGCCACTAGTGGTGCCGCTGCTACAGCATTAAAAATACTCAAGATTGTGTAAAAGAAATATTCATTACAAAAAAAAAAAAACTGATTTCTTTTTAGTATTACAAAGGTCAGTTTTTTTTCTGATAGTTGCTATAATAGACTAAAGAATATGTTGTTTTCTGTTGGATGAGCTGCAAACTGATTACAAGGAGTTTAGGATCATAAGTGTGTGTGTTGTTTGTAATAAACTGATAATTGATGTTCATGGATCAACTCCATCTCAAACATGACATCATTTGCTCTGTCCTTTACTGCCATATTCCCCAGTTTTCTTTTACAATTATGTTGATTTAGATTTCAATTTCAAAAGTTTCTTCTCTTGCTTCAGAGTCAGTTTATGTTCACTAATACTAGCAATGCGTGCATTAAAATGGTTTATTGACAGTCTTTAATGATTGGCTACGTGCAGGAATTAAAAAGCAATCCTTTGTTTTGGCTTTTCCATTAGCTTGCTCAGTTTTTGTTGAAGCTACATATATCAAATGGATGATGGTGGGCATCGTGACAACGGTTGGCATAAAGCATCTCAGGGCAAGGTATCTTCTTCCACATTCTGTTTTCCCAAATCCCAAAAAAACTATACATCATTTCTTGACATTACTTAAATGAATGTTGATGAAAATGAAGCAGTGGATGATGCAGCAACACCAGCAGCAGCAGCACCAGCCATCGATGAAACAAGTGATGTCAATCATAGCAGAGCGCGACGCAGCCATCCAGGAGAGGAACCTCGCCATATCAGAGAGAAAAGCAGCAGTAGCCGAAAGAGACATGGCGTTTCTCCAGCGAGACACGGCCATCGCCGAGCGGAACAATGCCATAATGGAGAGAGACAGTGCTCTCGCAGCTCTACAGTACCGTGAGAACTCAATGGCTACTACTACTTCACGCCAGCACCACCAACCGCACATGCATCATCAACCTCAACATCACATGATGCTTCAGTTAACTGAAATGGAGCCTAATGATGGTCTCCAGACATCACCATCCGCCTTGGACTCATCTGCCAAACCAAAACGAGGTAAAAGAGCGAAAGAACCAAAGGCTACAACAACAACAAAAGCATCTGGTAATAAGAGAGGGCCAAAAAATCCAAGGAAGGTTAAGAAAGAGAATGAAGAAGACTTAACCAAGATAATGTTTGTAAAGAACTACGATGAAGAAGAAGAAGCAACGGGGTCGAAACCGGATTGGAAAAGCCAAGAAACGGTGGGGCTTAACCGGGTGGTTTACGACGAGACGACAATGCCACCACCGGTTTGTTCATGTACAGGAGTTCTCAGACAATGCTACAAATGGGGAAACGGAGGTTGGCAATCATCTTGCTGCACGACCACGCTGTCGATGCATCCATTACCGGCACTTCCCAACAAGAAACATGCGAGAGTTGGTGGGAGGAAGATGAGTGGAAGCGCGTTCAGCAAGCTTCTGAGCCGGCTCGCTGCTGAAGGGCATCACGATCTCTCGAACCCGGTTGATTTAAAGGATCATTGGGCAAAGCATGGTACGAACCGGTACATCACGATCAAATAACGTTTTGTATACGTAGGTGTGAGCTCTTCTTGTGGTAACTATTCTCTGATTCTAAATCTTATGTACTAGATTCGAATAAACTTCAGAAGAACATAAAGTGTATGTGAATGCAATGTCATGTTGTAGTTATGTAATAGAGAGAACCTTAGTAGTACATTAGTATCTTGTTAAGATATGCGTAAATGTTCATCTATATGCTGTTTTCTTTTCCTTCTAACTGATGTCACTATTATGTGATTACAAATTTTTCTTTTTATCATTTGATTTCAATATGTAAATGATATTTAATTAAAGTATAACTAGTGACATACATTTGTTTCTTACAAAATAATATGCCATAAAATGAAGGTTTTCTCAATCATAAGTTGATACGTCAAATCATACATTGGAAAAATGAATATATATATATATACGCATTGTTTGCCGATAGAGTTAGGTGGTCTCGGCGTTTAGCTATCACTTACTGCTAGATTCATTGTGTACATAACATAAGCTTGCTCTTAGTAGAAAGTTAGGTGATCTCTTTCTCTGACCAATTAGGTGGTTTTAATTTTATTGTGCACATAAGAATCTACTTTCTCCAGGGGTATTTTTGTTGATCTATTTTTTTTTGCAACACTTTTCACTTTTTCAGTATGAAAAATCAAAATAGTGTATTAAATCTTCAAAGTGAGCCCATGGTCCTATCAAATGGGCCAACATTTTTCTTGAAAAGCCCATTTAAACTAGCGCACATTAATTTAGAAGTGACTTTTGTCATTATTATTTTGTTTTCTTTAAACCGAAACCAAGAAAACCACAAACAAAAAGAGCTCTTCTCGTGAACACATGTAATGACTAAGACACGACGAGAGTTTCCGTCCATACGGTTTTCCCGGCGACGGAGTTTTGGATCTGGACGACGACGACGACGACGACGACGACGACGACGACGACGACGACGACGACGACGACGACGACGACGACGACGACGACGACGACGACGACGACGACGACGACGACGACGACGACGACGACGACGACGACGACGACGACGACGACGACGACGACGACGACGACGACGACGACGACGACGACGACGACGACGACGACGACGACGACGACGACGACGACGACGACGACGACGACGACGACGACGACGACGACGACGACGACGACGACGACGACGACGACGACGACGACGACGACGACGACGACGACGACGACGACGACGACGACGACGACGCCTTTCTCCACCTCCTGGGTTTCTTTTCATCAGACTCAATCTGTTCTTGCCTACACTCTTGGCTACAAAATGCCATGTCTCCTCTGAAAAAAAAAATGAACCATAGAATCAGTATCAGAACAAGATAATATCCAAAACAAAAAGCTTGTATCAACGGTGTATTATTTTGTTTTCTTTAAACCGAAACCAAGAAAACCACAAACAAAAAGAGCTCTTCTCGTGAACACATGTAATGACTAAGACACGACGAGAGTTTCCGTCCATACGGTTTTCCCGGCGACGGAGTTTTTGGATCTGGACGACGACGACGACGCCTTTCTCCACCTCCTGGGTTTCTTTTCATCAGACTCAATCTGTTCTTGCCTACACTCTTGGCTACAAAATGCCATGTCTCCTCTGAAAAAAAAAAAATGAACCATAGAATCAGTATCAGAACAAGATAATATCCAAAAACAAAAAAGCTTGTATCAACGGTGTATTATTTTGTTTAGTTTTGGGTCAAAGAAAGTACCTGTACATGAAAATATCGGAGTTAAGAGAAAGAGTTTTGCGGCAAAGAGAGCAAGACTCGAGAAAGTGTGGCTCGTCGCTGACCACAAACCTGACGTAATACGAATCCATTATTAGCAATAGTTTAAACGAACAAAAAAGATGTTTAGTTCTCTTGTAGGAAAGGAAGCTCAATTAAGAGGAAGAAGAAGCTCAGAGACAAATGGTGTTAGAGTGATGAGTCTTATATAGAAAAGCCAGCGTTCGAATCGGCTGTGTCACGGACCATTCTAGCTTTTGTGGTCTACAGTCAAGTACCACTCGTGACCGTTCATTTTTTACATTTTATATCGATATCTTCAGATGGTCTGCAATTTGTTTACTTGTCCGTGATGAAATATCATGGGAGTTGGGTGTTGTTGTACTTTTCTCTAGTTGCTTTTAACTCCCTTAGTCATATGATCATTGTACTCTATAAAATTTAAGAATTTTACCATATACTATGACGTAAATTCATATTATATAATGTGTATACTTTAGTTTTTGATATTGATTGTGTGAACTAGAGCACTTAAATTGATAAGTGATCGGATGATACATTAAGAAGATAAACTAACATAATATTCGAACGAGCACAAAAAAACAATAGTTTTTTTTTTTGTTTTGTTTAATAGATTCTAAATAGTTGAGTGGACCACGTTCGTCGAGGGAATCAAATGAGTATGCCCTAATTGCTTTCCGGTTCCATTATTGTATGCCTTGGCCAACAACATCATGCACTGGGCATGATCTACGTTCTTTTCAAATATATAATTAATACACTTTTAGAAGAAAATTAAATAACATTTGACATTGGTGAAAGGTACATGAGACCTACAAAATATTATTTATTGTACGTAACTCAGTTCTCTTAAGCGCTTACTTCTCTTTGAATTTGATGTATACGTAGATTTTATTTTCAGTTGCCAGAGGTTCTAGATATTTATCTAATAATTTATGTAAATAAATTATTCAAATTAACATTTTCCAACAACCAATAATTGTTCTTATAGAAAACAACCAATAATTATACTTATAAAATAAAACAAACAAATATTTGAACTATTCATTAATTTGTCTTATTAAATTGTTAAATAATGCTACAAATAGCAAGATATTAATAATAATAATATTACCAACAACAAAAATATTTGCAAGCATAAAACTCATATTCGGAACTGCATGGTTTATTAGCGTGGTCCACAATAAGTATTCTGGTCCACAATAAGTATTCGTGACCCACATTGTTCGGAATCTAACGGGGATCTGACTAGGCAACCCTCACAAGACGACAAAAGGAATCCCTAAAATGGGACCCATGTAAGAAATCGAGGCCCAATTCTCCAATCAATTTGTCCCTTAGGGCCCATTACAGCTACTTTCTGTCCCCCCAGCTCGTACAATTGTTTGTGATACAACCAACTAAACCACTTAACCTACCTGTGGGCTGTAACATGAGCAGTATCTAGTCCGCTCGTGCGCCAGCTAAGGTCGTATTCTCTGATACGTGGCAGCAAGTGAAAGTCACGAGTGTTGAGGACCCGCTTCTTTGAATGTAATAAATTTTGGTCCCGATCAACGGCCATGATTTGTGTGACCGTCTTCATGTTAGTCTAAGAAAAGCCCATATCTACGTAAGCCGTGGAAGAATTTAGTTGAACCATTGATTTAAAGAAAGCCCACCATATGCCCTGTAGATGAAGATGGATCGATTGCTCACAAATCAAACAGATCCAGAACATGCATTTCATTTTTCATGGTAATTGTTGGATTTATTCTCACGGTTTTAATGGTTGTTTGATGTGTGCGTGTGTCTCTTTTAGTTTTTAGTTCCCCTACTTCACTGTAAGAACTCTGTAAACTTATGTTAGTGATCTATGCATAAGCTGATTCAAGAAATCTTTCTTAATGTACATGATCAGCCAAGAAGCCTTGTTTCTACCGATTCAAGGCATGTGAGAACATATAAATTGGAAGGTGATTTTGGTTATAGTCAACAATTTGTGATTGCTTGATGTATTCATGTATGTATGTCTTGTTTACATGTTTGATGAGGATGCATACACAAGATCAGTGTCTGGAAACTTCATATCTTACAATTACTTTAGCATAAATGTTTTGTTATGCTGATTGATCCTAATCTTATTTGGTGATTGCTAATAGTAAAATTCAGACTAAGCTCAAGATCTTGCCGGTAAATTCTCTTGGTTCTGTTGATTCATGATTCTCAAGATCTTGATTCATGATTTGTTCTATCGGTCTATATACTTTAAGCTAGGGCTGGGTATTTTATCCATTAAATTTAATTCGATTCGTTATTCGTTTCGATTCGATCCGAAAATTCCGAATATCCGTAAACTTTCGAAGTAAAGCAAATACTAAAAATCAATATCCGTTAAAATCGAAGCAAATCACAAATACTAAAATTTTGGGAAGCGAATATCCGATTCGATCCGGCAATATATAAATATATATATATCTTGATTATATTTAAAGTTTTAAATGTATAAAACTTTATAATTATTATTCTAACATATGAAGTGACAAATTCTATTCACATTATTACTTATATAAAAGTATTAAAAAAAGGAAGAGAAAAAATTTATAACAATTATAATTTTTTTCTTAAATTTTGTGTTATTATAATTGTTAGCTAAGTTTAAAAAATTTACAAAATATGTAGATTCACTACTTTTTTAATTTTTATATTTTATATAATGCAAAAAAAATATTTTACATAACAAATTTGTATCAAATATTTAGGATTATTTGTATTAATCAAATTAGATGAGATATCCGCAAGTATTCGTAAATATCTGCAAATATCTATTTATTTTCCAAATATCCGTTTTTCCGAATATCCGTACTTTTCCGAAGCAAAACAAATCGAAAAATTAGATATCCGTGACATACGAAGCAAATCACAAATACCTTCAAAACCCCGGATATCCGATCCATGCCCATGCCTACTTTAAGCTGTTTTTGGTGGACCCTTTGACTCCGAGACTTTGAGCCAGGGAGCTAAGAAATTGTCTACACTAAATGGAAAATCATTGTTTTTAAGTTGTAGCTAGATTACAAAAAGAAGAACATGCTTAGAGTGCAATACAAGTAAAGTATAGAAGATCGAGTAAACAAATTGATTTTGGAAAGGAAATAGATAGGGGACGTTGAAATATTCATGGTTTAGATGAATAAAGTAGGTTGTCTGTTTTAATCACTTTGTTGTCCTTTCAGAAGTCTCTACCTTTTTAGTTTAACTAAATTCTACAGCAATAAAAACATGTCTACCTAGACACCTACTAAGGTAAATGCATATGACAAACTTATGTAAATGTGTAATTTTGTGAAGTCATATTCAAGTATTAATTTGTGGTATGGTATTTCATTAATTAAGAAAATAAACTGATGAATTCAAATGAATTAATGTAAATTGACTAATGTTAATGTTAGCAATATATCCAACCGAGTAATCGAACCACGAAAAGGGTAAAATAGTTAGAATGAATTGGGAAAAGTTTGGCTATTACTTTGTATGATTAGTCGAACATCGAGATATGATTGTTTTATACGGGTTTTAAGTTATTTAAAATCGCAATCAGATATAAAGCTAACAGACAGGTTGTATCTGCATGCAGTTTTACGTATTTGGTGGCATAGTTTCTGGATAGCTTGGTGTATCTTCATATTGTATAATCTATGTTTATTAATAAAATAAATACTACAGATATATGTCATAGGAGACCTTGATGGAGTATGGTGGCATGCTACGAACGTGCGACTGCAACCTTAATTTACGCAGAAAAATACAGATACAACCCCAAAAACCAATAATACTCCTAATAAGAGTAGTCATGTGTCTTTTGTACGTCCATCAGTCCATGCATTACGTGATGGACGTAATATTGCAAGTGTCATTCTGATTGTGCATATCCTAATAAAAGCTATGTTCACATGTCTCCTGCGTAGTCCTATTAATTCTAAGCCAACTAACTTTGTGGAATTCATATAATATATTTGTTTTCGTTTTGGCTCCTACCGAGTTTTATTTAAAACAATTAAACACATATGAATTAACATTTAACAAAGGTTCTGAGTAATATAGAATGTTCATAAACATTCCATTCATATGATCTACAAACACAAACAATATATGTTTCATGGCCAGTTGTACGTTATATTAGTTTGAATCTTAAACCCACTCAAACCGGTTTACTCCTTCACGCAACGAGACAAATTTTTTTCCGATTGCATAAATAAAAATCTCGGATTCTGTAACTCTTGGCAGAGAAACTACTAATGAGGTATCGGAAAAGGATAGTGTGAAAAACAATGATAGCTATGACATATCTTTATATAAAAAGCAACATAAAGTTTAAACAATAATCTCAAGAATCGGCTAAAATGTCAAAATGGCATCAATCTGTTTTTAAACTCAACAAGGTAAGCATAAAGGAAAGACTCAAGATATGATACCAAAACCTCAAAATAAAAAAAAGAAACACACAAAGATAACTGTATCCATTAAGAAAAACCTTTTTAAAATGTAGTCACAACATGTATAAAATGAGTAGTAACCAATTCACATTGAGAGCTAAGCTAGCTAACAAATGAACACATTCATTTGATTTAACTCTGTGGTAGTAGTATTAAATATCGACACAGGTGGAGTTGGTTCGGTTAACATTTACTTCTCTGCTCTGCCTCATTCCCAACGTCCTCTATATATAAAGACCGGTCCATGACCCTCACGTGACTCTCACGTGTCCTCCTTTCTTCTTCCACCGCCATTAATCTCTCTCACAAAAGAGCTTAAGCAATGGACTCTCACACCATCGACCCTAGCCATGGCGGAAACTCTTCTTCTCTCGACAGTCTCAAACCAAGTGCACTAGCCACAATCCTCATTCTTCTCATCACTCTCCTCATCTCCCTCTCCATCTGCTTCCTCCTCCGCTGTCTCAACCGCTGTAACCACCACAGCTCCCTCCTCTCTCCCTCCTCCTCCTCCGTAACTTCCGACTCCATCAGAGTCTCTCCCAAAACAGAACGATCCTCTTCACTCGACTCCCTCCCGATTTTCAAATTCTCCTCCGTCCGATCCACCTCCTCCAACTCCAGCGACTGCGCCGTCTGTCTATCCAAGTTCGAAACGGAGGATCAGCTCCGTCTTCTACCTCTCTGTCGCCACGCCTTCCACGCGGATTGCATCGATATTTGGCTCGTATCGAACCAAACCTGTCCGCTCTGCCGCTCTCCTCTGTTCGCTTCCAATTCCGATCCTACGAAGACTCTCCACACCTCCTACTCCTCCGCGTCTCTCGGCAGCGGAGGAGAAGGAAGAGGGGGAGATAACAGTTTCCCCCTCGAAATCGGATCGATCAGCCGCCGCGACGATCGGATTCTGGAATCCGACGATCGTCGTCACCGGTCTTACTCGATCGGATCGTTCGATTACGTAGTCGACGACGTCGGATCCGAAGTCTCCGAGTCGAGTTTCGATCAATCGCGGCGAAAACGGGAAGAGGCGATTGCGGTTGCGGTTGATCCTGCGTTTGAAGCGAGTTTGGCGGGAGAGATAGGTAACGAAGGTTCTAGAAGCTGGCTTAAGGATTACGTGGACAGACTTGGTATATCGTTCAGAGGTTCTGGTAGATTTTTTACTGGGAGCAGTCGTCGGAGCGAGGATATGACGGTGGTGGATTTGGAGGCGAATCATGATGGAGATGAGATTAGTGAGCTTTTCAGGTGGCTCTCGGGTGTGTGACTGTGTGAGTGTGACTATCAAATTTTATTCATTTACTTGGTTCGAACGTAAAAAACAGAGCCCTTCTGCTTTTGGTTTTGTACATATTAAACACGACTCAAAACTTTCTAATTGAGATAAACTTGTTTTTATATATGGCAAGTAGCTACAAGTTTCTCTCCTTGATGAGATACTGATCTATAGCCCAGACCCAATATCCTGAATTTGGGCCAAAAGGCGAGCCCAGTTCCGACACAAGTCGAACGTGAATAAATGATCAGAAAGGCTAACGCGCGACACTTTTTTGTGAGCTGGCAAATTGCTAAAAGGTCTTCTTCTCTTCTCCGTCTAGCATTTGGAAGAAGAAGCTAAGCGTGCTTCTTTTTGAGTCTGACAGGAAATGTTACGAGTTGAAAAGAACGGCAAACAAGTTCTATAGCCACAACCTTAGTTCAGCTTATATCCATCACACAATGACATTTTAAAGTTCATAAAGTTAAATCAGTTCAAATTATTGCAAAGCTCGAGAGAGAGAGAAAAAGTGTGCCAAACAAGAATATAAAAACTAGAGGAAAACGGCAAGAGCAGTGTGATTAGGACACGCCAATCGAATTCAAATCTCAGTGACCCTCTCTTTTTTACATCTAAACGCTTGGGTTATTGGCCACTTTATAAAGTTGATATGACACACTTCAATGCTGTACTTGGGGGTTTATTAAAAGTCTACAAAAGATATTGAGACTTGTGTATAAGTGATAATATAGCTTTGTAGGTCTATGTGTTGAAGTGGACTACAGAGGAGCAATTGTGGAAACCGATATGATCTATTTTAAGGTGAAGACAAAAACAAAGTCAAAACTGTCGCACTCTTGACTCTAATAGTACTTCATCGTTTAAAATTCAGTTAGTTTCAAAATTTCAACTGCCGCATTACTAATTAGTAATTACAGTAGTGAATGACTAGTTTAATATATCAACATAGTAGTCAAGATCGATTAGCTACGCTGGTTCCGTTCTATATTTTCTATTACAGGTCTTACCGGAACTCAACTTGGTCCGGACTATTTAGTGTGTAGCTCTGGTTTGGCGGTTGTGTGGATCAGACTGCAATTTACAATCAAATATAAACTAAAAGTGGACTTTGTCTGTTTTGACAAATCCTAACGAGATTAGTGGTCATATGCTATAAAAGATATGATTATACCTTTTGTCAACCCTCATGAAAAATGTATTAATCAGATCAGGCTTGACATTAATAAAGATGACAGTATGAACTGATTTCAGTAGAAAATATCAAATGGTATGATCATAGATTTTTAATTTGTACACCTAAGAGAAGTATTTTTCATTAGAAACAATATAATAATGACACTACATTGCTTCTCCTAATATCCCAAGAACAAAGACTTTTGCTCCATGAGAACACAGATTACTAGTTACTACAAAAAGAGAAGAAAACCCAAATGTCTTTTAAACTATTTTTTCTTTCTGATTATTCACCACAAGTCAAATAAAAAGCTTGATTTTTATATAAAAAATCCATCGACATCTTTAGTAGTTACGAGGATACACACACTTAATGGCGCTAAGTCAAACATTTGACCAAACCTGCCCACCAAATAATAACTCAACGGCGGTGATTAACTCTACCTATATCCACAAGCTTCTTCGACCTATTCGCGCAAAACGACGCCGCTTCTGCGATATGCGGCTTCTCCGCCGCCGTTACCTCGCTAACACTCCCGTTAAACTCCGAAGGCAATCTGATTTTCCGTTTAAACGGACAGTTAGGACTCGCTCTCACCAACGGACTCAAACAGAAACCCATCCCCGACATGCTCCTCCCTATCCCCGCCGCGATCTTCCTCCTTCCCGGCGTTTTCATCGCCGGAGTTCTTCTTGGCTCGTTTTCTTCCTCTGCTTCCGTATCTCTCGCCGGAGACATTCCTCGGCAGAACACTCGCTGAGGTCTACGGCCGGAGACCACGTCCTCGATGTAACACGCGGCGGTGGTGGTCGTCGCCGGTTGCTGCTTCCTGGAGAGAAACGACGAGATCCACGACCGCGTCGACGAGGAAGAAGACGAGCAGGAGACTCGTGACTTGGTGTCGGAATCGAAGTCGTCGGATCTAGAAGCTCTGAACAGATTAGAGATTCTTCTAGAAGCTTTCGGTTTGGTAGACGACCGGTTCGATTCGAAGTCTCTGCACGAGAATCCGGTATCCACCTGAGGCGTGGCGATGAACCGGCGGTTTATTCCTCCGCAGGCGTCGGATTTTCTACGGGTTACGTAGGGAGAAACAGAGCGAGGGAAAATCAGATTATTAGATTTACGCGATTGATGATGATTGTTGTCGTCTTCTGCGACGGCGGCGGAGGCGGCGAGGGAGAGGAGACGTTCACGGAGGCAAGAGGCGCAGACGCCGGCCGTGCTGCTGCTGAGATCGACGGTGTGTCTTTTACACCTCATCGGAGGAGAAGGAAGAAGAGGAAAGATGTTATTGCTCGGAAAGTTGTTTTATTAATCGGCGAGAGAGTTTCGCTGTTATAGTGATGTGACAACCTGTAAAGGAGGAAGAAAGAAGCAGAGGATCTGGTGGTAAAGGTTTTGGCTTTTTATAACGAAAGAGATCTCTCTGTTTTTTAAGATAGAGAGAGAAATGACTCGGAGGAGAGAGAATGCATTATTCTCTGTCTGTCGGAATCAAGACTCGAGAGATCGAAAGTTATTTATTAATGTAAAGCATGTAGATTGTAGACAGATCATCATCATCCTGTCCAACATTTATCTCTATTTTTTTTACGATTTGTACACCAATAACATATTTAGTTCAGTTTACAAGAAAATGCATGATTTATAAGAAATCTTTTATTATATTTTGTTGTGTATAGTTATGGCATCCGTGTAACACATTGAAAATCTCCAGTTTGAACATAATCAAAGCCGATCTATTATTCAGAACTTTTTTTTTAAAAAGATTATAACTAGTTAATGATTCTATGATTTTATCATCCCAAAATGTTGCACATTTGACATTTTAATTAACTACAATCAATTTAAATTTAATTATTTTTATGATAATTTTTTCAGCAACGTTTATGATCATTATTTAAAGAGTTTGATACAAGAAATCATTATTTTAAACAAAACGCCATTATGCTCGATTACTTGTTATGTTCTGCTTCTTGCAGAAGGATAATAAATCTTTACTCATAGTTGACCTTGCTTTTGTTTTTTTTTTATCGGACCAATACCATTGGCTTTGAATGGGATGTGTAGTGATTACCTCAGCCACTGATTTTAAAAACAACACTTGAAATGAGGATAATATCCAATCCAATCCAATGCATATACAGAAAGATAAGAATAATTAAATAAAAACCTAAAAGGGAAGCATGTGACGATGGCTGGTAGAAGCCGACAACTATTAGGTGAAAACGAGCCATCTTCGTTTCCCACATCACACGAATGTTCGTCCGTTTCTTCACCAGCTTGCCACATGGCCTCCACCTAAACCTTATCCTGGGCCTAACTTCATTATTGGGCTTTAATGCCTTTTCCACATCCCACACGAATGTTCGTCCGTTTCTTCAGCATGGCATCACCCAAACCTCATCCTGGGCCTAACTTCAGTATTGGGCTTTTAAGCATTTGCCCAAGTCTTCCTTGTTTAGTGGGCCATATAAATCCAACCAGTGGTGGCCAGGCTTTCCGACAGCTTCTGTATCCTGTGGGTCCACGTGGAACTTCAAAATTCGAAAATTCAAACGCGTTTCAATAAAAAAAAGGCAAAAAGACAACATGCACTCAGACAATCTTATCTTCAATTCATTATTTAAAGTTGGAACCAGACCGTACCGGACTAAACCGTACCAGAGAAAGAACAGAGACCAACCTTAGCTCGTAGACAGAGCGTCAAAGCGACTGTACCCGACCGAACCAACCTTCTAGAACAGAGTCTTGGTCTGTTGGCGAATTTTCAAGCATTTTTTTTCTATTTCCGAACTGAAATTTCCTCTTTGAAACTTCGAATTTTCCATTCGAAACGGAAGGAGAAGAAGGAAGATGACGACTATGGAGAGCTTGATTGGGTTAGTTAATAGGATACAGAGAGCATGTACCGTGCTCGGTGACTACGGTGGTGGAACCGGAGATAACGCTTTCAATTCTCTCTGGGAAGCTCTTCCAACCGTAGCCGTCGTCGGTGGTCAGGTGATTTCTCCGGTCCAAGTAGCTTTGACTTCTCCTTCTTCTTCCTCTGTTGACCTCTTTCAGCTTTCTTTATGCAGAGTTCTGGAAAATCTTCGGTTCTTGAGAGTATAGTTGGCAGAGATTTTCTTCCTAGAGGATCCGGTTTGTAAAAATTTTTAAACGCTCATTGGTTTGTAAACGAGGCAAAGAGCTTTGATTTTTGAGCAAGGAAGTGTTTGTTTGGTGTAGGTATCGTTACGAGGCGTCCTTTGGTGTTGCAGCTGCACAAGACAGAGGAAGGAACAGAGGAGTATGCAGAGTTCCTCCATCTTCCCAAGAGGAAGTTTATAGATTTCGGTATGATGTGTGTTCTGTTTCTTTCCTGTTATTATGTTTACTTAGGTTTTGTTTTAATGTCCTTGTCGTTTGACTTTTGGTTGAAAAATTCTTTTGATGTTGGCAGCTTTGGTACGCAAGGAGATTCAAGATGAGACTGATAGAATCACTGGGAAGAGCAAACAGATATCTCCTGTTCCTATTCACCTCAGTATCTTCTCTCCAAATGGTCTGTTTTTTTTAATCACAATCTGTGAACTTTTATTTTTTAATCACAATCATAAGTTCCTGTAAGGCTGTAACACTATTGTTTACTGGAACTGACTTTGATGTTTGCTTCTTTGGGAAACAGTTGTGAATCTGACTCTCATTGATTTACCCGGTTTAACTAAAGTTGCTGTTGGTATGATTTTCTTATCTCTTGCTTGGGTTTCAGTTTTATTATTATTAGCTGGTTGTGTGAAGCTTACTGTGACACTATCTATGATTTTTTTAGAGGGACAGCCGGAAACCATTGTTGAGGATATTGAGTCCATGGTTCGCACATACGTGGATAAGGTAAGAGTTGCTACTTCTTTAGCCTAAAAACATTATACTAATATACAAGACCATATAAAAACCTTTGAGTAGTACTATATGCCTTTCTTTTTATAATTATAAAGTTGCTTTTTTTTTCTAGTTTCTTATTGGTTAGTTCTGTTTTCTTGCAGCCGAACTGCATCATATTAGCTATATCTCCTGCCAACCAAGACATAGCTACATCGGATGCAATCAAGCTCGCTAAAGAAGTAGATCCAACAGGTTTGTTTGTTCTACTGTTGTAAATAAATGATATATTTCTGCTCCAACTATTGTCTTTTGATTATGTAATAAAGTGCTTTGATCGTCCCAGGCGAGAGAACATTTGGTGTTCTTACCAAGTTAGACCTGATGGATAAAGGAACTAATGCATTAGAAGTGAGTACCTCTTCATTTTCATACACTATCTTCAGTAAGCTAATCTTGGAGCTTGTTATCCTGTTCTTTAGAAAATTTGTTCCTAACATAGAAGTAATGCTTGTCTTAATAAGGTTTTGGAGGGAAGATCATACAGGCTGCAACATCCTTGGGTTGGGATAGTGAACCGTTCACAAGCAGATATTAACAGGAATGCTGACATGATGCTTGCAAGAAGAAAAGAGCGTGAATATTTTGACACCAGTCCTGACTATGGTCACTTAGCTAGCAAGATGGGTTCAGAATATCTCGCAAAGCTGCTCTCCAAGGTATCCGACCAAAGCCTAAACTCTGGATATTTTATATTTTATCATTTATTGTATATTTATTAATTTCGTTGGTCTTGTGCAGCACTTGGAGTCTGTTATCAGGTCTCGTATCCCAAGCATCCTATCCTTAATAAACAAAAGCATCGAGGAGCTTGAAAGAGAGTTAGACCGAATGGGTAGGCCTGTTGCAGTTGATGCTGGGGTGAGTACTTTCACCAAATGAAACCATTTCCTCTTCTTCTTTTGACTGTGTGCTTAAATCTGTTGGTTTCACTCTCACTCTCAGGCTCAGCTCTACACTATATTAGAGATGTGCCGTGCATTCGATAAGATCTTCAAGGAACATCTTGATGGCGGGTAAACATCTGCTTCTTGCTGAAGTTTCTTGTTATAGAACTTTTTTTCCTAAGGTAGTGTTACATTTGTAGGCGTCCTGGAGGTGACCGTATCTACGGAGTCTTCGACAACCAGCTTCCTGCTGCTCTTAAAAAGCTTCCTTTCGATCGCCATCTATCTCTACAGAGTGTGAAAAGAATCGTCTCTGAAGCAGATGGTTATCAACCTCACTTGATTGCACCAGAACAAGGTTATCGCCGTCTTATCGAAGGGGCGTTAGGGTACTTTAGAGGTCCAGCTGAAGCTTCTGTGGACGCTGTAAGTTCTTTCTACAACCCTTCACTTCACTTTCAGTGTTTTATATTTACAAGAACCATAATGAGTTTGGTGCAACAGGTTCACTTTGTCTTGAAAGAGCTTGTGAGGAAGTCAATTGCAGAAACTCAGGAGCTAAAGCGTTTCCCTTCGCTTCAAGTGGGGCTTGCTGCAGCAGCCAACACCTCCTTGGAGAAGTTCAGGGAAGAAAGCAAGAAGTCGGTTATCAGACTCGTTGAGATGGAGTCTGCTTATCTAACAGCTGAGTTCTTCAGGAAACTTCCTCAAGAAATGGAAAGACCAGTAGTAACCAACAGCAAAAACCAAACCGCTGCTTCTCCCTCGCCTGCAGCACAAGACCTATACGGAGATGGACATTTCAGAAGGATAGCATCGAATGTGTCTGCCTATGTGAGCATGGTTTCAGACACACTTCGTAACACTATTCCAAAAGCTTGTGTTTACTGTCAGGTTAGACAAGCTAAGCTCGCGTTGCTCAATTACTTCTACAGTCAGATTAGCAAGAGAGAGGTAAAGACTATAGACTAAAAATAAAATGATTCAACTCTTTTAGATTCTATGCTTATATATATATATATGGTCACAGGGGAAACAGTTGGGAGAGTTGCTAGATGAAGATCCAGCATTGATGGGTAGGAGACTAGAGTGTGCACAGAGGCTTGAGTTGTATAAGAAAGCTAGAGATGAGATTGATGCAGTTGCTTGGGTTCGATGAATAAAGCTGAAGTGTGTGTGTGTCTGGACCTGGTGATGGTTTTTCTGAGTAGGAAACTATAACTTTGTGTGTTTATAGAGTTTATTGGACTTGTAATATGTTCTTTGGCTATATTTCCTTTGTATGTAATTATCATCATCAACTCTCCATGTTGAGACGTTTGCAATGTATAAACTTTCTATTTCTAGTTAAAAACGCCGCGGCGTTTTACTTCAGGGATAATAGACTGTATGTAGTTGTATCAACTGATGTGCCGTTTGTCGTTGATAACGTTGTGTCGTCTCTTGTCGTTGATAATTGTCATTTTTCCTTCAAATTCATTGACATCTTTGGGTTACAGGAGAAGCATGTAGAAGAAAGTCATAGGTTGAAGAGACCAGCAATGGGTTTTGTGTTGGGTAGTGATTCAACTCTATGTAATTATGCTTTACTCTCTCTAATCACGCTTGTAGAAGATAATAACAAAGAAGAAAAATAAAATTATAAAATATTTATAGATAAAGTCTATAGAAGTTTATAATTATCGTCAGTTAAAACTCTGATAATCTACAGAACTCTTTAACGAAACTTTGACACGAGTCCTGACTATGGTCACTTAGCCAGCAAGATGGGATCAGAATATCTCGCAAAGCTGCTCAAGGTATCCAACTAAAAGCCTAAAACGCTGGATATTTCATCATTTTATCATATTATAATATTTATTAATTTGATTTGGTCTTGTGCAGCACTTGGAGTCTGTTATCAGGTCTCGTATCCCAAGCATCCTATCCTTAATAAACAAAAGCATCGAGGAGCTTGAAAGAGAGTTAGACCGATTGGGTAGGCCTGTTGCAGTTGATGCGGGTGAGCTTTCTCTATACGAAACCATTTCTTCTTCTTCTTTCTGTGTGCTAAATCTGTTGGTCTCTCTCACTCTCAGGCTCAGCTCTACACTATACTGGAGATGTGCCGTATCGATAAGATCTTCAAAGAACATCTTGATGGAGGGTAAGCATCCTCTTACTGTTTTGAAATTTCTAGCAGTTGCTTGTAATACGTTTGTAGGCGTCCTGGAGGTGACCGTATCTACGGAGTCTTCGACAACCAGCTCCCAGCTGCACTTAAAAACTTCCTTTTGATCGACATCTTTCTACAGAGTGTGAAGAGAATAGTATCTGAAGCAGATGGTTATCAGCCTCACTTGATTGCACCTGAACAGGGCTATCGCCGCCTTATTGAAGGGCGTTAGGTTACTTTAGAGGTCCAGCTGAAGCTTCTGTGGACGCTGTAAGTTCTTTCTGCACCCTTAGCTTTCAGTTTTATATATAAAGGAACCATAATTGAGTTTTGTGTGCTTCAGGTTCACTTTGTCTTGAAAGAGCTTGTGAGGAAGTCAATTGCAGAAACTCAGGAGCTAAAGCGCTTCCTCGCTTCAAGTGGGGCTTGCTGCAGCAGCCAACACCTCCTTGGAGAAGTTCAGGGAAGAAAGCAAGAAGTCGGTTATCAGACTCGTTGAGATGGAGTCTGCTTATCTAACAGCTGAGTTCTTCAGGAAACTTCCTCAAGAAATGGAAAGACCAGTAGTAACCAACAGCAAAACCAAACCGCTGCTTCTCCTCGCCTGCAGCACAAGACCTATAATGGAGATGGACATTTCAGAAGGATAGCATCGAATGTGTCTGCCTATGTGAGCATGGTTTCAGACACACTTCGTAACACTATTCCAAAAGCTTGTGTTTACTGTCAGGTTAGACAAGCTAAGCTCGCGTTGCTCAATTACTTCTACAGTCAGATTAGCAAGAGAGAGGTAAAGACTATAGACTAAAAATAAAATGATTCAACTCTTTTAGATTCTATGCTTATATATATATATATGGTCACAGGGGAAACAGTTGGGAGAGTTGCTAGATGAAGATCCAGCATTGATGGGTAGGAGACTAGAGTGTGCACAGAGGCTTGAGTTGTATAAGAAAGCTAGAGATGAGATTGATGCAGTTGCTTGGGTTCGATGAATAAAGCTGAAGTGTGTGTGTGTCTGGACCTGGTGATGGTTTTTCTGAGTAGGAAACTATAACTTTGTGTGTTTATAGAGTTTATTGGACTTGTAATATGTTCTTTGGCTATATTTCCTTTGTATGTAATTATCATCATCAACTCTCCATGTTGAGACGTTTGCAATGTATAAACTTTCTATTTCTAGTTAAAAACGCCGCGGCGTTTTACTTCAGGGATAATAGACTGTATGTAGTTGTATCAACTGATGTGCCGTTTGTCGTTGATAACGTTGTGTCGTCTCTTGTCGTTGATAATTGTCATTTTTTCCTTCAAATTCATTGACATCTTTGGGTTACAGGAGAAGCATGTAGAAGAAAGTCATAGGTTGAAGAGACCAGCAATGGGTTTTGTGTTGGGTAGTGATTCAACTCTATGTAATTATGCTTTACTCTCTCTCTAATCACGCTTGTAGAAGATAATAACAAAGAAGAAAAATAAAATTATAAAATATTTATAGATAAAGTCTATAGAAGTTTATAATTATCGTCAGTTAAAACTCTGATAATCTACAGAACTCTTTAACGAAACTTTTCGAAATAAAATTAGAAACCGAAATTAAACGAAACCAAACCGAACCAATTTTTCCGGTTCACTTCGGTGGAAATAAACCGAAACCAAAAATACCTGAACAGAATAAACTGAAACCACAGACCTAAATCTCTGTGATGGCGAAAATGCAGGAGCTAAAGCGTTTCCCTTCACTTCAAGTGGAGCTAGCTTTAGCAGCCAACACCTCCTTGGAGAAGTTTCGTGAAGAAAGCAAGAAGTCCGTTATTCGTCTTGTTGAGATGGAGTCTACTTATCTAACAGCTGAGTTCTTCAGGAAACTTCCTCAAGAAATGGAAAGACCAGCAGTAGCCAACAGCAAAACCAAGCCGCTTCTCCTTCCCCGCAGCACAAGACCTATACGGAGATGGACATTTCAGAAGGATAGCATCAAACGTGTCTGCGTACGTCAGCATGGTTTCAGACACGCTTCGTAACACCATCCCGAAAGCTTGTGTGTACTGTCAGGTTAGACAAGCTAAGCTCGCGCTGCTCAATTACTTCTACAGTCAGATTAGCAAGAGAGAGGTAAAGACTATAGACTAAAAATAAAATGTCTCAAAAGTGTGTCGGATTCAAAACTTTATATGTTATGGTTACAGGGGAAACAGTTGGGACTGTTGCTAGATGAAGATCCGGCTTTGATGGGGAGGAGAGTAGAGTGTGCGCAGAGGCTGGAGTTGTATAAGAAAGCCAGAGATGAGATTGATGCAGTTGCTTGGGTGCGGTGAAGAGAGCTGAAGCGTGTGAGTGTGTGTCTGATGATGGTTTTTCTGATTAGAGAACTATTAACTTCGTGTGTTTGTTTATAAAGTTCGTTGGACTTGTAATATGTTCTTTGGCTATATTTCCTTTGTATGTAATTATCATCATCAACTCTCCATGTTGAGACGTTTGCAATGTATAAACTTTCTATTTCTAGTTAAAAACGCCGCGGCGTTTTACTTCAGGATAATAGACTGTATGTAGTTGTATCAACTGATGTGCCGTTTGTCGTTGATAACGTTGTGTCGTCTCTTGTCGTTGATAATTGTCATTTTTCCTTCAAATTCATTGACATCTTTGGGTTACAGGAGAAGCATGTAGAAGAAAGTCATAGGTTGAAGAGACCAGCAATGGGTTTTTGTGTTGGGTAGTGATTCAACTCTATGTAATTATGCTTTACTCTCTCTCTAATCACGCTTGTAGAAGATAATAACAAAGAAGAAAAATAAAATTATAAAATATTTATAGATAAAGTCTATAGAAGTTTATAATTATCGTCAGTTAAAACTCTGATAATCTACAGAACTCTTTAACGAAACTTTTCGAAATAAATTAAATTATTAGCACTCTTTTTAAATTCAAAATGCTGTTTAGTTTTAAAATCTAGTTTTTTTTTTTTGAAAAAAAATCTATTTTTTTCATAGAATTATATAGATAAATATAGGTTAAGATTATCTAGATATTTTCATAGAATTATATATAGATAATTAAGATAAAATTATCTAGATATTTTAGTAGATCTTATAAGAATCATCCAAATCGTAATAAATCTTAATAATTAAAAAAAATATTGTTTTTTTTTCTTTCTTTCCAAACACTTAAATACTTTCTCCATCTCTGCAAAGTTTTTTTCATTCCAACCTAAGTTTTTAACGTAGAAGCAGCTGCGTTGGCCGCATGGTGATGACGTCATCTTCGGATCCAAAAACGGAGACTTCATCCGATTCCAAACCTCCTCGAATCAACGAAGCGCCGTCAGAGAAACTTGGAGACTCGTCCCCGGAGCTAGTAGGAGATTCGAACTCTTCAGAGAAACTTGGAGATTCTTCAACTGTTTGGGAAGAAGATCCAGTAAAGGAAGGAGACGAAGAGGAAGAGTCCGGGCTTTGCTTGTTCATGAAAGAAGGTGGTTGCAAAGACATATTCACGGCTTGGGAAGTTTGTGTGGAGGAAGCTAAGAAGAAGAACGAAGATATCGTCACCGAGTGTATGGAACTCACTAGTACGTTGTATAAATGTATGGTTGCTCACTCCGATTATTACCAGCCTATTTTTACAATGGACAAAATTGTTTCAGAAGAACAGGCTAGGCTGGAGATGGAGGAAGCCGAGAATAACAAGATCGAAGAAGAGGAAATGGCTGCGAGGAAGCTAGCTCAGGGAGTTTACGTTTAACTTTTTATGGTTTATTTGCTTCATGGTTTTTAGTTCATCTTTGGACACAATGATGTTTATGAGTTAGCTTTGATCTGAAATTCAGAGGCCAGCATTGTCTCTGGTTTATCTTTGTTAGCATGTTTTAGATGGGTGTGATAGAGAGCCTTGTTCAACCCAAATTTGCAACCATTCTCGTCAAAACTAAACCAGCATCAAACTCGGTTCTGATAATAAAGAGCAAAAAAAAAATCAACGATATCTTTGGGTTACAGGAGAAGCATGTAGAAGAAAGTCATAGGTTGAAGAGACCAGCAATGGGTTTTGTGTTGGGTAGTAATTGCACTCTTATGTAAAGCTTTACTCATTCGAATCTTGCTTGAAAGTTGAATGGTTTGAGTTTAGGTGGGCCTGGAAGTGGAAAAGGTACTCAGTGTGCTAATATTGTCCAGCACTTTAGCTATACCCATTTGAGTGCTGGTGATCTTCTCAGAGCAGAGATCAGGTCTGGTTCTGAAGTTGGGTAAGTGAACTCTCAAATCTCAGACTTATTGCTGAATAATAATAATACTCCCGTAAAGTAAACCTTGTTCTTGCTTTAGGGTTATGTCTTTTTTTTGTGGGCATTCAAATTTAAAAACATAGGAACATACAAATGTATGGTTAAAACCATAAGTTTGAGAAAGTATAATGAGACAAGCCTCATATTTAGCTAAGAAATATCTTAGAAAATAAACTTATGAAAATAAGCTTAGTGATAAAGAGTGGAGACGAAGACCTAGGAAGTTGGAAGATGGTTCCCACGGCCTCGACGACCACATTTACCCCTTCCCCGCAGCACAAGACCTATACGGAGATGGACATTTCAGAAGGATAGCATCAAACGTGTCTGCGTACGTCAGCATGGTTTCAGACACGCTTCGTAACACCATCCCGAAAGCTTGTGTGTACTGTCAGGTTAGACAAGCTAAGCTCGCGCTGCTCAATTACTTCTACAGTCAGATCAGCAAGAGAGAGGTAAAATTAAAGACTATATACTAAAAATAAAATGTCTCAAAAGTGTGTCGGATTCAAAACTTTATATGTTATGGTTACAGGGGAAACAGTTGGGACTGTTGCTAGATGAAGATCCGGCTTTGATGGGGAGGAGAGTAGAGTGTGCGCAGAGGCTGGAGTTGTATAAGAAAGCCAGAGATGAGATTGATGCAGTTGCTTGGGTGCGGTGAAGAGAGCTGAAGCGTGTGAGTGTGTGTCTGATGATGGTTTTCTGATTAGAGAACTATTAACTTCGTGTGTTTGTTTATAGAGTTTATTGGACTTGTAATATGTTCTTTGGCTATATTTCCTTTGTATGTAATTATCATCATCAACTCTCCATGTTGAGACGTTTGCAATGTATAAACTTTCTATTTCTAGTTAAAAACGCCGCGGCGTTTTACTTCAGGGATAATAGACTGTATGTAGTTGTATCAACTGATGTGCCGTTTGTCGTTGATAACGTTGTGTCGTCTCTTGTCGTTGATAATTGTCATTTTTTCCTTCAAATTCATTGACATCTTTGGGTTACAGGAGAAGCATGTAGAAGAAAGTCATAGGTTGAAGAGACCAGCAATGGGTTTTTGTGTTGGGTAGTGATTCAACTCTATGTAATTATGCTTTACTCTCTCTCTAATCACGCTTGTAGAAGATAATAACAAAGAAGAAAAATAAAATTATAAAATATTTATAGATAAAGTCTATAGAAGTTTATAATTATCGTCAGTTAAAACTCTGATAATCTACAGAACTCTTTAACGAAACTTTTCGAAATAAATTAAATTATTAGCACTCTTTTTAAATTCAAAATGCTGTTTAGTTTTAAAATCTAGTTTTTTTTTTTTGAAAAAAAATCTATTTTTTTCATAGAATTATATAGATAAATATAGGTTAAGATTATCTAGATATTTTCATAGAATTATATATAGATAATTAAGATAAAATTATCTAGATATTTTAGTAGATCTTATAAGAATCATCCAAATCGTAATAAATCTTAATAATTAAAAAAAATATTGTTTTTTTTTCTTTCTTTCCAAACACTTAAATACTTTCTCCATCTCTGCAAAGTTTTTTTCATTCCAACCTAAGTTTTTAACGTAGAAGCAGCTGCGTTGGCCGCATGGTGATGACGTCATCTTCGGATCCAAAAACGGAGACTTCATCCGATTCCAAACCTCCTCGAATCAACGAAGCGCCGTCAGAGAAACTTGGAGACTCGTCCCCGGAGCTAGTAGGAGATTCGAACTCTTCAGAGAAACTTGGAGATTCTTCAACTGTTTGGGAAGAAGATCCAGTAAAGGAAGGAGACGAAGAGGAAGAGTCCGGGCTTTGCTTGTTCATGAAAGAAGGTGGTTGCAAAGACATATTCACGGCTTGGGAAGTTTGTGTGGAGGAAGCTAAGAAGAAGAACGAAGATATCGTCACCGAGTGTATGGAACTCACTAGTACGTTGTATAAATGTATGGTTGCTCACTCCGATTATTACCAGCCTATTTTTACAATGGACAAAATTGTTTCAGAAGAACAGGCTAGGCTGGAGATGGAGGAAGCCGAGAATAACAAGATCGAAGAAGAGGAAATGGCTGCGAGGAAGCTAGCTCAGGGAGTTTACGTTTAACTTTTTTATGGTTTATTTGCTTCATGGTTTTTTTAGTTCATCTTTGGACACAATGATGTTTATGAGTTAGCTTTGATCTGAAATTCAGAGGCCAGCATTGTCTCTGGTTTATCTTTGTTAGCATGTTTTAGATGGGTGTGATAGAGAGCCTTGTTCAACCCAAATTTGCAACCATTCTCGTCAAAACTAAACCAGCATCAAACTCGGTTCTGATAATAAAGAGCAAAAAAAAAAATCAACGATATCTTTGGGTTACAGGAGAAGCATGTAGAAGAAAGTCATAGGTTGAAGAGACCAGCAATGGGTTTTGTGTTGGGTAGTAATTGCACTCTTATGTAAAGCTTTACTCATTCGAATCTTGCTTGAAAGTTGAATGGTTTGAGTTTAGGTGGGCCTGGAAGTGGAAAAGGTACTCAGTGTGCTAATATTGTCCAGCACTTTAGCTATACCCATTTGAGTGCTGGTGATCTTCTCAGAGCAGAGATCAGGTCTGGTTCTGAAGTTGGGTAAGTGAACTCTCAAATCTCAGACTTATTGCTGAATAATAATAATACTCCCGTAAAGTAAACCTTGTTCTTGCTTTAGGGTTATGTCTTTTTTTTTTTTTTTTTTTTTTTTAAAAGGGCATTCAAATTTAAAAACATAGGAACATACAAATGTATGGTTAAAAAACCATAAGTTTGAGAAAGTATAATGAGACAAGCCTCATATTTAGCTAAGAAATATCTTAGAAAATAAACTTATGAAAATAAGCTTAGTGATACAAGAGTGAGACGAAAGACCTAGGAAGTTGGAAGATGGTTCCCACGGCCTCGACGACCACATTTACCCCTTCCTCGCACCGTTTTCCATTCCATATCTTGAAACTTTTGTAGTGGTTTGATTGGCTTTCCACCTCTTGACATGTTGAGGTCTGCTGTAGCTTCACCCATAGACCCATCTTCATCATCTTGTTCAAGTGGTTGATCAATTTGATTGTAAGAAGGGCTGCCATGTATAAGAGAGTTAAGAGGCCAATGAATTGTCCGCTAAAGCGACTTGGCCTCAAAGACAATAATAGGTGATGGAATTTCTTCCATGAGTCAAGCATGAGCAATCGCTAATGGTGATGAAGTGAAATGAGAGCTGGAGCCGTGGCTATAGTTACCTTAGAATGAGTGGAGTTGTTAACTGGTGTTGAAAGATCCTCGGATCAAGATCCTCTAGTGACTGCAAATTTTCGCTCACTGCCTTGTTAGTGATTTCCAAAGTCCGGCTGTGGGTTCAGATTTTTTGGTGTGAGCAAATTCTCTGAATTTTCAAGTAGTAACACAACTTGGTCTGATGGGGCAGTTAACCGAGCTTGGACCATTTCCTCTTCACCCTTAGTATTTCCCAGCAGTTCCTCTTGGAATCTGTTTCAACAATCGGAGTGGCAGCTGGGAGGACATCTTTTTCCTTGTGTCCTAAGTGTCCACACCTTCCACATACACTTGGAATCCATGTGTACTCAACATCCACCAAGAATATATTACCTTGTTTGTCATCTAAGGCAATTTGCTTAGGGAAAGGTTTGTCAAGTTCTACTTCAACCAACAGCTTTGCTTCTCCCAAACAAGTCGGATCAAGTCGAGATTTACGCGCTTGCAACCATTCTCGTCAAAACTAAACCAGCATCAAACTCGGTTCTGATAATAAAGAGCAAAAAAAAAAAAATCATAACTCACCTCATTCTCTATCTTTTTATTTTTTTTGTTATTACTGTAAGATATTCTTGCAAACTAGTGTCAGAGTCGTTTCAAAAATTAGGTGCAAAGGGGCAAGTTGAATACTATTGTATCTTCTTTACAAAATTAACAATATACTCACAGAACTCTAATCGTCTTTATCTTCATCCTCATCGTAGTTGGATGGTAATGGAACAGACTTGAATGCTCTGTACATATTGTTCAAATGCTCGTTCTCTAATCTGTTTCCAACGAACCAGACCAAGAAACACGGGGATCAGTGATATGTATTTTTTTTTTACCTGAAAAAATTCCACTAAGAAGAATCTCAAGACTATCAACAATTTTAACCATCGTCTGTTTATGCATGAAGGAGAATTCGAAATCCAGAACGGTTTGTATCCATGCAAATCTCAGCATGACATTCAAAACCTGAATACATGTTCTTAAACATCTGTTGCTATGAAACATGTTTTGATGGAATAACTCGATTTTGAGACTTACCATTGCCATGAAGTATAAATAATATTCCTCTCATACGGCTCATTGGACCGTATCCACTAGAGAACGTCATGTAATCCGCGATGAGGCTCAAGTGTCTGATGCTAACTTAGATACCATATGATTTGAAAACATGGTTTATTTCCCTGATTATCGTCTCTCTCGCTGCTTCAACTCCAAAGGTATTGAGCATGTCGTGAATGCTGTTGCTCTACAAGTATGTTGCGAGTAGAAACTTATATCGTCTCTCTCAAGTTGTGGATTATGTGCTATGTGTCAAAACTTATATATGTTGCATGTTGGTCACAGGGGAAACAGTTGGGACAGTTGCTAGGTGAAGATCCAGCATTGATGGGGAGGAGAGTAGAGTGCGCACAGAGGCACAGAGTTGTATAAGAAAACCAGAGATGAGATTGATGCAGTTGCTTGGGTGCGTTAAGCTAAGTCTCTGAGTGTGTCCAGTGATGGTTTTTGTGATTAGAAAACTATTAACTTAGTGTATTGACTATGTCTTTGTATGTACTCACAGTCACGGCTATTATCATCAGATTCAGACCATGTTTGGACCTTTTTTTTGTCATTAAACTTCAAGGCAAAGAGTTCTAAACAATGAGAACCAACAAAACAACATAGAAAAGAGATACACCAGTAGAGATCCAGAATAAACTAACACATCTATTTTGCGTATGGATAACAAAAGATTTTTCTTGTAAAAACTTCATATTGCTTTTGGAATAGATGAATCTCAAAAGGGATAATCTTCATATAAATCCAAAATAGAAAATGAATTGAAAACGATTGTCATTCTCTTTTTATTACTCCAGTAGTAGCTACCGAAATAAGACAACTCTTTATTTTGCTCTGTTAACAGAGTCAAAGAGATTACCGTTCCATAGAATTTCATACTACCTTTCGAAGTAACCATAGTTTGCAGCAAAAACTCCATCACCATCGAATGAAAAACCATCAACGATTGAAGCCGGTAAGACCGTCGCCATCATTTACAGTAGATCTGTCAATTATCATGTTTAGACTTTTATGTTGAGAATATAAACTTGTCATTTCTATTGAAAACGCCCTGGCGTTCACTTCACAGATAGTAGACTGCGCGCCGTTTTAACAAACACTAGGACGTTTTACCGAATGTTATTTTAAAACACCGCGTCGTTTTTCGTTAGAAGTAGGGTACTGCGCGCCATATTTAGTTATAGCAGTTATTAGACTGCGTACCGTTTCTAACAGGAGACAGAACGGTGGAAGGTCCACGAAGGCTTCATCCTATTCCTTACTTTTTCTTCTCCTCTGTTTACTTGAACCTTCTCTGGTACTTGTCAAACTTTTGCCCTGATTCACCGTCGCATCGCCTTTCACTTTTACAGGTAATCTTCAGTGGTGAAGCTTTGCTTTTAGTATCTATGGGTGTGAACATGCAATCACTTTATATTGACGTTCTTGCATATTGATTCAAGTAGATAGTATTAGTGGATCAAAGGTAATAGATCATTATCATGGAAACTCCTGTTGATGCTCCTATTAAGGTACCGTTCTCACCTGAAAATAGCTAATTTAATTGTCAGTTTTTGCTTTAAATTCAACAATATCTTTGGGTTTCAGGACAAACATGAAGAAAGTCAAAGGTTGCAGAAACCAACAGTTGTTTTTGTGTTGGGTAATTAACTTCACTCTATGTAAAGCTTTACTCATTCTAATCACACTTGATGGTTGAATCTCTGGAGTTGAATCTTTTGAGTTTAGGTGGGCCTGGAAGTGGAAAAGGTACTCAGTGTGCTAATATTGTCCAGCAATTCAGCTATACCCATTTGAGTGCTGGTGATCTTCTGAGAGCAGAGATTAGGTCTGGTTCTGAATTTGGGTAAAGTGAACTCTCATGTCTCAAACTTATTACTGACATTAATAATAATATTCCTACTAAGGAATCTTGTTCTTGCTTAGGGTTATGTCTTTTTCTTTCTCTGTGGATTGTTTCAGAACCATGATCCAAAGCACGATTGCTGAGGGTAGAATTGTGCCGTCCGAGATCACGGTGAAGCTTTTATGTAAAGCTATGGAGGAAAGTGGCAATGATAAGTTCCTCATTGATGGTTTCCCTCGCAATGAAGAGAACCGAATAGTATTTGAAAATCTTGTAAGGGTCTTCTTTAGATCTATTTTTACATGTTGTAAGCCTTGGATTAATAATACTTTTGTGGAATTGAACAGGCGAAAATCGATCCTGCTTTTGTTCTGTTCTTTGATTGTCCTGAAGAAGAACTAGAGAAGCGCATTATGAACAGGAACCAGGTGATTGTATCTTTAACTGAAAATGATATATATTTAGTTCGGGTCACGTTTTCTCGTTGACCAAAGTTTTGTGTTGGTTATGAAGGGAAGAGAAGATGATAATCTTGAGACGATAAAGAAGCGATTTAAAGTGTTTGTAGAATCCACTCTCCCTATTGTTAGCTACTACGAATCTGAAGGGAAGCTTCGAAAGGTTAGGATTTGGTTCTTCTCCATGATCATTAACCATCACATGTTACTCTTGAATCCTGATCTTCTTGTTTGTTGTTTTCTCTAGATTAATGCTGCAAAACCGAGCGAGGAGGTTTTCGAGGAAGTTAAATATGTATTTGCATCTGAAACTTGACAAGGCAAAGCTTGTGCTCGTTTCATACAAACAGTGTTTGGTATGTCCTTTTAGATAATCTTATGTATTTTAATTATTATCACTGTTTGCCTTGCCTACGTCGGCATCAACAGACTAGGTTTCGCCGAACAAAACAAAACAGAGACTTTCACATGCCTTGTCGTATACGTAATTAGGTTATACAAATTTGTGCTTATGTAAGTATCTCTACATATAACGTGTTACCTTTATGATGTAACCACATTTTCGTTGTAATAATAACATTTTGTTAGGAACTTGTCAAGCTCAGTTGACTTATAAATCAAGTTTCCTAATCCGCAAAGTGAGCAAATGATTATCTTACATAGACTTGCCATTATGATCACGCATCCACTTGATGACATGAAAACGTATTGTTACGTACGTGCTCAGTATTTTAACAAACTTGTAGCCAATGGCTACCGTCAAAAAACTTCTGAATATCGTCATATCAAATCACGACCGTCCATTTTATCAAGGGAACTACTACGTTCACACATGTCATTAAATTACGTGTAATATATATACACTGCAAAAAGAGTTTCTTTGTTCGATCTTCAATCGCTAACCCTGTTCTATTATTTCTTGAATGATGATGATAGCTCAATCTGTGTTTAGTTTCTGCGAAGTCATCAGCGTTTCCATGTTCGTCGTCTTCTCTCTTCGTCTCCTCCTCAGATTCGTCACCCGTCCATGGAATCGTCACCGCACGTTCACGTTCCGCATCAGCCAGGGGATAAAGACGGTGGACGATCATTCCTCTCAGCTGTATTGCGCCGTGTGTATGCAAGAAGCGGAGGAAGGAGACAAGATGAGGCGATTGACGATATGTCTTCATTGTTTCCATGCAGACTGTATCGATACATGGTTTTGTGAGATGTCGACGTGTCCGTTGTGTAGAGCGGAGTCTCCGCCTTTACCTCCGGTGAATCCTCTGCTCTTACTGTTTGTTTCCGCCGGTGTGATTGATTTGTTCAGCAACAAATAGTTCTGATTAAACCACCCCCGTCTCGACGCGTAGCGTAGCTTTCTAGCTAATTTCGAATTATATGTTTCTTAATTAATTAACATAAGTTATATTATTTGTACAAAATGTTGGCAGACCTCAGACGTGTTAGACTTTCGTACTTATTTTTCTTTTATATAGTGTACTACTTTGCCTAACTCCGACTAAATAATTGTAAAGAAAAGTTAAAATAAACTTTATCCAAAAACAGTTTGATTAGTTTTGCTTGCTTAGCTGTAATGAATCTGATCTTAATGATTAATAAAAGTATCCTACGATTACTCACAATAAATGATGAATCAAAGTATTCAATGTTTACGGTAAAAAAAAAACAAAAGAGAAACGCAAAACTAGTTTTCCCTGATATTTACACGTTTATTATAATGCATGAAAGCATTTTTTTTTGAGCAAATCATGAAAGCATATTTATAAACGTGAGTCGTTTTTGCCACATCATAGAGAGAAAGAGAGACACTTGGTCACGATTCAGGACCAGCTTTCTTAGGGCATCCTCGATAAATTAGACAGTTTCTTTAGGAGTATCTTGTAATTAATATAATCAGATAAATAAAACAGTATGGAAAAGGGAAGTCACCAAGACAAATTTGTGAAAGACGTGACATTGAGAAACTATCAAAAAATTTTGAAATTTTTTGTTTGCAATGTGTCAGTCTATGATTGGTCCACCTTTTTGATATTTTTTAATCACAATAATTAATTATATTAATATAAAATGTATGAGAGACTAGTAATTATATGCATGGAAGATGCGTTGTTTAGGGGTGGGACGGATCCGGATATCCGGGAAATCTGGGGTATCCGAATCCGGATTTGGATTCGTTGGATTCGTAAATTTAGTATCCGGATCCGGATCCGGGGCTTCCGGATATCCGTCTAGTTATCATACTATCCGCGGATACCCGGATTCGGATTCGTTAAAATAACTAATAAAATAATAAATAATATTTTATAAAATATTAAAATTCTAAAATAATACATAAATTAAATATTTATACAAGATTTATAAATATAAACATGAATATAATATTTTAAAAATTAAAATATAGTATTATTAAAAACTAATTTTATGAATAAATATTAATATATCAAATATAATTATTAATAAAATTAAAAATTTTAATATATTTTAAAAGTACGGATCCGGATATCCTGACCTAAAAATTAAGATATCCGGATTCAGATTCAGTTTTGACGGATCTTTGATTTTACTATTCGGATTCGGGGATATCCTATTTTCGGAGCGTATCCGAAACGGATTTTGGATCGAATCCGGATCCCGGATAATAAGTCTCAGGCCTAGCGCTGTTGGCTCCATTTTTTGTATGGAAGAAAACAAAAATCTATATACAAAGTAAAAACCTAGATTCTGCTTTGTTTGTTTCTGATGTACTTAATAGTAGTTTTACCTCGGATAGTTTGCTGTCGTTTTCGACATTAGTCCAGTGTTTTGAAGATAAGTTTTGTTGACCAAAAAAAAAACAAGATGTCAGGTCATATGATCCAAGGTTTTAGTATAGGGACAAGTTGAAAGTAAAAACCTAGATTCTGCTTTGTTTGTTTTTGATGTACTTAATAGTAGTTTTACCTCGGATAGTTTGCTGTCGTTTTCGACATTGGTCCGGTGTTTTGAAGATAAGTTTTGTTGACCAAAAACAAGATGTCAGGTCATATGATCCAAGGTTTTAGTATAGGGACAAGTTGAAAGTAAAACCTAGATTCTGCTTTGTTTGTTTTGATGTACTTAATAGTAGTTTTACCTCGGGTAGTTTGCTGTCGTTTTCGACATTGGTCCGGTGTTTTGAAGATAAGTTTTGTTGACCAAAAAAAAACAAGATGTCAGGTCATATGATCCAAGGTTTTAGTATAGGGACAAGTTGAAAGTAAAACCTAGATTCTGCTTTGTTTGTTTCTGATGTACTTAATAGTAGTTTTACCTCGGGTAGTTTGCTGTCGTTTTCGACATTGGTCCGGTGTTTTGAAGATAAGTTTTGTTGACCAAAAACAAGATGTCAGGTCATATGATCCAAGGTTTTAGTATAGGGACAAGTTGAAAGTAAAACCTAGATTCTGCTTTGTTTGTTTTGATGTACTTAATAGTAGTTTTACCTCGGATAGTTTGCTGTCGTTTTCGACATTAGTCCAGTGTTTTGAAGATAAGTTTTGTTGACCAAAAACAAGATGTCAGGTCATATGATCCAAGGTTTTAGTATAGGGACAAGTTGAAAGTAAAACCTAGATTCTGCTTTGTTTGTTTCTGATGTACTTAATAGTAGTTTTACCTCGGGTAGTTTGCTGTCGTTTTCGACATTAGTCCAGTGTTTTGAAGATAAGTTTTGTTGACCAAAAACAAGATGTCAGGTCATATGATCCAAGGTTTTAGTATAGGGACAAGTTGAAAGTAAAACCTAGATTCTGCTTTGTTTGTTTTGATGTACTTAATAGTAGTTTTACCTCGGATAGTTTGCTGTCGTTTTCGACATTAGTCCAGTGTTTTGAAGATAAGTTTTGTTGACCAAAAACAAGATGTCAGGTCATATGATCCAAGGTTTTAGTATAGGGACAAGTTGAAAGTAAAACCTAGATTCTGCTTTGTTTGTTTTGATGTACTTAATAGTAGTTTTACCTCGGATAGTTTGCTGTCGTTTTCGACATTGGTCCGGTGTTTTGAAGATAAGTTTTGTTGACCAAAAACAAGATGTCAGGTCATATGATCCAAGGTTTTAGTATAGGGACAAGTTGAAAGTAAAACCTAGATTCTGCTTTGTTTGTTTCTGATGTACTTAATAGTAGTTTTACCTCGGATAGTTTGCTGTCGTTTTCGACATTAGTCCAGTGTTTTGAAGATAAGTTTTGTTGACCAAAAACAAGATGTCAGGTCATATGATCCAAGGTTTTAGTATAGGGACAAGTTGAAAGTAAAACCTAGATTCTGCTTTGTTTGTTTTGATGTACTTAATAGTAGTTTTACCTCGGATAGTTTGCTGTCGTTTTCGACATTAGTCCAGTGTTTTTAACATAAGTTATATTATTTGTACAAAATGTTGGCAGACCTCAGACGTGTTAGACTTTCGTACTTATTTTTCTTTTATATAGTGTACTACTTTGCCTAACTCCGACTAAATAATTGTAAAGAAAAGTTAAAATAAACTTTATCCAAAACAGTTTGATTAGTTTTGCTTGCTTAGCTGTAATGAATCTGATCTTAATGATTAATAAAAGTATCCTACGATTACTCACAATAAAATGATGAATCAAAGTATTCAATGTTTACGGTAAAAAACAAAAGAGAAACGCAAAACTAGTTTTCCTGATATTTACACGTTTATTATAATGCATGAAAGCATTTTTTGAGCAAATCATGAAAGCATATTTATAAACGTGAGTCGTTTTGCCACATCATAGAGAGAAAGAGAGACACTTGGTCACGATTCAGGACCAGCTTTCTTAGGGCATCCTCGATAAATTAGACAGTTTCTTTAGGAGTATCTTGTAATTAATATAATCAGATAAATAAAACAGTATGGAAAAGGGAAGTCACCAAGACAATTTGTGAAAGACGTGACATTGAGAAACTATCAAAAATTTTGAAATTTTTGTTTGCAATGTCAGTCTATGATTGGTCCACCTTTTGATATTTTTAATCACAATAATTAATTATATTAATATAAAATGTATGAGAGACTAGTAATTATATGCATGGAAGATGCTGTTTAGGGTGGGACGGATCCGGATATCCCGACCTAAAAATTAAGATATCCGGATTCGATTCGCTTTGACGGATCTTTGATTTTACTATTCGATTCGGGATATCCTATTTTCGAGCGATCCAAACGGATTTTGGATCGAATCCGATCCCGGATAATAAGTCTCGTGCCTAGCTGTTGGCTCCATTTTTGTATGGAAGAAAACAAAATCTATATACAAAGTAAAACCTAGATTCTGCTTTGTTTGTTTTGATGTACTTAATAGTAGTTTTACCTCGGATAGTTTGCTGTCGTTTTCGACATTAGTCCAGTGTTTTGAAGATAAGTTTTGTTGACCAAAAAAACAAGATGTCAGGTCATATGATCCAAGGTTTTAGTATAGGGACAAGTTGAAAGTAAAACCTAGATTCTGCTTTGTTTGTTTTGATGTACTTAATAGTAGTTTTACCTCGGATAGTTTGCTGTCGTTTTCGACATTAGTCCAGTGTTTTGAAGATAAGTTTTGTTGACCAAAAAAACAAGATGTCAGGTCATATGATCCAAGGTTTTAGTATAGGGACAAGTTGAAAGTAAAACCTAGATTCTGCTTTGTTTGTTTTGATGTACTTAATAGTAGTTTTACCTCGGATAGTTTGCTGTCGTTTTCGACATTAGTCCAGTGTTTTGAAGATAAGTTTTGTTGACCAAAAAAAAAACAAGATGTCAGGTCATATGATCCAAGGTTTTAGTATAGGGACAAGTTGAAAGTAAAAACCTAGATTCTGCTTTGTTTGTTTTTGATGTACTTAATAGTAGTTTTACCTCGGGTAGTTTGCTGTCGTTTTCGACATTGGTCCGGTGTTTTGAAGATAAGTTTTGTTGACCAAAAAAAAACAAGATGTCAGGTCATATGATCCAAGGTTTTAGTATAGGGACAAGTTGAAGTTGTAGTAAAAGATATTGTGGTACGAAGATGACCAAATTGTTAGCAATAAGAAATAATAACCAAAAGACTGAACGTACGTGGTCAATTAAAGATGTTTTGAAGATTGAAATATCTATTATTTATAATCATTTACTTCAGAAAATGTTTAAACATATCATGGATAGAAGTCTAAGTAAATACAACATAAATAACCACAAAAAAACATAAATAACCACAAGTGTTCTAAAATCAATAAAATGATGATGGATCCTCTATTCCCTTCAGAACACCGAAAGGGCTATAAGGAGAATCATACGAGCATCGATTTTGCTCCACATCTCTCCTCGATTGATTTGCTGCCATGAAAGATACAAAAAAGCCTACTGATTCTTCAAAACCTACTTGCTCATGCAGAGTCTTATTCCCATCGGCACGTGACTTCTCCTTCAGCTGCTCTTCTTTTGTCTCTCCAATCGATCTATTAAGGAACCGCTTAAACCATTTCACCGAGTCTTTTGGATAACGTTTGAGACCGTTGACAAAGTCAACATAGTAAAGACCAAATCTAGCAGTGTATCCATGTTCCCATTCAAAGTTGTCCATCAATGACCATGCATAATATCCTCTTACGTCACACCCATCTTCCCTATAGACATTATAACCTTTGTCAATAAAAACATTATTTAAATTGAAACACATATAAGGATGAAGATCACGAACTAACACTATAGCTTGGTGAAGTTGTTGCAAATGTGTGTCATGGTACTCAATCCTAAATGTGTCCTTAAGAATCTCTTCTTTTGGTCTTGTACCATCGTCGTTTTCGTTGATTCCTGCAATTCATAATCAACATGAGATATGTAGTTACGTCTAAAACTTGGGGGAAAAAACTAGTAGAAAAATCAGTTAATATAGATTATGTACTAAAATCCAGAACTTCCTAGCTAGCAGAACGTTTTAGAATTTTCTTGTTAAATATATAATAAGAAGTTTACTAACCATTTTCTTTAATGTAGACCGGCATGTTGTTGTATCTATCTTTGATATAGTTTAGAACTTTTCGCAAGCCTTCCGGGTATGACAATATTAAGCCCCTTTCATCCTGGCGAAAAGAAAGTACAAAGTTTTAAAAATCGTAGGATGATATTTAATGTTTCATTTAGATATCAATTGCCATAAATTTATAATGAAGAAATAAGTACGTACCCCAGGTCCGATAATGTGGCCACTGTGGTTAGTCACTGTTTTAAAGAAATATAAAAAAATGTTTAGGGTACCTTTTAATATCTATATAAATAAAAAAGGTATATATAGTGTTACGTACGTTTCCATTCCACGTGATGATCAGTCTTGAACCGAGGCCTTGCTGGGTCGATGTAAGGAAGGTGACTAGCAAAACGCGCTGTATAGTAATTTATTCCAACAAAATCTGATGAATTCTTCAACATATTTGATTGTTCCACGGTAAATGAAGGCAACTTTTTTCCCGCATATTTTTTTACTATCTCTGGATAATCTCCGTGAATCACTGGATCAAGATGCCTATATACACAAAAACAAATAAATTAAGATTAGTACATATTAACCATGAATATAAACAAAATCTTTTTGTTTAGAAAACTTACCATCCAAATTCAAAAGCAAGAGCTCGTTCAGCTGCTTCTTTATCATCGGTAGAGTCTGAATGATAAGGCTCGAACCATCTTGGTGACAGAACTATCCCAATTTGACCATCAGCTGAAGTTTTTTTACTTTTTCTGAATTCGTCTACGGCAGCGGCATGAGCTAGAAGAATGTTGTGCGAAACGATGTAAGGCTCAGTACTCGAATCCCCAGCGTGACACTTTTCGCTTACCCATTTCGAGCATCGTCCAGCCGCCTTGTTACCTTGGTCGTAACCCGCAATAGTCATAATGTACGGCTCATTGATCGTTGTCCACATCTTAACTTTATCTCCAAATTCTTCGAAACAAACTTTTGCAAAATCTCGAAAATCTTCTCTGTTTTTGTTAAAAGTCATTAAAATAACAAAATCAATCCTATATGCAATTTACAATTGTATTTTAAATATTAGATTTATTTTAACTAGACTTACACAATTTTAGGGCTTAGAAAGCCACCGTATTCATCCTCCAAAGATTGCGGATGGTCCCAATGGTATAGCGTCATTGAAGGTTGTATGTCTGCATGTTTGACCATAAAATCAACTTATTGTCTTACTTATAAGCACAAATTTAATTTAATTAGAGACATTGATGTTAAAAAAATTTGATTAGAGACATTTAACTTTACTAGTAAATTAATGATTTTACCATTAGCAAGAAGTTCGTCGATGAGATCATTGTAGAACTGTACACCTTCTTTGTTTACTCCATCCTTTAGCTTTCCACCTGTAGATAATTGCGAATTTACCACATAAATAACTAGGAAGTATAGTAATGAAAAATATAACTATATATCAGTAAAACCAAAAAACTTACTGGGAATTAATCTGGCCCATGAGATTGAGAATCTGAAAGCGTCCATGTTTAGATCCTTCATCAACTTGATGTCATCCTGTTTTGTTTGTTTGTCATATAGTTAAACAATATAATATTAATCAACCAAAGCAAAAACGATAACTATATATTGGTCCAAATACAACGTACCAACTTTACGAAAGAAAATTAACTTATATGAAAAGTTATTTTCATTTTCACTTGTTACTACAAAGTAGAAAAGACATGAAAATATTTTTTATTTACTTCACAAGATATGATAGTTTGATTTAGCTTAAGTTTTAGATAAAAAGATTGATTATATATTCTTTTTCAAAAAAAAAAGATTGATTATAGCCTATAGATACATGCTTTGAGAAATGAGAATGGTTATTGATAGTACCTTATAACGGTGATAAAAATCAATTGCTACATCTGCATTATTTTTTTTTCTCAAAAGTACCATTTATTAATCTCCAAACCTTCGAAGAAGGCAAAGGTTTACAGGAATTAGAACCTTAATAATGGAAATACATCAGGCAGCGAAACATTTGAAATACATTTGAAATACATCTGCATTATGCATTTTGGTCCTTTCTGCAGTCAAATATTTTAGTATTTAGTTACTGACAATTAAATTGATAGATGGTCTTGTTCGTATAGGAGTGTTAATTAAATTTTGGCCGCCAACTATTGTTTCGGGACAAACCTGGGTAAGTGCGGCTGAAGTGGTCCCATATAGCTGGAGACTTTCCACCTTCAGCTGTTGCTCCTTCGTACTACGTAAATAAAAACAAAATAAATAATATTAAATAGAATGACAAAACATAATCTATAATCTCTACGGAGTGTCCTACATCGGAATATTGGAAGAGATCCATAAGATAGATGGACCACTCCACTAATCACCAATTGATTTTAGGTTTGAAATTCATCTAGCTTAACACTTTAGACGTCAGCAAATAAAATAGTCGATTTTCCTCGTAGTTAAAATTGAAACTCGATCGAACAACCTTTTTCTCATTCAAATCCATATGGGAGATGCGTTACAATCAAAGTTTACGTTTTAACTTGTTTTCTAAACAAAAAAAAAAGAGGGCATATGTTTTTTTAAATATAGATTCAAATCATTTTTCAATCTACAAGGGTAATAAAATAACGTTCGAATTATTTGTTTAGCTTTAGTATAACCTATAGATTGTGATCATCAATAATATCTGAAAAGATGAAATCATCGAGCGTCAAAAAGTTATTTAACTGCAAAAACTACAGAATTTTAGAAGAGTTTTATCCTTCAAATATTGAATAACAGAATGACATTATCAAATTGTGATTTTATAATTATATTGATTGATAAAATCACATAACATTTTGCCCGTAAATCACCTGATACGCAGAAGCAGCCGTTCCAAAAATGAAACCATCAGGAAAACTATGACGATCCAGTATTCGAGAATCAATTGTCTCAGCAAACAATGAGATTATCGAAAGGACGATGAAAAAACGATATCCCCTGGCCATTTTTATTTCTCTCTCTTTTTTATTTTATTATTGGCTTGGTCTTTTTTTTGAGATTTCAAAGTGGTGTATTGAAGAGAGATTTACTCTACCTCGCCTTTCTTATATAGAGATTTTCCTCGGCCAGTAATAGACGTCATCTACGTGGAAATGTTTGGACATATATATCATATAAAGAGATGTCTGATAGTATTTTCTAATATATATTCCCGGATATTTCTTTCCAGTTTAAGGCTATTAAGCAGAATGAGTCAAGATTCCATTCTGTGTCCTTAGATTTTACTTATTTTGGTACTACCAACTAAATGTCAGGAGCTTTTTTGTCCATCATCTCTGAATGTGCCCGTGATCACTGCTAACGTTCATCATTGTCTCTTCATGATTCAGATATATATATATACAGGCCTATACTATATACGTCTAAGCTGATTTTGGTGTTGAATGTGGTTAAAATCGTGGCTTCGTTCACTGTAACATATCCTGCGGAGACTGCATGTACTTCGAGGTACGGTTACACTTTCACGTGTAATGTTGCACCTCCTTCACGCGTTCGCTCTATTGTTGGCTATATGCAACGTAGACCATTTTGGATTTTTAAAATTTCTTTTTGTGCCGAGTCGTGTTATTCTTATCTTGAACCTTTTTTGGTCAAATATTACCCTGTAATCCAAATTTAATGGAGATACCAAAAACATTTTCATGAATTTTTGACTGGTGAGTCATGTTTGTAATATATTATGATTCAGTTATTTAATGGAAACAAACTATAAACCGACATATATATATATATATATATCTGTATATGCAAATACTTTCATTTTATAAATAGTACGTGTCATCATTATCCAAAAACCACGTATTACTTTAGTTTTTTCTTGGTTATTTCCCACCAGCCTAAGCTCCATTTTATCCCACGTATGGTGGTAACTAATTTTCACAGAAATTCAATTTCAATTTGGAGTCGAACTCCGTTTTCTTTTAGTTCCAAAGATACGGAGGAGCGTAGACACTCGCTTATTAAATCCCAGTGTGATGGATGAGACATGAGTTAAAACTTAGAATGAAAAAACTTAAATGGAATTTCAAATTTCTTATAAATGATAATATTTTAATTTGATAATGACGGGCGCGCGTCGTTTAGATATCGATTACAAATGCATTGAATTTGCGCACGTAATAGGTAACAATGAAATAAAACAGCAATGATGTGATTTCCTTCCTTTCCCTTTTACTGAGTGAATATATTATGCTAGATGTTTTCCTGCATCGTAATGTAATAATATTTTTTTTTTAAATTTAAATTATGTTTAAAAATAAAATTTTATTATTTGACCAATACTTTAATATAATATAATTAAACATAAAATTAAAGGTAAAATAAATTTTTTTATTTTAAATTATATTTAATAATAGATATATATATATATATATTTACAAAAAAAAATCTTAGATAGACTTTTTTATATATTTTGGATAAAACATATCAAATCAACTTTTATAAAATTAATAAAGAAAATTTGATATAAAATTTGTAAAATAATCAAAAATTAAAAATAAACAATATTTCTAAAATTTGTAGATATATAAGAGAAACTAATAATATTACGATTAAAAATTCATAATTTTAAAAAAAATTGTAAAAACAAAAAAAATTAGTAATAAAATTTATAATTAAAAAATATAAATAAATAACATTTCGAAATTTGTAAATTGTTATTATATTTTTATTATTATGCTATTTAATGTCATATATGAATGAATTTATTTTAATGATGATATATAATTTACTACCATATTCCAAAAAGTTTACTAAAAATATAAATAAGCATTAAATGTAATTGTTCATGTCACATTTAACCATAGGTCATGTCATCATTTCTAATATGCCATGGCACATTTATGTATTTAAAATGATTGTAGAGAAGATATGTGTAAAAATCACTTTGCAAAAACTAATGTCTAAGTAATGGAAAATGGTTGCTTTTGAGGATTATGACACAAAAGATTATAAGCTTCACCAAAAAATAGAGAAAATAGACATGAGCAATAGTCCTTATCACATCCTATAGAAAAGAGATGAGAACAATTATTTGGCAGTGACATGTTTTGCTTTCTAGGAAATTATATATTGTATAGGAGCAACTAAATTTCCAACATAAGGAGATGGGCTTATATATATATATATAGTTTTCTTATTCTTTTTTGAATAGATTTCCTTCATAAATTACTATTATATTGTGAAATCATATTTTTTGAAAAAAAAATTGAAGTGTTATATTATATATTACTAGTAAAGCTGAACTAGGAAAATATGAAATAATACATAAACTTGTTTTATAGTTGTTTAAAATTTCTATTGTTTAACTATGGTAAGACCATTCATCACATGATGATTCTTTTGGGCATTTGATGCATGAAACCTAAGTGCATGGAACACCCAAACCAAAGTCTAATAACAAAAAGTTTCACTAAACATCCAAAACAAAGTCGAACAACAACAAGATTAAACACATAGGAAAAACATCCTTCCAGATGAATGCAGGATATGTTTTTCAATTAAAAAATGAAGTACAAGACAGCTGTAGGAACAAAAATGATACAAAACTTGGACATATAGAATTTTGTTTTTTCACGGAACGTAAACTTAATTTCTTTACGAAAAGATGATAAGTGTCTAGGAAAGAAAATTAAAATAGTATTGAACAAATTTTATGACATGTCCAGTTATCAAAAACGAGATGAGAACAACAACTACAAATTGACCTGGATCTTCGTAGTTGTTCTCATGTATAACGTTAATACCTTCGTTGACAAGGATGTTTAGCTCTATATAATAATCATAAGCATGTATAGGAATAAAAACAATTAATTCAGGAGTGAAGCATAAGTCAAATCCGGATAATAAGTTAAATAACACATGCTATAGCTGGTAACATTAATAGCTAATACAAACTACCTGTTTTTTTTTTTATCTACAGGCCATGATTTACTAAATAACAGCCACTTGCTGATTAGTACCATTACAATCTCCCTTCAACCATCTCCTAAACCACCCAGCTGATTTCTTCGGATACCTCTTACGTCCATTTTCAAAATCCACAAACACTAGCCCAAACCTGTCCGTGTATCCTTCCGCCCATTCGAAGTTATCCATCAACGACCATGCAAAATATCCTTTCACAGTCACTCCCATCCTACGTTTCATTTGAATTAAGCTTTCAATATTCTATAAATATGGTTTAAGTTAGTTTTCATTTTATTTTTCAAGTTATATTCTATACATATTATGATCTTTTGGTTCGTTTTTAATAGAACTTTGGTTTGGACTGGATTATTTTAACCGATCAGGCACTCCTAATACCACGTGTTTATGAACGTGATCGAGAAAGAAGAACTTACGAGATAGCATCATGAACCATCTTAAGGTGGTGAGTATATTAACCAATTCTCAAATCGTCGTTAAGAAATATTTGGCCAATGCTTGCTTCATCCACTCCTACATTATTTTAAGAAAGAAAGGCTAAAGAATATTAGTATGAACTATTTTGCTTAGAAAACTATATTATGGCTTAATATATGTATATATGGTAAACACTATGAATTACCGTTTTCTGTTATGTACAAGACGGGATCACTAAACTTGAATTTTGCATATAGTAGGAGATCGCGAATACCCTTAGGATAAATCATAAATCAAAAGCCAATCCGATCCAGCCTGAAATGAGTCATATACTTTAGACATAACAAATGAATGTTAAATTAACAACTCCTATAAAGAGTAAAGACTCTAAACTTATACTTAACAGTGTTAAGTTTTGTGAAAGCCAAGTTTCAAAAGAAAACAATGTTAACATATATACTACTAAAAGAGAGAGAAAAACTATGTTAAAATTGTTTAGTCCCTTTCTATCACATAATATATGAGTTAGTCACTATGGTAATTAAATGTAGATTCAGACATATATTGAAATTGTTAACTTAACATATCACGGAAAACTTGATTTGAACAGGAGATTTGGATAATTCTTAACTTAACAAAGATGAAAAGAATAATCGAACCTTTGGACCGATAGGCTCTCCATTTCGCTCACCTAAAACAATATAAACACACACATATATGACGAACTCATTAAAGAAAATAGAGAAATCAATCTATACGTATAATAACCATATGGTTCACGGACCTATGACCATGACGCAGGAATCAGTGGACATGGTGATGTTTTCCGTTGCACATGGCACGTCTTTTACGTAGGAGGAGTAATAGTTAATGCCTATGAAATCATACGATCCTTTAAGCATTGAGGACTCTTCAGGTGTGAATGTAGGAAGACGGCCATCTTTGACATGTTTAACCATTTCTGTTGGGTATTTACCGTTGACGATAGGCTCCATGAAGTAGTCGAAGGTGAATGCAGTAGCTCGAGCTGTGGCTAACCGATCAGCATGCATATGACTCTGAATAAGGGTAGTGCCAATCTGTTTGTAAGGCGATGCCAATTTCACCTTTCTGAGTTGTCTAGGGACACAACAGTAGGAGTAAAATACAATCACCATTTATGCTACTGAAATTTTTTGTAGGGCTTCATAACCAAATCAAGATTCATAATATAGTAGACACATTAAAACATATACATGGCTAAAACAAAGTAAAAAGAGCATATGGATTATAGGATAAACATACCTGGTACTTTTCTCTGTAGCGGCTCCATGAGCGAGGAGAAAATTATGGCCGACGATGTATGCTCGGTGGCTCCATCACCGCCAAGGCAATTAGGATTAGTGAACATCTTCCAGTTGCCTTTTCACCTGTTAGATAACCTTATTTTACCACTGTAAATGGCTCGTTTAACGTCGTCCAATGCTTTATCTATCTCCAAACTTCTGGAAACAGAGTCCGCATAATCCCGGAAATCATTCCTGTTTCAATACCGAAGGATCCACCAAAAAAAAAAAACATAACCATTTTGTTTTTTTATCTCTTTGAAATCGTAATCTTATCCAGAGATAAACTACTTACACAATCTCCGCTCCAGGAAGCGACCGTGAGCATCTTCGAGTGCCTCTGGTAAGTCCCAGTGAAAGATTGTGACATATGGCTTCACTCCTAACCCATTTATAAACATTTTACAAAAAATAAAAAGAACACTATGTGATGCGTTCTTGACAAGACTTGACAACTTTCAAGGGTTTTGGTAAGATCCTAAACATCAATGTTTCGTTAAACGCAAAAAGTCCTCTAATATTATTACCTTTCAACAGAATTTGATTAATCAATTTGTTGTAATAGTTCATTCCAGCCTGGTTTATTCCACCTGTTAGATTCCCACCTAGTTAACCACTTCACGTGATTAGTGTTCAAGAATATCAACAACTATTACAAAAATCTGATCGATCGATATCTAATTACGAGGCAAAATCCTAGACCAGGAGATTGAAAATCGGTAAGCATTGAAGCCAATTTGATGCAGAAAATTCACATCTTCCTGGTGTTCCAAAAAGTTATCATGAAGACAATGTAATGTTGGATGTATGATTGACTTTTTTTCAAGGTCAAAAGCAATACCTTGTAAAGGTGTTAAGAAATCATTATTTTCTCTGAAGAAGACAAAACATTCGATGAATAATTTAGTCTCAAGATAAAAAGAGAACAAAGTGGTTGATTATGATCAATCAATTTTCTCATATGAATATAAGAATGTTTAAGGAGATTCAAAACGTTTAGTTTTTTTTTTCTTTTGAAAACATACATTAAGGGTTTCGAATTAAGAAGAAAAACCTGGGAATTTTTCAGAGTAGGTATCCCATATACTTGGTCTTCTACCATCTTCATGAGCAGCACCTTCACATTACAAAGTCGAAAAGATAAACAAAGCAACATATTTTAACTAGAAGAAATAATAAGAGGACTTTTTGTTTTTAAATAGTCCATGCATGATTGTCCCATCTCATGTTGAATGGCTTTGTTATCCATTTTTTCCTCACAAATAAACACCTCATTCTGAACCACCTCTTACTTTTTTTTTTTCTGTAACTGTCTGAACCACCTCTTAGGGCAATATTATTGGTTAATTCTACCATTGGGTCCATAGAATATAAATATGTATATATTATATATGCGTATATAATTACGGGTTAAGAACTTCACGGAAACCCAAACCGAAAGTTCTTTAAATAAGGAACTTTCGGTTTGGGTTTCCGTGAAGTCCTTAACCTACAATTATATATGTATATATAGTATATACATACATATATATTTTTTTAAAGATCTTGTATTAGGGACTTCCAGTAATGATGGTCTTACACCCATAAATGAATAACCATAAGAAGCTTGTGATCCAAGAAATGAGTAGAACCGTAATATGATATGACTATTATATGAACTCCATTCTGTTTTCTTCAGCAGTGAATAAACTTCCCAGCTTTTGTAGACTAAGATATGAGCTCAATGTTTTTTAAAAAAAAAAATTGAAACTATCCAACGCTCAGAATAATCAAAGTTTTTTTTTTTTGAACACAAATCAAAGTTTTTTTACAATATTAAAATTTAATATCAAACAAACCCCACCCCAACCCCTCCAACCTTATTTTATGCATATTCACAAGGAACGGTACTTGTAGACTTCAAATAGTAGAATACATCAAAATATTTAATAAATAGCTCATGAATTATTAAATAACAGCCACCTTCTGCCTCGCCCCATTATACTCTCCCTTCAACAATCTCCTAAACCACTTAGCTGATTTCTTCAGATACCTCTTACGTCCATCTTCAAAGTCCACAAACACTAGTCCGAACCGAACCGTGTATCCTTCCGACCATTCGAAATTGTCCATCAACGACCATGCGAAATATCCTTTCACATTCACCCCCATCCTACAATTTTATGTAAATATAGTCTTCAACATGATATTCATTTTATAGAAAGGCAAACAAACAGTTGAAAGTATGTTATGGTTATATATGTGATAGGGAAGGGAGAGCTTACAAGATTGCATCGTTAACCATCTTAAGGTGATGAGCGTAGTAGTCAATTCTCAAGTCGTCATTAAGAAAGATTTCTCCAATGCTTGCTTCATCAACTCCTACATAATTTTAAGAAAGAGTGAAGAACAAAGAAATATTAGTTAAACTAGTTTTTAGTTATAAAAATCAGTTATTTTAAAGGTAGATTTTCAAGATGTTATATATTTACCGTTTTCTGTTATGTACAAGGCAGGATCATTGAATTTGAGTCTGGCATGTAGTAGAAGATCACGAATACCTTCAGGGTATATCAAAAGCCAATCCGACCCAGCCTGAAGTTAACCATAGATTACATATGTTAAGATAAACACTACTCCTATTTTTTAGATAAACAACTCGTTTTCAATGTCAAAAACTCACATTGATACCATTAGCATTATATTTTTATCCAAATTTAAAACGATATATATCTTTTGGAGTATGAACTAAGACTATCATGTAAATCTTGATTTGATTTGGAGATTTATCTAAATTCTTGACTAATTAACGTGAATAGAATGATTGTCCAAAAAAATAATAATAATAACGTGAATAGCTTGATCGTACCGTTGGACCGATGGGCACTCCATTTCGCTCACCTATACAATATAGAAAATATTATGAGTAATATAGAATTTTGATATTAAATTATTTAGATAAATGGTCAGTTTTTTTTTTTTGGTCAACCTGGTCAGTTTATATGTAAAAGACATATGACTCACGTACCTACGATGCTGACGCAAGAATCGGTGTTCATGGTGATGTTTTCAGTTGCACACGGCACATCTTTGACGTAATAAGATGAATAATAGTTAACGCCTACGAAATCATACGATCCTTTGAGCATGGAGGACTCTTCTGGTGTGAATGTAGGAAGACGACCGCCTTTCACATAATTGACCATTTCGGCCGGGTATCTACCATAGACGATTGGCTCCAAAAAGTAGTCGAAGCTGAAGGCCGTGGCTCGAGCCGCAGCTAATTTGTCAGCATGTGAATCTGAGTAAGGGTAGTGCCATTCTGTGTTCAACGCGATACCAATCTCACCTTTCTGAATCGCCTGCAAACACACAAGATTAGGAGCAAAACTCAGTCACAATCTACTGAGTGAACCAGACTTCTTTCAAGTGCTGTCACGCTAAAGAAACAGAGTAAAAGAGAGCCAACGGCTGGACCTGGGATTAGTGGGACCTAAAAAATTACTAGATAATCAATATATTTTATTTTATTTAATCATTTTGGAGACTGAATGATATATACATATTATTTTATTTTTTTGAACACATGAATGATATATACATATTAACCACTAATATTTTGGTGGTTATAGGCAAATGTTTCATCTCGCTATACTCATGACCGCTTCTGATACTAAATCAAACAAAAATAGCGGACAAGTAACTGATATCTAGTAGAAACAAGGCAAACGTACCTGGTACTTTTCTCTATAGATTTTGACGGCGGCTCCATGAGCAAGGAGGAAGTGATGGCCGACGATGTAAGGCTCGGTGGCTCCATCACCGCCAAAGCATTTAGGATTAGTGAAACTGGAACACCTTCCAGGTGCCTTTTCACCGGTTGTGTAACCTTCATGTACCACTGTAAATGGTTCGTTTAGTGTCGTCCAATGCTTCACTCTATCTCCAAACTTCTGGAAACAGAGTTCAGCGTAGTCCCGGAAATCATTCCTGTTTCATTAGCAACGGATCAACCACAACGTAAAAGAACAATTTTCTTAAACCTTTGTGACGTGACTAGTATGGTAGTATCAAATGAATGACTTACACAATCTCTGCTCCAAGGAAGCCACCGTACGCATGTTCTAGCGCCTCTGGTAAGTCCCAGTGAAAGATTGTGACATATGGCTTCACTCCTAACACATTTACAACATTACACAAACAAAACAAACATTAAATGTCGTTCTTGGACGAATCTTGACAATTTTCAAGAAACTATACATCACCAAGAATTTCCACCAAGAACTGGGAAACAGAGAATCGTTACTACCTTTAGACTGAAGTAGATTAATCAAGTTGTTGTAATAGTCGATTCCAGCCTGGTTAATGCCTCCCTTTAAGTCTCCACCTGACACACAAAAGAAAAAGTCAACAACTAATCCACTCAAGAATATTAAAACTCTCTAAATGACTTGTTCCGATCTAAATCTTACGAGGCAAAATCCGTGACCAGGAGATTGAGAATCGGTAAGCATCAAAGCCAATTTGATGCAGCAAATTCACATCTTCCTGGATTTCCCAAAAGATTTAATGAAGTAAACAAAAAGAAGAAGAAGTAAGGTTGGTTGACCATTTGTGGCGTTGAGAAGGCATTACCATGTATAGGTTGTAAGAATCATCAGCAATGGACCCATTAGTACCATCCTCTATCTTCTCTGAAGAGAAGACAAAATATAAAATTAAATAATTTAAATTTCAAGAAAAAGGAGATCGATAGAGTGTTCATCATCATCAACCAGTTCTTTTCATATGAAACCACATTTCAAGATATTTGAGTGTTGAATGTTTAAAGAGATTCAAACCATTTAGGGTATCAAATCAAGAGAAAAAAAACCTGGGAATTTTTCAGAGAAGGTGTCCCAGATACTTGGTCCTCTACCATCTTCGTGAGCAGCACCTTCACACTGCAAATCTGGAAAATGTGAATTAAAAGATAAAATAAAACAATATGTTAGTTATCTATTTATAGTAAGAACTAAACCTGATATGCAGAAGTCGCAGATCCAAAAATAAAATCTTCTGGAAAATCATTTCTTCTTAATCTAGGTCTTGAAGAGTGGTTCTTGGCGAGAACTCCCATGCAGGACAAAGTAATGAGCAACAGTAATAGAAGACATTTACTACTACTCATTTTGGTTGTGTAAAACTTTAAGAGAAACGGAATGTTTAGATTTGATAATGTTTTTTTCTGCATAAATCGATCCGGTGGAGGGAGACAGAGTGGGAATCAACTAGCAAATTTTCACTAATTGTTTTCTTTTTTTCTACGATTTTGTAATCGTTTCAAGAAACCACATCCTGTAAATGGTTTAATATAAAATAAACAAAGAACATATATTATTATCTTAATTAATCAAAAGTCGTGTAACGTGAGCACGATTAGAGACACTCCAACAATAACTTTTAAAATAGTTTTAAAGGAAAGGAAAACAATTTATAAAAATAAGAAATAGAATGCACTAAAGTTAAAGTTCTTAAATAAAGGGAAATTGGGTCGTATGACCATGAAAAAAAATCATAATTTATTATCTACTCATTTAACCTAACGTTTCTATATACGGTGTTAGTTTTACATAATAATCATGTTTTGTCTCTTCAAGCAACCGGGGAAACCTGAAGAAGAAAAACACAATTATTATTTGTAAAAACTAAATCGTGGTCTAACTGCATTCACATCTTCCTTTTACTTCCATTGACAACATCAGAGAAAGTGATTAGCTCCAGACAGATTTTCTCCACAACTTCACTTCCACCGTATTCAAAGCGTTTATTTGAGTTCTTCTCCATTATTTGCAAGGGCGTATTCTTCTCTGCATATGAAATTGTCAGCAACCGGACGGCGTTGAAGTCGCAGCATCGTGTAGTAATCCCCACGTGCTTTTTCCACTTCACATCGACGATTCTTTTCAAATCTCTTCAACTATGGTAAGTTCCTAGGGAGTTTTCTTTCGATTATGTTCATCTGGTGTTCTTAGTCTCTGTTAAATTTGAATTGTGCTTTTTATCGGAGATACACATAGTACATAATATAGTAATATAGCTTGTTGTATGGAATAGCATCTGCAAAAACATAGGTTTGTCTTCGTGTGGACATAGCATAAGATTTATAAGGATTATTCTATATGAAATGGAATATAATAAACTATCTTGTCAAACCATTCTATTTGAAACAAATTAACAACTATTTTAATCTCCGTTGGATCAAGCTGCTCATAAGGACTTGGATACGTTGGCTTCGTCACAGTTTGGTCAAGTATTGCAGATGGGGGACCATACCTTCTCCACCATACGTATTTCTATTATCTTGTCTATATTTCCCAAGGTCTATTCCATATGTCTGAGGATGAATGTAATTACATGACTCCGTAATTCAAGAAGGGGGGCTTAATTTATGAAAAATTTGACTTTCAATGGATGAGGGTTTATATTCTCCCAATTTGGGTTTAGTGTTCGCTGTCATGTTTTCACTTACCAATCCCCCCAATTAGTTTTCTATGTTATGTACGTCAATGCTTGATGTATTATGCAAATAATAGCAAATAACATAGTATGGAATATGGAATAGACACCTCATGTAATAGCTTGTTGGGTTAAGGTTTGGAGGTGGGTAAGGGTTGAAATTCGCTACACAAATGTATTAGTTCATGTAAGTAGTCTCTATTCCATTTTAGATAGTATAGAATAGTAGTTGAAAATTTATATATTATTTTTTTTTTGTTTTTTTAAGAAATCATATTGCAACTTTAATTAGATTTAGCATTTGGATTTGGGTTTTAGGAATTCAAGTTTAGGTTTAGTATTTAGATGTGGGGGTTGGGTTTAAGGTTTATGGTAATGTTTCATATGAAGGTATTCTATTTGTTTGTATCAGACATAGTAGTTTTATAAATGGAATAGATCATGTACCTAGCACAGTTAACATGTACATGGAATAAAGTGACTGGGGTTATTAAATAAAATATCAGATATATTGGAAGGATTTAGCATAGTAACATCTATGCTATAAATTTTAAAGTGACGTGTTTTTTTTCATCTTCGTAAGTTACCAATAACTCACCTCAGTTTGTTGACGGCATTTGTTTCTCCTTCTTCACCGGCAATTTGTTGCAATAAAGAGCATAACCAGACGAGTTGAGGAGTAAATGTTATTGAGTGAATTATGTCAAAATCATTGTTAGTTTCTTAATTTGATACTTAAATATGGCTATTTGGCCAATAAACCCTTAAATAAAGGGAAATTGGGTCGTATGACCATGAAAAAATCATAATTTATTATCTACTCATTTAACCTAACGCTTATATACGGTGTTAGTTTTACATAATAATCATGTTTTGTCTCTTCAAGCAACCGGGAAACCTGAAGAAGAAAAACACAATTATTATTTGTAAAAACTAAATCGTGGTCTAACTGCATTCACATCTTCCCTTTTACTTCCATTGACAACATCGTAGAAAGTGATTAGCTCCAGCACAGATTTTCTCCACAACTTCACTTCCACCGTATTCAAAGCGTTTATTTGAGTTCTTCTCCATTATTTGCAAGGGCTTATTCTTCTCTGCATATGAAATTGTCAGCAACCGGACGGCGTTGAAGTCGCAGCATCGTGTAGTAATCCCCACGTGCTTTTTCCACTTCACATCGACGATTCTTTTCAAATCTCTTCAACTATGGTAAGTTCCTAGGGAGTTTTCTTTCGATTATGTTCATCTGGTGTTCTTAGTCTCTGTTAAATTTGAATTGTGCTTTTTATCGGAGATACACATAGTACATAATATAGTAATATAGCTTGTTGTATGGAATAGCATCTGCAAAAACATAGGTTTGTCTTCGTGTGGACATAGCATAAGATTTATAAGGATTATTCTATATGAAATGGAATATAATAAACTATCTTGTCAAACCATTCTATTTGAAACAAATTAACAACTATTTTAATCTCCGTTGGATCAAGCTGCTCATAAGGACTTGATACGTTGGCTTCGTCACAGTTTGGTCAAGTATTGCAGATGGGGGACCATACCTTCTCCACCATACGTATTTCTATTATCTTGTCTATATTTCCCAAGGTCTATTCCATATGTCTGAGGATGAATGTAATTACATGACTCCGTAATTCAAGAAGGGGGGCTTAATTTATGAAAAATTTGACTTTCAATGGATGAGGGTTTATATTCTCCCAATTTGGGTTTAGTGTTCGCTGTCATGTTTTCACTTACCAATCCCCCCAATTAGTTTTCTATGTTATGTACGTCAATGCTTGATGTATTATGCAAATAATAGCAAATAACATAGTATGGAATATGGAATAGACACCTCATGTAATAGCTTGTTGGGTTAAGGTTTGGAGGTGGGTAAGGGTTGAAATTCGCTACACAAATGTATTAGTTCATGTAAGTAGTCTCTATTCCATTTTAGATAGTATAGAATAGTAGTTGAAAATTTATATATTATTTTTTTTTTGTTTTTTTAAGAAATCATATTGCAACTTTAATTAGATTTAGCATTTGGATTTGGGTTTTAGGAATTCAAGTTTAGGTTTAGTATTTAGATGTGGGGGTTGGGTTTAAGGTTTATGGTAATGTTTCATATGAAGGTATTCTATTTGTTTGTATCAGACATAGTAGTTTTATAAATGGAATAGATCATGTACCTAGCACAGTTAACATGTACATGGAATAAAGTGACTGGGGTTATTAAATAAAATATCAGATATATTGGAAGGATTTAGCATAGTAACATCTATGCTATAAATTTTAAAGTGACGTGTTTTTTTTCATCTTCGTAAGTTACCAATAACTCACCTCAGTTTGTTGACGGCATTTGTTTCTCCTTCTTCACCGGCAATTTGTTGCAATAAAGAGCATAACCAGACGAGTTGAGGAGTAAATGTTATTGAGTGAATTATGTCAAAATCATTGTTAGTTTCTTAATTTGATACTTAAATATGGCTATTTGGCCAATAAACCCTTAAATAAAAGGGTTATGCCTTTATGGGTACTCATTGGATCTCTGTTAGCTTCTTGTCTCTTTTTTAATGCTGAATAATTACGCTATTACAAACTATGAGAAATTATTACAGACGATTCAACAGCTGACAATTATACTAATCTTACAAGGATTCATGCTTGACTGTATCACCTTAACCGTCTTATCTGATCCGTGCTTGACAGTACTTCTTGTGCTATGATGTAGATCTCTTATAAATTTTTTCTCCATTAATTCGCATAATTTATTTTCTCTGAAATTCAAAACTCAGATTTTCTGGTATAGAAACACTAATGAACTATTAGTCAAATTATTGGATCAAGGATATTTCTGCTAATAGTTTTTTTTTATTTAGAAACCTATTTGGATTTTTCTCCCATAATGGTGCGGTCAGACGTTTTCTTTTTTGTGTGCAACCGGTTAGTTTGGTCAGACGTTTAAAGAAATAAAAAACCACTATCCGACATGTGGATTTTTGGTTTTTAAATAGTCCATGCATGATTGTCCCATCTCATGTTGAATGGCTTTGTTATCCATTTTTCTCACAAACAAACACCTAATTCTGAACCACCTCTTACATCCATAAACGGATAACCATAAGAAACTTGTGAGCCAAGAGATGAGTTGAACCGTAATATGATATGACTTTTATATGAACTCCATTCTGTTTTCTTCAGCAGTGAATAAACTTCCCTACCTTTGTAGACTAAGATATGAGCTCAATGTTTTTTTTTTAAATTTTGAAACTATCCAACGCTCAGAATAATCAAAGTTTTTTTACAATATTAAAATTTAGTAACATCAAACAAACCCCACCCCAACCCCTCCAACTTTATTTTATGCCTATCCACAAGGAACGATACTTGTAGACTTCAAATAGTAGAATACATCAATATTTAATAAATATCTCATGAATTATTAAATAACAGCCACCTTCTGCCTCGCCCCATTATACTCTCCCTTCAACAATCTCCTAAACCACTTAGCTGATTTCTTCAGATACCTCTTACGTCCATTTTCAAAGTCCACAAACACTAGTCCGAATCGAACCGTGTATCCTTCCGACCATTCGAAATTGTCCATCAACGACCATGCGAAATATCCTTTCACATTCACCCCCATCCTACAATTTTATGTAAATATAGTCTTCAACATGATCTTCATTTTATAGAAAGGCAAACTAACAGTTGAAACTATGTGCTGGTTATATATGTGAGAGAAGGGAGAGCTTACAAGATTGCATCGTTAACCATCTTAAGGTGATGAGCGTAGTAGTCAATTCTCAAGTCGTCATTAAGAAAGATTTCTCCAATGCTTGCTTCATCAACTCCTACATGATTTTCAGAGAGAGTGAAGAACAAAGTAATATTAGTCTAAACTAGTTTTTAGTTATAAAAATCAGTTATTTTAAAGGTAGATTTTCAAGATGTTATAAATTTTACCGTTTTCTGTTATGTACAAGGCAGGATCATTGAATTTGAGTTTGGCATGTAGTAGAAGATCACGAATACCCTCCGGGTATATCAAAAGCCAATCCGACCCAGCCTGAATAAACCATAGATTACATATGTTAAGATAAACACTATTTTTAACATTTCGGTATCGCCGGGGACAGAGGACCGACACGTGCCAACACGTGCTAGTCTGGACCACTTGGGGCAAAAAAAAAAACAACTCGTTTTCAGTGTCAAAAACTCACACTTTGTTGACCAAAAAAAAAACTCACACTTTTGATACCATTAGCATTATATTTTTATCCAAATTTAAAACGATATATATCTTTTGGAGTATGAACTAAGACTATCATGTAAATCTTGATCTGATTTGGAATTTTATCTAAATTCTTGACTAATTAACGTGAATAGATTGATTGTCCAAAAGAAAAAAATAACGTGAATAGCTTGATCGTACCGCTGGACCGATGGGCACTCCATTTCGCTCACCTATACAATATAGAAAATATTATAAGTAATATAGAATATTGATATTAAATTATTTAGATAAATGGTCAGTTTTTTTTTGGTCAACCTTTATCAGTTTATATGTAAAAGACATATGATTCACGTACCTACGATGCTGACGCAAGAATCGGAGTTCATGGTGATGTTTTCAGTTGCACATGGCACATCTTTGACGTAAAAAGATGAGTAATAGTTAACGCCTACGAAATCATACGATCCTTTGAGCATGGAGGACTCTTCTGGTGTGAATGTAGGAAGGCGACCGCCTTTCACATAATTGACCATGTCGGCCGGGTATCTACCATAGACGATTGGCTCCAAGAAGTAGTCGAAGGTGAAGGCCGTGGCTCGAGCCGCAGCTAATTTGTCAGCTTGTGAATCTGAGTAAGGGTAGTGCCATACTGTGTTCAAGGCGATACCAATTTCACCTTTCTGAATCGCCTGCAAACACACATGATTAGGAGCAAAACTCAGTCACGGTAAAGAAACAGAGTAAAATAGAGCCAGGGCATAAACATAAATAGCCATTCGTGGGACCAAAAAATTATTACTAAATAATCAATACATTTATTTAATTTAATCAATTTAAAGACCGAATGATATATTACATATTGACCATTAATGTATTAATATTTTGAGATTATCATCTCGTTATGCTTAGGACTGGTTCTGCATAAATCAAACAAAAATAGCGAACAAGCAACTGATAACTAGTGGAAACAAGTTTAACATACCTGGTATTTTTCTCTGTAGATTTTGAAGGCGGCTCCATGAGCAAGGAGGAAGTGATGGCCGACGATGTAAGGCTCGGTGGCTCCATCACCGCCAAAGCATTTAGGATTAGTGAAACTGGAACACCTTCCAGGTGCCTTTTCACCGGTTGTGTAACCTTCATGTACCACTGTAAATGGCTCGTTTAACGTCGTCCAATGCTTCACTCTATCTCCAAATTTCTGGAAACAGAGTTCTGCATAGTCCCGGAAATCATTCCTGTTTCATTACGAAAGGATGAAAGGATCAACCAAAACAACAGAAAAAATAACCATTTTCTTAAATCTTTGTGACGGGAACAGTGTCAAATGAAACGACTTACACAATCTCTGCTCCGAGGAAGCCACCGTAAGCATGTTCTAGCGCCTCTGGTAAGTCCCAGTGAAATATTGTGACATATGGCTTCACTCCTAACACATTTACAACATTACACAAACAAAACAAACATTAAACGTCGTTCTTGGACGAATCTTGACAATTTTCAAGAACCCAGGCTGATCCAAGATTTTCCACCAAGAACTGAGAAACAGAGAATCATTATTACCTATAGACAGAAGTAGATTAATCAAGTTGTTGTAATAGTCGATTCCAGCCTGGTTAATGCCTCCCTTTAAGTCTCCACCTGACACACAAAAGAAAAGTCAACAATTCACGAATATTAAAACTCTCAAAAATAACTTGTTCAGATCTAATATCTTACGAGGCAAAATTCGTGACCACGAGATTGAGAATCGGTAAGCATCGAAGCCTATTTGATGCAGCAAATTCACATCCTCCTGGTTTTCCAAAAAAAAAATAAAAAGATTTTGTGAACAAAAAATTTAATGTTTTGTTGACCTTTTGGTGCGTTGAGAAGGCAATACCTTGTAAAGATTGTAAGAATCATCAGCAATGGACCCATTACTACCATCCTTTATCTTCTCTGAAAAGAAGACAAAATAAATAATTTAATTTAAAGAAAAAATGATCAATAATGTTCAATTGTTCATCATCAACCCATTTTTCATATGAACACCAATGTAAAATCAAGAAATAGGAAACCACATTTCAAGATTTTTGAGTCTTAAATATTTAAAGAAGAAAGAAACCTGGGAATTTTTCAGCGAAGGTGTCCCAGATACTTGGTCCTCTACCATCTTCATGAGCAGCACCTTCACACTGCAAATCGGGAAAATGTCGACAAAAGGATAATATAAAACAATATACTTAATTATCTATATATAGTAAGAACTAAACCTGATATGCAGAAGTCGCAGATCCAAAAATAAAATCTTCTGGAAAATCATTTCTGCTTAATCTAGGTCTCGAAGAGTGGTTCTTGGCGAGAACTCCAATGCAGGCCAAAGTAATGAGCAAAAGTAAAAGAAGACATTTACTTCTCATTATTGGTTTGTGTAAAAACTTTACGAGAAAGGGAAATGTTTAGATTTGATATGTTGTAATAATGTTGTATTGTATCTATAGATAGAGTTGTTGGAGGAGAAAGATAGTGTACCAAAGAACAATATTTTTTAACTAATTGTTTGTATTTATATACGTTTTTCCTGTCGTTCAAGAAACCTTATCCTACAAAAATTTTAAACTAATCAAAATCTGAGTCATCACAGACAGAAAATTATTGCAAAGTTAAGACGTGAGAACTGCGAAGACATTTATTGCTAAGAACGCCTTTAGAGAATACGCTTGTGATAAGCGATAACTAGGGCGATAACAATGATAATTTTCAAACGAAAAGACGTTAACCATTTCAGGTAATACATTAGTGCATTGTACTTGAATTTTCTGTGCTTTGATTCTCATAATTTGAAAAATGTAATATCGTATATAAATTCGCTTTGTACAGTGGTTTCTGTTGCGTGAAGTGGGTGGACACCATTATTTTGGTCAACATAAAAATACTGGTAAAACCCAACGTGTGGATATAAATATAACTGAAATTTGCAAAATTATATTTGAAATCTTCCCGAACAGTTGATCAATTACCCCATGATTATCCAGTTTGAACTTGAATGTTTTTTTTAATGTTCAAAAAAAAACTTGAATGTTTTTTTTTTCTGTATACTGGCTTTATTTGAAGTTGAATGTTAATGTGATATTTTAATAAGGAAAACCAAAGATTTTCAGTGTATTTTTATTATTTGTATGCTCCTGTATTCTACTAACTCAGATTTTATGAGATTTTTGTATTAATTTAGATGATTCTTTTAAGGGAATTTGCACCCTATAACCATAAAAAAAAAACCCAAACCCACTATCTAACCAAAAACACCCTCTCTCTCCTTATTTCTCTTCCTATCTCTCTCTACTCTCTTTCTAAAAATCTAATTTCTCCTTTTTTTGGTTATTCAGCAAATAAGCCCTTCTTTTAATCTACAATGCAATATTATTTAGCTTTTTTAAAAACCAATTGTGTTATAAACAGTATTTTAGTATTGCTTAAGTCATGGTCAGGTATGTATTAGTGATGTCTAGTTTAGAAAAAATTAATGATTTTGTTATTTATGCAATATCTTAAATATTATATATTGTGATACAGTGGTGAGTATCTATATTATTAAAGCAGAAGTACAAAATCGATTTGTTAGGCTACTTGGATAGCATTTTGTTAGATAAATGTGTTTGGAAACATGTTTAGGTGTTTTAAAAAAATTATTTAATTAATCCGAGATTAGTGTGTGTGGAAACATGGATAACAGTATATTTACTTTCTTTTATTTACATATTTAGTCATTGAATTTATAATAAATCAAGTATTTTCTTTTTGTAGTTCTTTTTATTTACAGATTCTACCACTACAATTCCATAATTTATCTAAACAAATCGATATTCATATATTGACAAAAGCAAATATTATTTTCTTTGTGAAAAAATAAAAACAAAAACTGAAAATATATAGTATATATTATATAAAAAAATTTAAATATAGTATTACCTTATTTATTTTAGTCAAATATAAAAATTTCGAGAGTTCATTTTTCAAGAATACAAAATATCATAAAATTAATAAAAATTCATAGAACACTAATGAAAAAAAAATTCAAATTAAGTAATTACAATTCCAAACTTATCTAAACAAAAAGCTAATTCATATATTAATCATTATTAATATTGTACAAATATCACTAAATATTTTCTTGCTACAATCAAGGAATATCTAAATATTAAATATTTTAATTTAAACGTGAATCACCAAAAAATCTAAACTTTCTAACTAGATTACCTTTTTGAAAGATGATATCAATTAATATTGAAAAGAATATTCTTAATTGAATCACAGCTACAATCAAGGAATATCTAAATATTAAATGCCTTATTAAACGTTAATTCACCTATAAAATTGATCCTTCTTAATTATATTACGACACTATTAAATGACAATCGTTTATTATTTTGAAAAGGGAATATTCTTAATTATGTTATGCCTTATAATCAAGCAATAGTTTCCAGACCTGTATTTTATGTAGCTCATAACATATTTAATTTTATAGTACATGTCCATTATTCTTGACCCATATCTAACAAATCCAATTTAAAAAATTAGTTAGTATATATTTTCCTTGATTTCAAGTGATTCCTGCGCAAGGAAATTCAAAAATATCAATGATTCTTCTATAAATTTGCTTAGCAAGTAATTCTAAAAATACAGAACGAATTAAATATATGTTACCTTAATTAGTTACCCTTTATTGCGCAAAATGACTGCAATATTTACGGTTTTGTTAAAAACAGAAAGGATATTCTTGCGCAAAGAAATTCAAAATATCAATGATTCTTCTATAAAATTCGTTAGCAAGTAATTCTAAAAATACTGAACGAATTAAATATATTGTACCTTAATTAGTTACCTTTTATTGTGTGAAACTGATAAATAAAAGTTTTTAACGATATATTTAGTTTAGAAAAATAAATCAAAATATCCTATAATTGAATCAGTATATACCAAATCTAAAAGATTTTGATTAAATTTGATCATCAAGATACTTTAGAATTTTCTTCTTATCTAACCTAACCAACCTAACTAGCAGACTAATTACTCTATAAATAGTCATTGAACCTTTTTTTTTAGTCGACAATCTTTGTTCTCTGTCTGTTTTTCTTTTTTGTTTAGTTCATAATTTTCTTTTTTGTTTCTTTGTATTCTAATTATTTGTTCATCATCAAATAACCTAATAATTAGTGTTTGTTTGTTTTTTTTTTTGTGCAGGGACTAAACTAACGTGAATGATATATGTCTGGCCAAAAGAAGAAGAAGAGGAAAAGTATAATAATGATATTTCGAGGAAAATTTTCTTTAGGTTGGGAAGCGTATTTATGTTTTCGTGGTATTTAACTATTTGTTTATGTTAGTCCTTTTTAGGTTTTCGCAATGATGGTAAAAATTATTGTATGTATATAGAACCACTTATGTTTAAATACTCTAACTTCATGGAAATTATGTTGTCTTGTGTAGTTGAAAATGATCTTGGTAGACTCGTGGTCTCGGATCCACATTTCTGATTATTGTTTTATTTATGATCACACACTAATTAAAAATGCTATTTTGTTGTGTGTAGGGTGTTAAAATGCATGCTACTTGGAAAAGAGGAGAGGAGAAATGAAAACTGTTTAAGAGGTAATGTATTTAATATTTAGATTATTCCATTATATGTATAGTGAAACAGGTGGGGATTGAGATGTAATGTATAAAAATGAAAACTGTTTAAGTTAGAATATTAAATATTATATATTGTATATATATTTACATTGATAAAATATTAAATATTAATCAATAATTATACTATTTTATTATATGGTGAAACATGTTATTTCCAGTAATTTATTTTAATATTTTTGGTATTTTAATACAATATATTTTTGAAAAAACCCTTAAAACTATCATAGTAAAATTAATATTTAAAGGTATAATATTAAAGAATATATCAAAACATAAACCCAAATGTTAATCCGCACTTTGAAATTTCGATATATATATAAAATTAAGTTATCCTAAACTTTTATATATACAATAAGTTGTTATATAAACTGAAAAAACAAATCAATTATTTCAAAGAAATCTAGCTTTGAATAACGGATCCGATCATAAGAAATTAAATACAAAATAATTCTCAAGTATGTTATTTCATGCATAAAATATTGGTTTAATCATCAAAATCAAATTCAATAGGAAAAATTAAATACATAATAATAATCAACATATATATATGATATAGATGATGATTTGAAATAATTAGTTAATTAACAGAATAAAAACAATAAAGAGAGTTATTTTATATTTATAATGTTCATAGTTTATGGGATTTCGGAAATAAAATCAAACAAATGAAAAAATCAGAGCTTCTTTGTGAAGTGAATATTGTGTCTATTTTCACTATCATGTCCCTTACATAAGCACAAGAAAATATTGATTCAATTGTAACAGTTTTAAGAATTTTTTTTTATGTTTGTTGTTTTATTATTAATAAAATTTCTTAGAAAACATAGTATTTAATATTTAGATTATTACATTATATGTATAGTGAAACAGGTTGGGATTGAGAGGTAATGTATAAAAATGAAAACTGTTTAAGTTAGAATATTAAATATTATATATTGTATAATATTTACATTGATAAAATATTAAATATTAGTCAATAATTATACTATTTTATTATATGGTGAAACATGTTATTTCTAGTAATTTATTTTAATATTTTCGATATTTTAATACAATATATTTTTGAAAAACCCCTTGAAACTATCATAGTAAAATTAATATTTTAAAGATATAATATTAAAGAATATATCAATATATTTTAAATTAAAAAGTAATATTTAGTCAATACTTAGATTATTTCTTTATATAATGAAACGGGTTGGAATTGAAAGTTAATGTATAAAATGAAAACTGTCTATGTTAGAAAATTAAAAATTATATATATATATATAATAAATGTTAGCCAATATTTATATTATTTTATAATATGGTGAAACATGTTAATTTTTTACGGTTACAACTTCTAGCAGCTTATTTTACCAAACTTATTTTTTGAAAAAGAAGAAGTGAATTTCAAATTTGATCTCATACTTTAAATAAACAGATAAAATCATTATATCAAAACATAAACTCAAATGTTAATCTGCACTTTGAAATTTCGATATATATAAAATTAAGTTATCCTAAACTTTTATATATACAATAAGTTGTTATATAAACTGATAAAACAAATCAATTATTTCAAAGAAATCTAGCGCTTTGAATAACGGGTCCGGATCATAAGAAATTAAATACAAAATAATTCTCAAGTATGTTATTTCATGCATAAAGTATTGGTTTGATCATCAAAATCAAATTCAATAGGAAAAATTAAATACATAATAATAATCAATATATATATATGATATAGGTAATGATTTGAAATAATTAGTTAATTAACGGCATAAAAACAATAAAGAGAGTTATTTTATATTTATAATGTTCATAGTTTATGTGATTCCGGAAATAAGATCAAACAAATGAAAAAACCAAACCTTTAATTGAATCGCATAAACTATCAACCTTTAGGATTATATTTAAGTTCACAGAATAATTGTATTTACAAAAGTAGGTTTTCAAACAAATAACCAAGACTACCATAGAAAATTTTACTATCTAAACTTAAAAATAAAATTCGAACCCGGGCGGGACGCACGAGTCAAAATCTAGTTAATTATTTAAAAATACTTCAATAATTGCTTTTTGGTCAAAAGTAATTAGATGTTTTTAAATACATTGAAATAGGCCATGAAGGATAACGGCCCAAATTAAATCATGCTATAAAGGCCCATTGTATAGTTGGTATCACAAAGAATCATCGATCATTAGACCATCTCTATTTTCCAACTTTTAGCCTATCTTTTCTATAAGATAATTGCTTATCTATAAATTAACGTGTTCAACCCTCTTCAAAGAATGTCGAAGATATATTTTGTTTTGCGGAAAAGAAAAAGACACGTATATATGTTTCGTCGTTTACCATGGTAAGCATTATTTGTTTAAACTTTTATATTATTTCAGTTGACTTGAATTATAGAATGATACTTTGCTTTGCTTCAAAGCTTTTGACACAACAAATTTAAAAAACAAAATAAATCTAGAAAAATAGTTCCAGAGCCTTAGATGATTCAGACATCTTAGGAATGAAACATGAGGCCGAACCAGTGGCTAACAAGAATCTCTTCTTCTTCATTGCAGACTTCAACAAGTACTCTTCTTTCTCAGATTCTTCAATCTCTTCTTCTCTCTTCAAGAACTCTTTGAACCACATCGCAGACATTTTAGGAAAACGTTTTAGCCCGTTGTTGTAATCGACGTAGAACAGTCCATATCGGACTCCATAACCAGCGTTCCATTCACAGTTGTCTAGTAAGGACCAGGCAAAGTATCCTTCAACTTTAACTCCATCCTCTCTAAATAACCAAACATTTATCATCAGTGAAAAGCTATGTATAGGGTTCCAATACAATTTTTTGTGAATCAAGAAACTTCAAGAATTTGTCATTTGGAGAATACACTTACTGGATGGCTTGTTGGATGCTTTGGAGATGTTTCTTGTGGTACTCTGTCCTTTGGAGATCCATCAAGTTAGAAAGCTTTGGTTTTTTCTCATAATCTATATCACAATGTCCTGAACAATTTTAACAACAAACGAGAGAGAGTTAGTAAACCATGTTTCACGAATCAAATGAGTAAAACTATCTTGGAAGAGCTTAATATCAAATTTTTACCGTTTTCAGTGATCATGAACTTAGGGCTTTCGTATTTGTTTTTAGCATAGTTTAGAAATTTTCGAAGCCCTTGTGGGTATAGAAAGTCCCATTCTGATCCACCTCTTACTCCCAATGTCTGTCCTGCTTTGTTTTGTTCTGTTCCAGTAGAAATAAAACTTGTGAGACAAAGCTTTAAGAAACTAGTAACCCTTAAGTTGCTTGTGATCCAAGAAATGAATAAAGCCCTATATAATATGATACAAGTAAGTATTATGTAAAAGTATACTTACTTCTCCATTCGATGCGTGCATCTGATCTCCAATTAGGAGTGTTATGGTCCACTTCAGGAATACTTTTAACGTAGAAAGCACTGTAATAGTTCACTCCAACGAAGTCAAAAGATCCCCTTAGCTTCTTGGATTGTGCTGCGGTAAATGAGGGTAATCTTTTTCCGATGGACTTCTTCATCACTTCAGGGTAATCTCCGTACACAGTTGGATCCATATGCCTGTTTATTAAATAAAAATCCCAAAAATACTTTTAGAAAACTAACAAAATAATATATGGTGTATATATTCTCATGTCAAGAACGTGTGTGTGTTATATTTAAAGAAAAAAACACTCACCATCCGAACATGAATTCCATGGCTCGTTCACATGCTTCTTTGTCATCAGGGCAGTTCGAGTCATAAGGCTCAAACCACACGGGACAATGCGCGATACCAATCTTGCCATCTTTACACTGGGATTCAGACAAAAGCAATGTTGTCAATAAATATTATGTTTTATCAAAGACTTAAAGTGCTTTATAAACGAAATCAAATGTATTGGATCATTACTTTAGGATTGTTTCTGAAGACTTCCACGGCTTCTGCGTGAGCCAAAAGTAGATTATGGCTAACGGTATACACCTCGAGGCCAGATTCTCCAGCCACAGCTGCTTCATTCATGTATTTGGAGGCACGTCCTGGTGCTTTTCTTCCTGTGTCATAGCCACCAATGCTATAGACCCATGGCTCATTTAGTGTAACCCACAACTTCACACGGTCGCCAAATTCTTCGAAACATAAGGCCGCGAAATCTTTGAAGTCATCACTGCAAGATGGTTGTTTTTTATGCATATTAGAGACATTGATTCGAAAAATGTAGTTAGAAAGTAATGTACATTCTTTTTTAGCCACTTACACAGCTTGTTCGCTTAAGAATCCGTTGTATTCATCTTCAAGAGCTTGAGGAGTATCCCAATGAAACAATGTAGCAAGAGGTGTGATTCCTGTTCATACATATGTATAATCACGTTAGAATATTTCAATCTAAAATAGTAAACTCATATATATGTAAGAGATAATAGTTAAATATACCGATAGCTAGGAGTTCATCAATGAGATCGTTATAGAAGTTGATTCCTTCTTGGTTCACTCCCTTGCTTTTCTTTCCAACTATTTAAAAAGCAACGATTAAATCTCTATTGAATTGTTTGAAAACTCACTTGTTAATATTTTTGGTCAAGAAACATATTGTTTATATATGAGTTAAGAACTTACGAGGCAAAATTCGAGGCCAAGAGATAGAGAATCTGAAAGCATCCATGTTAATGTCCTTCATTCTCTGGATGTCTTCTTTGTAATGGCTATAGAACTCGACCGCTTGGTCCGCGTTAGAATAGCAGTTTCTCTCTGTACGTAAAAGTTTCATTTTCTAATATTAGTTTGACGATATAATAGTAAAGTTCTATTCATATATATATAAACTTATATATTTAAAAAGAAAATAAATTTTGGTTATGTATACAAACCTGGATATTTGCGAACAAATGTGTCCCAAACACTCTCTCCACGAGGAGCTTCGTTTATGGCTCCTTCATATTGGTAAGCGGATGAGGCTGTTCCAAAGAGGAAACCCTCCGGAAAGTCAGAACGGCCGAATGAGTTTTTCTTGGAGAAAGTGTTCCTCTTTCTATAAGTATTATGTAATAAAAAAAAAATTAGAAAACGATTTTTCCAAAAATAAACTTATTTGCAGAACCTCGTGGTTGTATTGAAGTTTAATAACTTACTGCGTCATTGTGATTTCTAAGCTGTTTTTGTCTTTTGGAGAGAAACCTTTTAAATCTGCATAGAAATATACATAAGATTATGAGTTAAAAGATAGGGAAAAAAACATTTGCGTAACTTTGATATATAATAGGAGAATAGTATACCGACTGGAAGATCCTTTGCGTTCTTTTAAATCGAATGAAGCTGGTTATATTTGTCTAATATGAAAGAATGAAATGATGATATTTGTTTAGTTCTTGCAGAAGAAATAAATAAATGAATCTTTTTTTTCTTAAAGAAAGAATGTAGAGATTGTTGAGTTGTGAGAGAAGTGATGAGATATGTGGAGGTATATATAAGCACAGAGATTTGCAAATGTATGCGCAGGAACCGTAGAAAATTCATAGTTTAGTCAGACTGGTTGCCACTATGCATGCTGGCCGACTTATCATAAATTTCTTTGGGTCAAATAATCTGCTCCAACAAATCAGAAGAAGAAAAAAAAATGAAATAAAATAATAATGGTCGCTTTTCGCTTGCGGTCTTGCGCCGTGCCATATTGAACCAACTAGATTACTCCTATCTTGACTTCAACTAAAATATGAACAGACATTAATTAATACAGTGCCGGGGAGATTCCGTTGCTAGAGTGGCCTTTCCTTTTAAGTGACTGGTTGTAATTTCAAAATTTTGACATATCTAAAAAAAATGGACAAATTTTTTTTAAAATTAAATCTTAAAGATGCAGTTGCCATTCCGTATTTGACAATCTAATACATATACTAGATTTTTGATCCGCGCTTTAAAAAGCGCGGGTACTATTTTGTTGTTTTTTCTATATAAAAATTGATAATTCTTCGCTTTGATTATATAAACCGTGACATGATCAAGTTTCAATTATGCGGGTTAATTATAATGTGTATAATATGACGAAATTTGCAATGCCTCACACAACCGTTTTATGTTTTTTTTGTCAACCCGTTTTATGTTTCTAAATAAGTTAATTGTCAACCCGTTTTATGATTCTAAATAAGTTAAACAATGGTTGTACCTGAAATTCGTACTTGGATAATAATTTATATTTAACAATTATAAATTCCATAAAATATTTCTAAACATATAAAGTGGTCCAATATTTTTTTTGATTAAGTCGTAAAATCATTTAGTTACAAAATTTCAATCTCTAATATTACTTTTAAAAATTATTGCAGACTTTAATTTATAGTTATTATAAAAAACGTTTATGGACTATGAAATGGATTATCTAAAAACATAACCCATCTAAATCTATTGTTGTAGGAAATCAAGTCCATTTAATGTATTATAGGCCCAATAAACCAAAAGACAGTAATGCCATTAATGAATTTTTTTAGTTCGTCATATCATTAAGGACAATTTTGGAAAATTTTAAATTTTCATTAAGTGTATAATTTGGGAATGATCCCCTTTTAATGGTATTGATTTTGATTATTTCAATTTTTTAATATTAAAGTATTAAAATTGATGAATGGTTTTCATTCAAATTTCATCTTTTCTTCTCGGTTTGAGTTTTGCTTGTTTTCATTTTCAAAGATAATTACCAGACTAAAATCAGATTTAAAATGGACTAGCTAGTTTGATATGTAGTTGGTCCATTGTGCTTTATGTACGTGATGATAAAATATACTGATCATATGGTTGAATTTTTAGACTTTTATTTTAGCCTGCTCATGTACAGATTTTTTTCTGATTTCCAAACAAATTATTAATAAATATCTTAAAAAGCTCATTTTTGTATTGTGATGTGTCATAATCCGAAATATAAAGTTACAGCTAATAATTTTTTTTGATGTTATTCGTTTCAAGATAATTAAAATTAGGTGATAAATTTTATTGAAAAGTAACATACAAACGTACATTTCCTTCTCAACAATAGTTGTTTGTTTAATTATCACTTTTATAGCAAGTTAACATACAATTCCTTCGTAACAAAATTGTTGTTTTTCTATATAAAATTGATAATTCTTCGCTTTGATTATATAAACCGTGACATGATCAAGTTTCAATTATGGTTAATTATAATGTGTATAATATGACTAAATTTGCAATGCCTCACACAACCGCTTATGTTTTTGTCAACCCGTTTTATGTTTCTAAATAAGTTAATTGTCAACCCGCTTTTATGATTCTAAATAAGTTAAACAATGGTTGTACCTGAATTGTGACTTGGATAATAATTTATATTTAACAATTATAAATTCCATAAAATATTTCTAAACATATAAAGTGGTCCAATATTTTTTGATTAAGTCAGAAAATCATTTAGTTACAAAATTTCAATCTCTAATATTACTTTTAAAAATTATTGCAGACTTTAATTTATAGTTATTATAAAAACGCTTATGGACTATGAAATGGATTATCTAAAAACATAACCCATCTAAATCTATTGTTGTAGGAAATCAAGTCCATTTAATGTATTATAGGCCCAATAAACCAAAAGACAGTAATGCCATTAATGAATTTTTTTAGTTCGTCATATCATTAAGGACAATTTTGGAAAATTTTAAATTTTCATTAAGTGTATAATTTGGGAATGATCCCCTTTTAATGGTATTGATTTTGATTATTTCAATTTTTTAATATTAAAGTATTAAAATTGATGAATGGTTTTCATTCAAATTTCATCTTTTCTTCTCGGTTTGAGTTTTGCTTGTTTTCATTTTCAAAGATAATTACCAGACTAAAATCAGATTTAAAATGGACTAGCTAGTTTGATATGTAGTTGGTCCATTGTGCTTTATGTACGTGATGATAAAATATACTGATCATATGGTTGAATTTTTAGACTTTTATTTTAGCCTGCTCATGTACAGATTTTTTTCTGATTTCCAAACAAATTATTAATAAATATCTTAAAAAGCTCATTTTTGTATTGTGATGTGTCATAATCCGAAATATAAAGTTACAGCTAATAATTTTTTGATGTTATTCGTTTCAAGATAATTAAAATTAGGTGATAAATTTTATTGAAAAGTAACATACAAACGTACATTTCCTTCTCAACAATAGTTGTTTGTTTAATTATCACTTTTATAGCAAGTTAACATACAATTCCTTCGTAACAAAATTGTTGTTTTTCTATATAAAATTGATAATTCTTCGCTTTGATTATATAAACCGTGACATGATCAAGTTTCAATTATGGTTAATTATAATGTGTATAATATGACTAAATTTGCAATGCCTCACACAACCGCTTTATGTTTCTAAATAAGTTAATTGTCAACCCGCTTTTATGATTCTAAATAAGTTAATTGTCAACCCGCTTTTATGATTCTAAATAAGTTAATTGTCAACCCGCTTTTATGATTCTAAATAAGTTAATTGTCAACCCGCTTTTATGATTCTAAATAAGTTAATTGTCAACCCGCTTTTATGATTCTAAATAAGTTAATTGTCAACCCGCTTTTATGTTTCTAAATAAGTTAATTGTCAACCCGCTTTTATGATTCTAAATAAGTTAATTGTCAACCCGCTTTTATGATTCTAAATAAGTTAATTGTCAACCCGCTTTTATGTTTCTAAATAAGTTAATTGTCAACCCGCTTTTATGTTTCTAAATAAGTTAATTGTCAACCCGCTTTTATGATTCTAAATAAGTTAATTGTCAACCCGCTTTTATGATTCTAAATAAGTTAATTGTCAACCCGCTTTTATGATTCTAAATAAGTTAATTGTCAACCCGCTTTTATGATTCTAAATAAGTTAATTGTCAACCCGCTTTTATGTTTCTAAATAAGTTAATTGTCAACCCGCTTTTATGTTTCTAAATAAGTTAATTGTCAACCCGCTTTTATGATTCTAAATAAGTTAATTGTCAACCCGCTTTTATGATTCTAAATAAGTTAATTGTCAACCCGCTTTTATGTTTCTAAATAAGTTAATTGTCAACCCGCTTTTATGATTCTAAATAAGTTAATTGTCAACCCGCTTTTATGTTTCTAAATAAGTTAATTGTCAACCCGCTTTTATGATTCTAAATAAGTTAATTGTCAACCCGCTTTTATGTTTCTAAATAAGTTAATTGTCAACCCGCTTTTATGTTTCTAAATAAGTTAATTGTCAACCCGCTTTTATGATTCTAAATAAGTTAATTGTCAACCCGCTTTTATGTTTCTAAATAAGTTAATTGTCAACCCGCTTTTATGTTTCTAAATAAGTTAATTGTCAACCCGCTTTTATGATTCTAAATAAGTTAATTGTCAACCCGCTTTTATGTTTCTAAATAAGTTAATTGTCAACCCGCTTTTATGATTCTAAATAAGTTAATTGTCAACCCGCTTTTATGATTCTAAATAAGTTAATTGTCAACCCGCTTTTATGATTCTAAATAAGTTAATTGTCAACCCGCTTTTATGATTCTAAATAAGTTAATTGTCAACCCGCTTTTATGTTTCTAAATAAGTTAATTGTCAACCCGCTTTTATGTTTCTAAATAAGTTAATTGTCAACCCGCTTTTATGATTCTAAATAAGTTAATTGTCAACCCGCTTTTATGATTCTAAATAAGTTAATTGTCAACCCGCTTTTATGATTCTAAATAAGTTAATTGTCAACCCGCTTTTATGATTCTAAATAAGTTAATTGTCAACCCGCTTTTATGATTCTAAATAAGTTAATTGTCAACCCGCTTTTATGATTCTAAATAAGTTAATTGTCAACCCGCTTTTATGATTCTAAATAAGTTAATTGTCAACCCGCTTTTATGATTCTAAATAAGTTAATTGTCAACCCGCTTTTATGATTCTAAATAAGTTAATTGTCAACCCGTTTTATGTTTCTAAATAAGTTAATTGTCAACCCGCTTTTATGATTCTAAATAAGTTAATTGTCAACCCGTTTTATGTTTCTAAATAAGTTAAACAATGGTTGTACCTGAAATTGTACTTGGATAATAATTTATATTTAACAATTATAAATTCCATAAAATATTTCTAAACATATAAAGTGGTCCAATATTTTTTTTGATTAAGTCGTAAAATCATTTAGTTACAAAATTTCAATCTCTAATATTACTTTTAAAAATTATTGCAGACTTTAATTTATAGTTATTATAAAAACGTTTATGGACTATGAAATGGATTATCTAAAAACATAACCCATCTAAATCTATTGTTGTAGGAAATCAAGTCCATTTAATGTATTATGGCCCAATAAACCAAAGACAAGAATGCCATTAATGAATTTTTTAGTTCATCATATCATTAAGGACAATTTTGGAAAATTTTAAATTTTCATTAAGTGTATAATTTGGGAATGATCCCCTTTAATGGTATTGATTTTGATTATTTCAATTTTTAATATTAAAGTATTAAAATTGATGAATGGTTTTCATTCAAATTTCATCTTTTCTTCTCGGTTTGAGTTTTGCTTGTTTTCATTTTCAAAGATAATTACCAGACTAAAATCAGATTTAAAATGGACTAGCTAGTTTGATATGTAGTTGGTCCATTGTGCTTTATGTACGTGATGATAAAATATACTGATCATATGGTTGAATTTTTAGACTTTTATTTTAGCCTGCTCATGTACAGATTTTTTTCTGATTTCCAAACAAATTATTAATAAATATCTTAAAAAGCTCATTTTTGTATTGTGATGTGTCATAATCCGAAATATAAAGTTACAGCTAATAATTTTTTTTGATGTTATTCGTTTCAAGATAATTAAAATTAGGTGATAAATTTTTATTGAAAAGTAACATACAAACGTACATTTCCTTCTCAACAATAGTTGTTTGTTTAATTATCACTTTTTATAGCAAGTTAACATACAATTCCTTCGTAACAAAATTGTTGTTTTTCAATATATATCAAATAAAATACTCCCTCTGTTTCTGAAAGATATACTTTTTATTGTTTTCACATATATTAAGAAAATGCATTAAATCACTATAATAAATTTATCGTTTTCTGTAATTTTCAATTTTCAACAACTTTTAGCCAATAGTAATCTAATAAAGTTTGCAATTTTTTCATAGAAAACACAAAATATACATCTTTTTGAAACAAAATATTTTCCAAAATGTGAATCTTTTATAAACAGAGGGAGTAAAAAATGTCATTAACATTTATCATTTATTTGGATTTCTTTTTCTTTCTAAACATCTGAGATGATTTCATTAATGATAACTAAACACAATTTAATCCTCGTGAATTACATTTGGAATTAAGTTAGGCACATAACATAATAGTGATAAATAATATATACTACTACATTACATTCTATCTGTCTCAAAAGATGTATATTTTGGAGTTTTCACACATATTAAATTTTAATTGTAAATGCTTTATTTTGTCTTTAATCATTTTACATTATTTTTGCCAATAGAAATTTAATAAACAATTATTTTTTCAAGTTAAAATTTATCATTATTACTTAGTAAAATATATTAAAAATGTAAAAATATAATTTTTGAAACAAGTATTTTTTTAAAAACATCAATCTTTTTGTAACATATGGAGTATTTTTTAACGTTGCCACTTTACACCCTTTTGACTAACTTTTAATTTTGTGACAACGAAAAGTAGTAAATATCCAAAATATCATAAGTTAATAATTCAAAATACCCAAAATATTGTTTTGCTGACAATGAAGTCAAAATTTTCTTTTCAACTATTAAAATCGAAAAATTTTGCTTTCAAACTAACTTAATTAAATATCCTACGTGTATTCTTTTTAGTTTTTTTTTTTACTTTTTTGTGGTCAATATTAAATTTCATGTTTAATTCATTTGGTCTAATCTTATTTGATTCACCTTATTTTCAATCTCAAATGTTTTCTTCAGCCACATATTTGATTAGTTCATATATTTGTTTAATTTCAACCATTACTTTTAAAATGTTTACTTAAAGATTAAAACATTTTTACCAAAGAATTATATATATATTCCACTTTATCTATAAAATCATCATTCTCTATATTTTAGATAAAAGAAGATGAATTACCTCATATTTATGCTAATTATTTCTATGTGTTTTGGTTTGAATGAAGGTACTGTATGTCATATTGATAATTGCCATCTCCCACAGTGTCAAAGAGTACGCCTCATAACATTTTAGAATTAGGCAGTATTCTCAAAGTTAATTTCTCATCAAACAAAAATGAAGCTGGCATCTCACGAAGTAAAAATCAATGATAAATATCAAATTTTTGTTCGAGAGAGAGGACCAGAACATAGAATTGTATAGAGTTGTACCTTACGATATGGACATAAAGTGGAACATTCTCAAATTATATGGCGTGCATACAGAGGAGCCGCTGACGCTTGATATTGTGAAAAACGTTCATGGATTGCTAGAGTTGATAGAATTTACTTATAAAAAAATACTGAAATAAAGGGGTTCCAACATCATTGGATCGTTACCAAAAAATGAATTTTGTCTTCTTACAAGCTATTTACATATGATGCTAAGATTTTTTTTTGTCATATGAGATAAATTATCATTTTAATTTAAGATAATAATATACAAATAAATATATGATAAGATCAGTTTATAATTTATTTGGCTTAAAATGAGAATGGCCAATAACTTTCAGGTGTTAATAATGTTTATTTTACAAAAGACCCATGTAAACAATTAGTTTGATTGATGTTTATTGTATGAGAAAGTGAAAATAATCTAATGGTAATAGTCATGCTTATCACTATGTTTATATGTGATGCTGATAAAAAAAAAACATATCTCTTCCATGTGTATAAAAAGATGAGAGCAAATAAGTGTTGGTATCAAAATCTGTTATATCAACGGTCAAAATCACGTTGACATGATAAAATATATGGTATCAATAAAAATATAAATTAATAGCTAATGTTTATATTTTTTTATAAGTATGAACAAAATATTGTATAATGAGTTTTATTCATAGTGAAGTCAATCATTAATTTTTCTAAGCAATTGAAAATAATTTGATTTTTTTGGTTATTTCACACTTAAAATACGTATACATTTAAAGTATATATTTTATATACACCAAATAATCAAATAAAAACAAAGTGAAATTTGAATTTTAAAATTTAGTAAATAACTAAATATATATACCTTAATAATTATCTCTTCTTAATATTTTTAAATTAAAACATAATTCAAAATATAAACTTAAAAATGTAATTGATAGTTTCATAAAATTGATAAATTATCATAGTTCTAATATTATTAGTTTATAGAGTTTTTATTGTATAGTGTTTTTCAAGCTAATCTATTATATAATGGGGCAGTTGAGTCACTCCTGAGCCGACACGTCAGCGTTTTTGTGGGGTCCACTTTAAAAAGTGTTAAAAAGTGTCAAACTCATGGTTTGAACCCAGGTTACAAAGATACAACTTCCACCATTTATACCACTGAACTAATGGATAATTTGTACATTGCTGGCCGCGACTAATATATATTTATGAAGGTTGGAAACCATTACTTCTTGGGCTTTCTCTGAGGGCTAGCCTGTAAATGTATTATGAGATTCATTTTTAAATGAGTTTCATCACGTTATATTAAGAAATAGCTTAAGTTTGCAACAATTATAGTTTTTTCATATTGTAAATCGTCGTTGTTTAACATCAGTTAAAATTCTTTTCATCATTGTATCAGACTGAGTTATAGAGTTGTGCTGTTTGTCTATTCGTAATTTTTTTTTTACCGGTAAACTATTCATCTCCCAGTCTTAAATCGCTTGATCATAAATATTTCTGATTTGTAGCCCCTCTGCAAACCATATATATATATATATATATGTGATTCTCATCTTTAATGAACCCAATATGCATCTCCACATAAATCGTTGATTCCTCTTAGCTTTAACCATCTTCTAGAAAATGTCTCTCTCCGCCTCTCCAGTTTATCAAACCAGCGCCATCGGCGTCACACTCAACCTTCGAAGTTTCTCCTTATTGGTCGTAGTAGTCGAGCATTATCGCTGGCCTCCTCCGCTTTTGGGATTCCTTGAAATTCAAGAAAGACAGTGAGTTTATGGTAAATTAATATTTGATCTATCACATTTATTTAACATATTTGTTTTAATTGATTTCGATTCTTTGTTGAATAATATTATTTGCAGATTTTATGATTCATGGATTTATTCCCACGGATGTGCTAATCATTACATGCCATCTTTGAAAGCCGCCAGGAAAATCGATCGCTTTGAGATTGCTAGTGCTCAAACATGTACAAGATAACTGATCATCAATTCCTCATTCCATCAACCATCATTGATGAAGTCATCACGAAGTGCTCCCGAGATCAATCTTCAACATGATTAGGCTGTTCGTCAATCTCCGTGATGATTGCAAACACAAACCTCAAACTTCCATGTATATTATCATATTACATATGGGTTTATATTATGTTTCAATATTATAAATGATATTAAACTCAAATGTGGTTCGAAAACCGCTCTATCCGTGGCTCAACTCACAAAAGTAACAACTCGAGTCACTATCTCAGATCCTCTATGACCAGTCAAAAAATCAACACACAATTACCGCCTATATTGTACTAACGGCAATGATCGAAAATATTTCCTACCCAAGATATGTGGTCGCTTATTTATCTCCTTACTTATCAAACTGATTTCACACAAACCTTTATTTTACAGCTTTAATGTAAACCACAACAACCCAAATAATCAAAACACCAAAAACTGGAATCCAAAAACTGGAATCCAAAAAAAGACGAATCATTAATATCACCTTTTTGTCTAATTTTACAAATAAACTTCAAACCAAATATACCAAACCAAGCACCTTAACTAAAACTCAACGACATATAATCGAGTCAGGTAAACAAATACAAACTACACAACCAGTTATTTAACAATTTATAAACATACTTTCGCAGATGCTTATGAAGAAGACAAAGAAGATAACCAAGATCAGTGAAATCACCTAAACGAAAAAAACTGAGTAAATTATGAACTCTGATATATATAACAAACAACGATTTTTGTTTACATATTACCCATCAAATTAAAGAGAAACAAACACATGCACACCAAGAGATACAAGAGAAAATCCAGACAGACACAAATGCGACAACAACAATCTCCACCTGCTCACTCCTCTTGTCTTGTGAAAATAGCTTACATGTTCAATGTCAACATACCAATGCTATTGTCTTCTTATGAGAAATATATAAATTTGTTGAAAATCCATTAATGTCCAAACACTCAGAATTATCACTCATTTTATAGTTATTTTTACAAATCTTCATGTATTTGTTTTAAAGGTTCTATAAAAGCAACAAGTTTAAAAACAAAATAAAAAAATATAACAAACATAACAAACATAATAAAAATTATTAATTAATACATACAACATACACAATTAATCTGGAGAAAAAAAATCCAGAAACAAAGGTACTCTCAACAACTTTACTTAATTTATGTACTCTCAACAGTACAAGAAACAAATAAAAAAGATAAACAAACAATAATTCTCAGTGACACAGCAAGCAACACTACGAACTATATCTACCACATTACTAACACAGTTTAATATTTCATAAAGGGAGAACAATGCATATACAGTTCATCAACATAACTCTAACCATATAACAATAAAAACTTGAAAAACAATGATCGACCGAAAATGCAAAACTCTCACTACAATAACTCTAGCAAATATTGAGATGAAGCTCTGTTCATAACCCCGCGCTTGCGCCCTCCAAACTCACACACTTATGCATATCAAGAAAAGAATCGCAGATGTGAAGCTCTCCCGAAGACGGAAGAAACAATAAAGACCATACTTTTATTTTTTCCAGAACAATAGTTCAGAAAAGACCCATTGTAATTTGAGCCCAACGTTTTAAACCCACGATTACTAAACTTTACAATAAAACATTAAGGAAAACAGTTTCAGATCAACAATTCAAATAATTAGAAAGACAACAAAAAAACTCCACAGCTCAAATAAATCACTAAAATAAATATTTATATAACAATATGAATAGAATCCTCATTTTGTATTCAAGATATTTCTTCGATAAATTTGAAAGTAAAGCTATACCTTAAGCAATTGTAAAGATCAACATTTTATGCAAATAAAAAAATATTAATATTTTTTATGAAAGATTAATGTTAGGAGAAGAATTTACAATTCTTCTTATTTGACCATTTTAAATATCATAACAAACAAAGAGAAAATTAGTCTTCATAACAAGAAGAATTCAATAAATCACCGTAATAAAATACTAAAAATATTAATTTCAATTTTCAACATCATAATAAATACATTATATAAACAAACGTAAAAATAAATAGGCAAAAATGAAATCAATTCCTAACAACCTATAAACATATCTACAATATGATAAGCTTTCACAACCAAACAACATCAACAGGAGCGACAATTACTCCAGGTCTATATACAAAGACCAAACACACAACAATCGGTCATCGATTTCCAGGTACCATTAATTTTTGACAATCAAGGTAATTACAATGACTCAGTCGCTGAATCATTAGATTTCATGTTATCATATCATGACATTCACCATCCCGACTCTACATTCCTTATTGAGGAGACTAACCAATATGTGATGAATTTAATGAGGGAAAACCATAATATTATATCCCAACATCTTCAAGTTACTCACGCCATTAGAGACTACAATCTAAATGCAACCGCTAGACTTGACGTTGATCTAATCATCACGGACCTAGAAGTAACTCGACAACCGAAGAGGAAAACCATATATGCACCATCTGCTTTGAGAATTACACCAATGTAACCAATTTTTAGACACTCACCTGCGGCCATAAATTTCATTGTCTTTGCATTAATCATTGTCCACGTACAAATATAAGTTGCCCAATATGTCGGGAAAGTAATTTATGAGCCAAAACAAGCTAATAATAAAAAATAATTTCATGTTTTAAACTCAAAATTCATTGTCTTATTTTTTACTATTCTTGGTATAATCATCAAACAACATTCGGTAAATATTCAAGGGTATAATCAATGGATAAAATCACACGCAAATTATCCGATACATCAACAACGTCACCGGCTCCGCGCCTGCGCGGGGGCTATGCAACTAGTATGTACAAATGAGCCTCTTCTTAGACATTCTAAACTATTTTAATGTACGGTTATCAACGTAAGATAATCATATACATACAAAAATACTTTTTTTTTTGTAACTTACATACAAAAATACTTCAGCTATACATGTTGCAAAACCATGTGTATGAAGATTTAAGCAAATTCTCCATATGTAACAAAAAGATTGATGATTTTGAATTTTAACCAAATAAAAATGTTGCTTAAATTTTTAGACTTTTACTTTAGACTGCTCACGTAAAGATTTTTCTGATTTTCAAATGAATTATTAAAAAAATATTTAAAATGCTCATTTTTGTATTGTGATGTGTCATAATCCGAAGTAATAAAGTTACAGCTAATAATTTTATTTGATGTTATCCGTTTCGTAATAATTGAAATGATACTTAAAAAAAAGCAACATACAAACATACATGTCCTTCACAATATAGTTGTTCCTTTCATTATCATTTTTATTGCAAGTTAATATACAAACATACAATTCCTTCCTAACAAAATTTTTGTTTTTCAATACATACCAAATAAAATAAGAATTTCATTAATATTTAGTCATTTATTTCGATTTCTTTTTCTTTCTAAAAATCTGAGATGTTTTCATTAACGAGAACCAAACACAATTTAATCCTCATGAATTACATTTGGAATTAAGTTAGAAACATAACATAACATGTAACTAGATTTTGATCCGCGCTTATAAACAAAGTTGATATAAATTAAAATTTTGAGATTGTTGTATATTTTTATATTACAAAATTGTATTACATTGAAGCAGAGAATTTTGTTTGAAATAATATAATTTATGAATTATTTTATTAGATATTTTATATGTAAATTTTTATGTAACTCTTTCTTTTTTCTCATAGGTCTGGATATTTATCCGATTCAAAAAAACAAACCAAAACCACCCGAAAATACAGGTTTTGTTCGCATCCGGGTCCAGGGTAAAGTGTCTATTGGATATTTTGGACCGTCTATTGGATATTTTTCGACCTATGGATTTTAATTTGGGTCAAAATCCTATATGAGACCCGATCGGACACCCAAAGTATCATAAATGTATTGTATATATTAGGTATATTTAGAAATCTGGATATGTTTCTTCTATTACAAATATTCTTTTAAGTTTCAGATTTAGGGTTTCGGTTATAGTTTCAGATTTCAGGTAAATTTCAAAATTTTAAGAATATAATTCAGGTATTGGATAATTTTTTTTCTATTCTTCGAGTCAGATTTCAGATAAAATTTTAGATCTTTTTTGGGTATTTGTTTAAGTTTTCAGGTATTTTCTCAAGATTCAGATATTTTTAGGGTTTTCAGGTACTTCAGATATTTTTTCGAATCCTAAATACCCAAACCGGCTGGACCCGTTACATATCCGTATTTTACAGATATTTAAATTGTGGACCCGAACCGATCCATAACCAAATTAAAGGAATCGGTTCAAATTCAAACTGAAAATTTTCAAATATTTAATTAGGTCCAAATGTTTAGGATCAAGTAATTTCTACAGAATTTTAAGATTTTACTGAAGGATTTTGTTAGTAATTTCTCCAGAATTTTAAGATTTTACTGGGTTCAATTGACCCTGCATTGTGTCACGTGTGTCCGCCCCTGTGTATATTTTGTTGTATCCCTTTAAATATTGTTAAAATGTGATCTCTCTTTTTTTGGTTAATTACAAACGTGTGTACTAGGACTAGGCAAAATATACGTAATTTTGATTCGATTCGTTATCTGTGTCGATTCGAACCGGAAAATTCGGATATTCATAACTCAATAAAGCAAAATAAATACTAATATGCAATATCCGTAAGAAACAAAGCAAATCACAAATACTAATATTTATTGGAACGAATATCCGATTCCTTATATGTATATATACATATATTTTAAAATTATATATAAAAGTTATATAAATATTATATTTATATAAGTTTTACAGTATATTTATTTACTAAATTTATTAAATTATTTATTAGAATTTTAAAAAGCAAATACATTTTTAATATTGTAATAAAATATTATTATTTTAAGTTTTTTTTTCTAATTTTTTATTTATTTTTACAACTCGAATCGGACATCCTGTGAAAAATCTTAAAGCTTCCGGATATCCAGGACACTGAATATCCGGATGACTCAGATTGGATAATTGATAATTCAGACGAAATACATAGAATCACGAAAACCTCCAAAACCCTAGTGTGTACGGTGTTACCCTCAGACCCCAATTGCTTAAAATAACAATGAAACGGAAACTGGCTTTGTATACAAGACTTGCGTTAATAAAATCATATATATGTTAACCTGAGTCTATAGATAGTTTTTGTCAAAAAGTTGAGCAAAGACTTGGACTTTTTTTTTGATCACAGACTTGGACTTTATACTGTTAAAAAAAACTCGCCACTTTTTAAGTCAATATAATGACTTAGTAATTAATTGATTGGGATGAATCTTATACCCATCTCTTGTTAAATTATAACAAGGACTTTTCATCACGTGTCATAATTTCACATTATTAAGAGGTGGAAACTGGAAAAGTATGCACTCTTCCGTTTCAAATTTCTCTGTTCCCTTTTTTCTAATACAAACTATGACTGACTCTTACGACTAGTAACTTACCTCCAAAAAGAACTTGAGACTAGATTATAAAAAGTTGAAAAATAGATTAGTTTACCAATAATTCGGTACAGATAGTCTATATCAATATGTGATCGTCAGGGTAGGACGTTCGTACGCACGTACGTAGATGATGATTACACAATCTATACTAGACTTAATCAACCAATTAACGTAAAGGTCATCTAAACTTTTCTTGTCATAAGGGATTCCGCCATGTGATTTTGCCGGACAAATAAGGGACCAGCAATTTTTCTGAACAAACAAAATTATAACATTTTAGAACAGTTAGATGAAAAAGTTATTATGCTTCTTTATACGTAAATGTACCATAATTTAGAAAACAAAACAACTCATTTGTTGTTCTCATTAGCTCATTGCTTAAGCATGCCTGGTAGGTAGAATTAACGGTCGTATAGAAACGTGTACTATTGTATACAGTACATACATTATAGAAAAGAAACAAATAACTCGTGTGATTATTGTCGTCATTGCGTAATGCAGAAAAGAGGAGCCTAGATCCAATTACATCAAGTTCTTATTCCACAAATGACCTACTATTCTACAATTTTAAGGAAATTACGAAGAAATTATTGACGAATATAATTTCGAATGATAAATGAAATCTTCATATATGGCAGACATTTTGAAAGGATGTACTTAAAAAAATTATATATTAAAAATGCCAGTTCACTAGATTTATGGATTTTTATTTGATATAGTTAACGAGTTATGAAAATGACATGGAGCATGGATTTTGGTTATGCTTACAAACTTGGTAATAATCTGTTCTCTTCTCCACGTAGTGAAAGATATTTTATAAATATTTACTAAATAAATAAGTTTTTTTTTTAAATAATAATAATAAAAGACATTTAAGATATATTTTAATAATTTTATCAAATTGAAATTGCAAAAATATTTATTTTTATCAATTTAAATATGATAATATTTTAAAATTTAAAATTAAATATTACGTACTTTTTATATGGTATATAGTTTCCTTTAAAAGATATTAAAAATTTCAAAATTAAACATTATGTACTATATATATAGATTTTATCTGAAAATCTATTAAATGAGACTATCATATGGTTTTATGATTATTTGTATGTTTATTATAACAAAAATATTAAATCATTGATCGCAAAATTTTGACTACGAGTTTTTCAACAGTTTTAGCAATTTATAACCATTTAAAAAATCAAAATAGAATATATACAAAAATCTATTTTTTTTTTGTTATATGGTTAATTTCAATGTTAGATATGTTTTAATAAGAAAAAATTTTAAAAATAGAGGATACATAAATTTTTATAATTCAAAATATTTAATTTTCATATACATATTTTTATCATATTAGATAATTCATACATTTTATTCAAGGAAAGAAACAATATATAATATTTTGTGTAGATTACTAATTAATTTTATGACATGTTTATTGATAGATATACTAGATGTTTAGATGAATCAACATATTTCTTTAAAATATTTAAAAATTATTCTACTGATAATACATGTCATATCACACATGTTAAAATATATTTTTCTGTAACAGTATGTTATAATATTTCTCAGTTAATATATAAGTATTTCTAATTACAAATGGTAACTTCATATCAAACGTTTGTGATTAGATTAGATATTCCATGTACAAGTATATGTACATTTGGGCATTGTAGATTGCATGCATTGTTGTAAATTGCACAAGTTGGATGTATGAAGCCGACATAAATTGGATTAAGCATGAAATATTGAGTTGAATAGTAAGCTCAAAACAGTCAAGGAAAGTGGTGCTAGCCTGCTAGGTCCGTACGTGGAACAACTTTTCAACACTGCCAACCATCTCAAACTCAGTTATTATTATTATTTTTTTTTTGAGAAAATCTCAAACTCAGTTATTTCGTAGAAGCCGCATATAAAATGGGATATTTCATAAAAATCCTACCACAATATTTACCTAGTAATAATAATAATAATAATTTGGGGGGTTGTATATGCATAAACATTTGGCATGCAACCTTTTTCGACGCATTATTAGTGGAATCCAACTTGGCATTGGAATATTCTTCGTTTCTTATTACTTTTGCTGTTGTGGTAAGGGTTTTTCTCGATCTTTCTGCAAATTTGATAAATATTCCCTTGTTTTTTAATGAATGTTGAATTGAGTCAAACCAAAAAAAAAACTTTTTACATCATGTGTTACTTGTATCTTATGGTTTTTGCTGAAATTTAAAGTTTACATATGAAAACTCATCGGTACGAGAACCATGTTTCCATGGCCTTCACATACGACAATGCCCCAAGCTGTTGCATGCTAGACAGCCGGTTCCTGACCTGTTTGTCAATCAACTTGATAAATATTCCTATTATATTGTATTTATATGATTTAAGAAACTGCAAAGTGTCATTATATAGTTTTTCATACAGACTTAAACACTAATAAAAATCCTACTTAGTACACTAAATAAATTGTTTTCTCTAATTAATAAAACTTGATTATTTTGGAACCTTATATTAGAAATTAAAAACGACATTCTTATAGAACAAAAAAAATAATCTGAGAGTTATATATTCTAGTGAAATGGTTGGACACTTGGACTAGTTTAAGTGTTTCTCTATCTTGTGCGGATACCTACAAAGCACTGGTAAAATCCAAACCTAGAACATTCTGCATTTTTGTAACAACATGTTATAAGGTTCTCATCTCTGATAAAAGATGAGAACAGACCGAAAATAAAAGGAGCCTATTTGGAAAATGGGCTAGGAGAATTATTAAATTCAACGTTTTGGGCCTAAAATCTTTTATCATGGACAATTTTAATATTTGAATGTTCTGAAAGTATGGTATTTAATCAAACTAATTTTTTTTTGAACACAATAATCAAACTAACTAATAAAGAAAAACAATAACACAATGTCTACAACCATATACCAAAAGGAAAACATTGGTCAAAGAAAAACTAAACTGGTAAATTATGAAATTTCTGACAAGATCTATGAATCCTCATAAAAAACTAATGTTAAGAGGATTGATGAATACTTCTGTCATATCAAATGTACAATACCTAACCACAACAAATGATCAGTTTCATCTTCTGCTTCTTTTCTTTGGCTGTTGATTGTCTTTCCCTGTTTCCCTACCTGCATGAGTCACTTCCTCTGCTTCTTTCTTTGATTGCTTTCGTTTATATGATGAACTCTTGTTGCTATTCTTCTCTACCTCAACCTTCCTTTTACCTGTGCTGTTACTCCTCAGCTCCCTCGGTTTCGCTTTCTTTACGTTTCCAGCACTCTTCTTCTCATCTTTACTCGCTGTTTCTTTTCCTTTCTGTGGAGAGTTCGTTTTTATTCTCTTCAAGAATTCTGCCACACTCTTTTTCTTCTCTGATGCTATCACTGCTCTCTTCTTCTTATCTGTCTTAGGAGTCTCTTCTTTGTCACCATCATCATCACTCGATGAATCTGTTTTTTGTTTCTTATTATTTTTGGCTCGTCCCATTTTGGTATCCTTGGCAACAACTTCCATACCCTTGCTCGTTCTCCTCGAGCTTCTTGCAGCACTAATCACAACCTTCTCCCCATCTTTTTGTTTAAGGCTTGAAGAAGGATGTGTCTTTTTGGGGCTCTTCTTCTTACATGCAACAAGAGTAGGAGGAGCAGACGGTTTCTGTGTAGACACCAACGACACCGCATCTGCTTTGATGACTCTACGAATCGATTTTCCGGTTTTTTCCTTCATTTCGTTAGAGACGATGGTTCTTAGCTCCTGTGCAGCCATGTATTCTGAGGAAGATGTGGGAAAGAAAACAATGGCGTTTGTGAAGAGAAGCTTGAGGTCTCTGTAAAAAGAGAGACTTGAAGAAACATAAGATCCTTTCTCCATCTTCTTCTCTATTGTTTTAATGTCCAAATGCTGCCTTATCAACCCCTTGTAACCCTTTGTCTCCTGCGAGATTAAACACGAAAACATCTTTAAGTAATAGGCTTCTGTTTACACTATATAATGTGTTAACTGTTATTAATCCAACGGCCCAACTAAAGCCCAATAAAGTCAATAAGTTGACCATATCCTGAAAGACACGTTAAAGCCATGCTTCAACGGGAAACTGCCATGTGTCAAGGTTATGTGACCAAATGGTATATGAGGAAAAAAAAAGGTCTCTTAGTCAAATATCATTTCAAAATCAAACAAACAGACACGGTAACATTCATATGATATATTTGCTACCATATGAAGAATTATATACATTTAAATACGATAATAATAACAATAAAGGTTTTTCGAAAAACTGAAACTGATGAAATAAAAAGTGAAGAGAGATTCATTTTTATAATGTACTCTATTGATTAAATTTATCTGAGTGGTCCCGACCAAATCGGACAATGTGTGGATAATTTTATTGGTTGTCCTTGAAATTTCTTAAGGGGGAAGAAGAAGAAAAAGGATACAACAAATCTACCATTATAACATAAAGTAAACTATATTTGATCAAAAAAAAAAAAAAAGTAAACTATATAAGCGAATTTTTAAATTTAAGGCGCATATTAACAAATCATTCTTTAAAACTCTATTTATTTGGCAAGAAATTGTTATTTAGGTTTTGGAAAGAAACATACTTTTAAGGTTGGAGTTTGGAAAAACATAGTATAGCTTGACTATATATAGGCCTGTTTGCTTTGAATATATATAGCCAACTAATACAACATAGAGATTAGAGACATTTTATTTTGGAATGAAATCATATTTATTTTAAGAAAACAATAGAATTCAATATTCTGTAAGTCTTAAAAGCATAAACTATATTTTAACGCTTTTAAAGCATGAAGAAAATTTGATAACGTAACGTAGGAAAATAAGGTAAATTATCTACGTAAAAAAAAAAAAAAATCGAGGAAAATAAGGCAATTGCTTACCTGGCTCCGGAGCCGGGATTCGAACACGGATCCGCGCGGATGAGACCGAATCAACTTAATGATTTCTACCAACGGCTGCGATTTATTCCCCGCCGTTTTAATATAACCGCCGCCGCTTCCACCGCGTATACTGCTATCCTCGCCGCTCATGTCTCTCTGTCCTCTCCTCGTCCTCTTCCGAGGTCCCGTGGACGTTTCCGACTCGCCGGAATGACTCGTTCCCGATCTTCGGCTAACCGTTCCCTCATCCGCCGCGGGATCTGGATTTCTCGGTTCGTCGCCGTTTACTCGCTCGTGATCGGCGGTTTTATCGACGGAGGCTGTCGAATTGGACTCGTTCATCGACCGTTGGTTAGACTCCGTCGTTTCACGGTTAAGCCTCGCCGGCTCTGTGAGCGATCTAACCGGTTTCAGATCTGGTTTATCGTCACCATCATCTCCGTCTTTCTCCTCCTCTAGTTTCTTAACTTTTAACTGAAGCGACCTAATCAAAAAAAAAAAAAATTCAAAAAATGAATTAAAAGAAAAAAAAAAACTAAAAACTCAGATCCATCGGCGGAGAGAGAGATAGAGACTCTCCGTACAATATCGAATCGTCGCATCGCTGAACCTCTCGCCGGAGCTCCGCCACACGAAGACTCCGTAGCTTCTCGACGATTTCGCCGTCTCTCTCCTCCTCCGAAGCTTCTCTGCTTCCTCGTCCCTCGTCGTCGAACCGACGCTTGAGATCTTGGTACTTGAGCCTGCAATCACGAGCGGAGGCGGCGTTGAGAGAGCTCCGGGAGCCAACCTCCTTGGCGACGGAATCCCAATCTCTAGAACCGTGGCGTTTAACGGCGCATGTTAACAGAAGCTCCTCCCACGTTCCCCATACTCGACTGATCTGGTTAACGTCTCCGTTACGGTTGTTATCGGAACCGCTGCAACTGTTAATATTATTGTTAGTATAGTCTTCGTCGTCGTTCGTGCCGTTTGATGTTACTGCGACGTCTTCTTTTTCTTCCCTCATCATCATCTCCGTTCACTAAGCCTAAACCAAAAACAACACGCTCGCAGTTTTTAGGGATATTATTTTTTCAATTTTTAAACTTTTTTTTTTTTATAAAAATATTTGCTTTTGTCTTCTTTTTAAAAAATTTAGATTTCGAAACCTTTACATACGAAATGAAAAATTATTTGTTTAGGGCTTCCTATTAGCCACTTCTCTCCTCTTCATATCAAATTATATAAGACCTACGTACAAGATTTTCACCTTTGCTTTACCCATTCTGAGTATATATAACAGATCAGGTTGGGTCGGGTCGGGTCGGGTCGGGTCGGGTCGGGTTGGGTCGGGTAGATGGTTCAAGGAGCAGAGGAGGAAGGTAGATTATATTTACAGGAATACATTAAGTTTGACAAATTGGGGCATGAAAGTTTATCAACTTCAAAGAGAGATGGGCTTGAAGCTATGTATTGGGCATTCAGTGGCCCGAACCGGATCCAGTTTATAGATTGAACCGGGATTGGCCATTAGTAAGATCTTTTTAATAAGATATGAATGATTTTGATATAAAATTACATATAAGGTACATTAGTTAAATATACGCATTTAGTACACACACGAACGATTGTGTCATAAAGTGACAGACAGGACTTGGTGGGTCTCATGACATGATTTCAAATTTATTTTTTTATAATTAAACCCATCACTATTATTAATCAACTGATATAATTCACACTCACATACACAAAAGTTAGAGAGTAGGATTCAACGACTCCTCTTCCGCTAGTCATTTTAGGTTTCGTATGCGACCTCGCACCCATAGTTTACTCCCTTGACTCAAGACCAATAAACGCAAATGTATGAATGGGGGCTTGAGTTGGTTGACGTTTGACCCACTAGGTTGACTTGGTTGGTTGCCAAAGTTGTGCATGGAATAACAATGTATTTGCTAGAGATGGATTTTGCTCACGTTCAACATGCACTCAATTTGATAAAGGATTTAAAAGAAAATTTTTGCGGATTTTAAAATAAAATAAAAGAGGAAAAGTATTTGTCGATCCAAAGGAGGATCTAGGTAATTAATTAGAGGAGGTAAACAACACATGCATATTTCAACACTTAATTAGACTACATAAGTTTAGGATATTTTATTAAGTTTTATAGGTTTTTGCCGTGATCTCTAGGGTTTAAGATTTTTTTTTCGATGACCTAAATTTGTAAAACACTTTGTAATTGTCAAACTTAAAAGTTTAAATCCACATCGAATTCTTACTATTTTTAGATAGTATCCAAGATATACGGTTTCTTCAATTGTTGGCATTATTGAGCTAAAAGATCCTCAAATGGGAGTAAAGGCTGGTTTGGTGAAAGAAATAGAATGAATCTTGACCAACACGGTAGGAATTACTCAGCGGCTCAAGCGCAAGAAGTTATTGAGCCAGTCCATGTTTACACTCTTCGGCCTCTCAAGTGGCAGTCCAGGAGCTCTCGGTCCCATATCAACTGAAAAAACCAAAAGAAAACGAGAAGATAAGCTTGAGTTAATGTTTTGATGGATTATCTGTAACTGTGAACTTTTTAAAGCCAGATTCCAAGACTCCTTGGGACGCCAAAAAGAACCGTGTAGTATCTATATTTGACACACACACATACACAAATGTCATTATATTCAGCTAATAGAAGGTCCAAGCCTTGTCACACTTAAATGAGATGTGGGTGCAAAACATACCTTGCTTCGGTTAGACCATAATAGTTCAGCAGCACTCCGCTGTGAGCATCAACGCTAGGCCAAGGGTTTTTGACCTATAAAAGCGGTTTCAAGATTCATAAACCCGGAGAGAATGAGAAAGCTGGAAGCAGATGAGGTGCCAGGTGGTAATGGAAATATAGTGCCTTTCCTAGCTCGGTTAGAATAGGAGGCACAATTTCACAAAGCTTTGACACCAATAGAGTTGATGAATGATTTGTGAGCCAGTGACAGTGATCACTACAAATTCAAGAGCATGATGGAAGATTAGAATTTAAGAAAAAGATGTTAGCAGCTGAAAAAGAGGGTCATCAGGTAGATGCTTCAAGGCGAACTTTCTTTGACACACGTATCTTGGATCCGTCTTACGCAACGCAATACACCATGGCCATATCCTGTAACTACCTGCAAGACAAACATTCATTGTAAGCCTTCATGTGGTCTGTTTTCACATGCTCAGTTATTAACTAAATTTTCATTAAGGTCTCTTGTTAGCTATAGTTTCAAAAGGCATCTTACCTTGCCACTGTTTAACGTTTTACTCAAACAAACTCATCCGTTAGGATTTCAAACAAAACGAATAAACTTAAACGAAGCGACTGTGGAGACTAGTTACCGCAGATTCGAAAGTTTTCACGTTCTGTTCATCGATGAATCGAGAGATTATGATGTTATTTGCAACCTTGATGAGTGTTCATCAGGTAACGGCTAGAAAATACAACAGAACCAGCCCAAAACTCTGGTTCTTCCTACTAAACCGGAACAATAAACTAAAAGAAGACCCAAACCAATCGGGTTATATTCGGTTTAGGTTGATTCTTTATGAGATTATATCTCTATCCAATTCCGTGACTCGCAAGATTCAAACCAGTCTCAACTATTCTAACGCCTAAAAATAAAGCTAATTAACAAAAGTAGCTGTTTGGTATATACTTTTTTTTTGATCAAAGCTGTTTGGTATATACTTATGGTATAAAAATGTCTTCTTCTTTTTTTTTTAAGAAGGTAAATAATGTCAAGCGAATAAAATATTTTTTGCGAAAGAGACAAAACTTTGAAGCCAGCTTAGTATTCGTTATTATATTACTTAGGTCGAATGGACGGTTTGGAATTCGTCTTTTTTCCATTTGTAAATTTTGTCATTATAAAGAATATATAACCGTTGAATGATGTAACCCAACTTTTACAAAAATAATTAAGCTTAGCTTTAATGATTATTTACAAAAACATTACATGTCATATTCTTATATTTTTTTTACGATAGTTATCATTATGTCATCCAAAAAAATAAACTGATAATGGTACTGAATGAGATTAGAAGTTTAGAACAATATATCAGACATCTAGAACTGAGAATTCTATAGTTATCGTGTAAAGATCATGACCTTTTTACTTAATTTCAGTAATCATATATATTTATCTTTCACGATGAAACAAAACAATTCCATCATCAACAATCATTCTTGTCTTTTTATATATAATAAACTTGTGTAACGCAAAAGTCAATCACGATACAGCAAAAGTATTAATACACGCATGTGTGAGTACAACGTGTTACACCAATTTTAAGCTAAGTTTTACATAAACTCAAACTTATACTTCTCATGGCAAAATCAGTCCACCAAGTTAAACTCTTCAATAAACACTCTTTCTTGGCAAATTCTCAGCCTACCAAGTTATATCAAATAGCACCCAAAAAATCCAAATTAACATGTGTATATCTATACAAATCATGTAACCCCACTACCGATATGATGATCGTCGTCCCAATTTGGGCATCATGTCTTGTTTCAAACCATGTCTTGTTACATCCCAAGTCGAACGTATGATTAAATCATCAGAACCAATAGGAACCATCACAAGTTTAGTCGAAGCCCTAGGGCAACGTGTGATTACTTTTAGTTATTGGACTTGAAGATCAAACCATCGACTTGAGAATAGGTTGTCGTCTTCGTCAAGATCAATCAAACCATCTAAATCAAAGTAAGTGTTTGTGTTCGAACCTGATCCCCATTCTTCCTTCACCACGTGGCTCCCTATAATACTGTTGACCAGCTCCGCCGTATGTTCTTGACCGGATTCTTGAGGTGGAGGCGGTGGCGCAGGAATATTTGTCTTTTTCTTTGAACCGGTTTTGGTGATCTCCGGTTTTCCGGTCAGACTTTGGACGAGTGTGCGGAAGTTCTTGACGTCGGTGTTTATAATCTCCGGCGCAAATATGTGGATGATACGGATCTTAGGCTTGATCTTGGTAATGATTTGGGAGTTCTTGTTCATGGGAACCAAAGTTTTTGAATAATCTCCGTAAAAGCTTTGATGAGGAAGATCATGATCAAGATCGTACTCAGCCTTCATTGAATTTCTCACCATTAAGACAAACGAAGATATTTTGGTTTTTGTTTGGATTGGATTGGATTGGATTGGATTGGATTGGATTGGATTTGAGGTTTCTTGTAATGTTTAAAGATATAATATGGAAATGTTTTGGATTATCTGCGCATATATAGACACAAAAAGTTGTGGATATGAAGATAGAATATAGAATTAAATACAATATTATTGTTGGTTGGTCAAAAACATTAATATAAGAAACATTTATTAACTACAAACTGGATATGAAAATACTCAGAAGTACATACGAAACAGCTACGGACCTCACCTGCCCTCCATTACACACATATAACAACATGATTTGAATAAACGGTAATTTTCCAAGAGAATGATCTGTTTCTTTTACGCTATCGAAATAAACAATTATTAAATTCCAACTGATACATTATAAAAATCAACATATAAGCAAAAACATTTTTTATTTTATGATTTGTTGGGGTTGACTTTGCGACTTTACCCTGGAATACGAAATTGACTTTGTTTATTCACTATTTTTGTTAACTGTCGGCATAACTAATAACTAATTATCAGTTAAAAAAACTATTTACATGGCTTCTGAAAATAGGGTTTCTTCTACTTGTAAATATCTACATGCAGAAGATTATTTGAAGTAACTTTTTCAAGGGAATATGAAATTGTATACTGTACGGTAAACATCATCTTCTTTTATAGTGATGTATGTAACGTGGACTTTCATTATTGTATTGGGCATGGATTAGATAAAAAAACCGGCCAAAAAGCTTAATTATATGTCAACTTAATAGACACGACAGACACTCGTCACACGTGATATGTGCTTCAACGATCTGCAAGTGCAAGTTACTTTTTTTTTCTTTTCGATTTTAATATTTATTCCATTAATTACATTAACTATTCAAAGTTCAAACAAAGAGAACAGCCGGTAATCATTCGGAGGGGTCACACAATTTCATTAGCCAAACTAGTAAAACGTTATCGAGTTTTTTTTTTTTTTTTAATTAGACAAAAACCTAAAAAAAAATAAAAAAAAATTAAGAGGGTTAATCATGCCCTTAAGGCTTTGCATTGCTTGCTGCTGCTATATTATTGTCTGAAAACAGTACTCTTCTCCTTTTCTTTTATGAAAGCTTGTTGTTTTCACATATAGCTTATTGTTTGTATTTATATCATCAATGTCTTACTTTCACCCGTCTAAATCTAAATCCTTGATATAATGTATGGTATGTATCATTGTATTGAATGACAAAGATAAATTAACAAAATTTGAACCAAAAAAATAGAAAAAAGATAAACAAACAAAACTGCTGGCTGCTCTTACTACATTGAACCATATGAAGGAAGTTGCTGCACATTTTGGGAAGAGGAAAAGAACCGCTGGCTGCTCTTACTACATTGAACCATATGAAGGATGTTGGGATTGAGCCGAGTGTCATCCACTTCACTACTTTGATAGACGGTCTGAGCCGAGCAGGGAATCTAGAAGCTTGCAAGTACTCCCATGAAATGGTGGATGTTGTTTGTTACACCTTGATGATCACAGGGTATGTTGTAGCCGGAGAGGTAGAGAAGGCGAAGGAGATGTTCAAATAGATGGTAAGAAAAAGGCAGCTGCCGAATGTCTTCCTTCACATACACCTCCATGATTCGCGGGCTGTGTATGGCGGGAGAGTTCAGAGGAGCGTGTTGTTTGGTAAAGGAGATGGAAGCTTCAGGGTGTAACCCGAATATCGTAGTGTATAGTACATTGGTGAGCTATTTGAGAAAGGCATGAAGCTTACTGAGGCTGGCAAGGTAATGAGAGACATGGTGAAGAAAGGTTATTATGTTCATTTAGCTCCAAAGATGATGAAATATAGGAGATGATGTTAGGGATATTTTTTGTTAATTGAGGTTGTTATTTCTCTCATTTACTGATTTTAACTTACATTATATTGTTCTTTTCCCATTGAAAGTTAGACAAGGAAACATGAGTGGTTTCACTGGTAAGACTCTTAAAATTGAAAAAAAAATGTAAATATTTCATATAACATATGGTTTAATAAGTGAATTTGATTTAATATTTTGGATAAGTACTATTAATTAACGAAAGCACACCCAGTATGGCAATATTCATATTTTATTCATATTACCCAACATAGATATCCCTAAATCTGAAACGGAGCCTCCCATCCCAATCCCATCCCATCATTGTCTTGTCTGTTTGACGTCCTCCGCAGGTTCGTCTTTAGCGTTTGTTTCTGTTATGGTTTACTCTGTTCTCTCCATTTGGTTTTACTCTGTTCTCTCCTTATGGTTGTTCACTCTGCTCTCCTATGGTTGTTAAGTGTCAACTCTGTTCTCTCCCTCTGGTTTTTGACTCTGTTCTATCCTTATGGTTTACTCTGCTCTCTCCATGTGGTTTCTCTTTCTTTTTTTCTCAATATGTTTTACTCTCTTATCTCAGTATGTTTTACTCTGTTCTGTCCATATGATGTACTCTGTTCTCCCAATATTTTTACTCCGTTTTCTCTATATGGCTTAGTGTCATTCTTTTGAGATTCCATTAGATTAAAGATGCATTGGTTTTGATGAAACTGTTTCTATCTTACCACTACTAGTCTGTAAGGGGAAAAGCTTGAACATTTTAGCTTCTGTTTTCTCGTTATTTTTCATATTCAGTTTCATTGTTGTACATGTGAAAACTAGATCTTATGGTTTGTGGTTAATCCTCCAGCAGTTGAATCACTCTGTGCTCACTTCATCTTTCAGGCACCTTTAAGGAAGAGACAGGATCTGTCTGCGTGGAATCAAAGAAGCTAGAGATGGGCTCGAGAGATTTAATCAGCTGTCTCCCTCGAGAGGTTCTAGGAGAGATCTTGTCCTTACTTCCGACCAAACTTGCTGCTTCAACTTCTCTTCTCTCGAAAAGTGGAGGTGTCTGTTTGCACTGGTTCACAGTCTTGATTTCGATGGTACTGTCTTGCTGCAACCGCCGCCAGAAGAAGGGAGGGATGAAATCAAGGAGAGCTTCAGAAACTTTGTGGACAGAACACTCGCTTTGCAGTGCGGTTGCGGTTCTCGTATCAAGAAATTCTCTCTAACATATCTCGTTACCAACAACAGCGATGTGGTTGATGAGCGTCGCTGGATAAGCAGTGTCGTTGAGCGTGGTGTTTTGGAAGTGGACGTTACTTTGAGGCCTCGTTGGCGAGGCCCTGTACATACTGATGAGGTTCACGGGAACTGCTTTCTTCCTTATCACCTCTTCAGGAGCAAGACACTGGTTAAGCTGCGTCTGGGAACAGATACTATTGTTGGAAAGCTCCTGATGTGTCTCTTCCAGCGCTTAAGAGTCTCTTCCTCGATACCATCATGTTTGACGACCAAGATCTCTGATGTGCTTCTTCCTGGTTGCCCAATGCTTGAGGAGTTAACTGTTGTTCACAAGACTGATTTTTATCCTAATTACAGGATATCGAGTCAGACAATCAAGAAGCTAACAGTTTTCTATTGTTATGATTTTGGAATTGATGATGGGTCTCGTATATCATTTGACGCCCCAAGTGTTGTCTCTCTCAACTACGCTGACTATGCCTTGTCTGAGTATCCACTTGTTAACTTGGGATCCTTAGTCAAAGCTAAGCTGGACATTTCTTATTCTAAAACAAATATCAAGAGGCCGGATTTATCGGGTCTCCTTGTAGGGATAAGCAACGTGGAGACTCTCCATCTTTCTCCCGATTCTACTGATGTAAGTCTTCTTTGTGTTTTTTTTACTTACTTGATAAAACTCAAGACATTCTTGAAGCATATGTGTGTGTGTGTGTGTTTCAGTTGATTTCTCGATGTGTTAAACATGGACTAGTTTTACCGGTGTTTAACAATCTGGTTACCTGTGAGCAAATATGATACATAATTTAAATATAAATATATATTTATCAATATAAAATATTATATATATATATAAACGATGTTTTAGTTCATATGAATAGTTTATAGATTTTTTGATAATTTTAATGGTTTTATTAAGTTTAATAATTTTAAATCCAATCCGGCTACTTGACCGGTTCATAGTCGAACAGTTACTAAACCTATTCCTACTGTGAACGGGTCATGGTTGAACCTGGTTCAACTATCGGGTCGGTCCGGTTTTAAAAACACTGTTTAAAATTGAAAAAATGTAAATATTTCATATAACATATGGTTTAATAAGTGATTTTGATTCATAATATTTTGTGTAAATATTAATTAACCAAAGCACACCCAATATGGGAATATTCATAATATTTATGCATCACATTCAACATAGATATCCCTAAATCTGAAACGGAGCCTCCCATCCCAATCCCATCCCATCATTGTCTTGTCTGTTTGACGTCCTCCGCAGGTTCGTCTTTAGCGTTTGTTTCTGTTATGGTTTACTCTGTTCTCTCCATTTGGTTTTACTCTGTTCTCTCCTTATGGTTGTTCACTCTGCTCTCCTATGGTTGTTAAGTGTCAACTCTGTTCTCTCCCTCTGGTTTTTGACTCTGTTCTATCCTTATGGTTTACTCTGCTCTCTCCATGTGGTTTTCTCTTTCTTTTTTTCTCAATATGTTTTACTCTCTTATCTCAGTATGTTTTACTCTGTTCTGTCCATATGATGTACTCTGTTCTCCCAATATTTTTACTCCGTTTTCTCTATATGGCTTAGTGTCATTCTTTTGAGATTCCATTAGATTAAAGATGCATTGGTTTTGATGAAACTGTTTCTATCTTACCACTACTAGTCTGTAAGGGGAAAAGCTTGAACATTTTAGCTTCTGTTTTCTCGTTATTTTTCATATTCAGTTTCATTGTTGTACATGTGAAAACTAGATCTTATGGTTTGTGGTTAATCCTCCAGCAGTTGAATCACTCTGTGCTCACTTCATCTTTCAGGCACCTTTAAGGAAGAGACAGGATCTGTCTGCGTGGAATCAAAGAAGCTAGAGATGGGCTCGAGAGATTTAATCAGCTGTCTCCCTCGAGAGGTTCTAGGAGAGATCTTGTCCTTACTTCCGACCAAACTTGCTGCTTCAACTTCTCTTCTCTCGAAAAGTGGAGGTGTCTGTTTGCACTGGTTCACAGTCTTGATTTCGATGGTACTGTCTTGCTGCAACCGCCGCCAGAAGAAGGGAGGGATGAAATCAAGGAGAGCTTCAGAAACTTTGTGGACAGAACACTCGCTTTGCAGTGCGGTTGCGGTTCTCGTATCAAGAAATTCTCTCTAACATATCTCGTTACCAACAACAGCGATGTGGTTGATGAGCGTCGCTGGATAAGCAGTGTCGTTGAGCGTGGTGTTTTGGAAGTGGACGTTACTTTGAGGCCTCGTTGGCGAGGCCCTGTACATACTGATGAGGTTCACGGGAACTGCTTTCTTCCTTATCACCTCTTCAGGAGCAAGACACTGGTTAAGCTGCGTCTGGGAACAGATACTATTGTTGGAAAGCTTCCTCCTGATGTGTCTCTTCCAGCGCTTAAGAGTCTCTTCCTCGATACCATCATGTTTGACGACCAAGATCTCTCTGATGTGCTTCTTCCTGGTTGCCCAATGCTTGAGGAGTTAACTGTTGTTCACAAGACTGATTTTTATCCTAATTACAGGATATCGAGTCAGACAATCAAGAAGCTAACAGTTTTCTATTGTTATGATTTTGGAATTGATGATGGGTCTCGTATATCATTTGACGCCCCAAGTGTTGTCTCTCTCAACTACGCTGACTATGCCTTGTCTGAGTATCCACTTGTTAACTTGGGATCCTTAGTCAAAGCTAAGCTGGACATTTCTTATTCTAAAACAAATATCAAGAGGCCGGATTTATCGGGTCTCCTTGTAGGGATAAGCAACGTGGAGACTCTCCATCTTTCTCCCGATTCTACTGATGTAAGTCTTCTTTGTGTTTTTTTTTTTACTTACTTGATAAAACTCAAGACATTCTTGAAGCATATGTGTGTGTGTGTGTGTGTGTTTCAGTTGATTTCTCGATGTGTTAAACATGGACTAGTTTTACCGGTGTTTAACAATCTGGTTACCTTATCTTTTGGGAGTAAAAACAAACGTGGTTGGAAACTGCTGCCATATCTGCTTAAGCAGTCTCCAAAGCTTGAAACATTAATCATCCAGGTAATGTTGTTGTTTTTCACTAATAATCGAAACCCCCCTAGAGACCCCCCGGAACTTACTTACTCACTTCTTCTTCTTCTTTTTTTTTTTTTTTGATGCTTCCCCCAGGGTCTGGATAGTTACACAGGAGATGTTACCATTGGTCTTTTCCAAGTCAAGGAGCTGCATGTTGTTGGTTATAGAGGAACTGCTAAAGAGCTTCAACACCTGAAGAGTTTGCTTGCAGGAACCGAATGCATCCCGAAAATGCAAGTGGAGTTCCCTCAAGATGTTGTGGTCGATGATGCCAAAATGATCCAAACCCGTAGGGATTTATTTATCCTTGTCGGAGTTGTTTCAACCGATGTCGCTTATTTCGAGTAGACCATTGTGTACCATTAAACCACATTATTTATTTGCTTCCTTTGTCTCATTTCTCTCTCTTTGTATGGAGCTGCTTTTCTCATGTAACATTTCTCATTATTTACTTGTTTCATGTCGCACTGCTAGCCTCTTTTTTAAACTTCACTTGATATTCAAAAATTTATTATTGATTCACTTGAGATTTTATTTTGCTCCCTTTGTTCAAATGTGAAAACTGAAAACCCTTGAGGAACGTTTAAACCGCCTTTTTACAGCCGGGGATTCCTCTTCTTTCGAGCGGTACTGTCTTGCTGCAACCGCCGCCAGAAGAAGGGAGGGATGAAATCAAGGAGAGCTTCAGAAACTTTGTGGACAGAACACTCGCTTTGCAGTGCGGTTGCGGTTCTCGTATCAAGAAATTCTCTCTAACATATCTCGTTACCAACAACAGCGATGTGGTTGATGAGCGTCGCTGGATAAGCAGTGTCGTTGAGCGTGGTGTTTTGGAAGTGGACGTTACTTTGAGGCCTCGTTGGCGAGGCCCTGTACATACTGATGAGGTTCACGGGAACTGCTTTCTTCCTTATCACCTCTTCAGGAGCAAGACACTGGTTAAGCTGCGTCTGGGAACAGATACTATTGTTGGAAAGCTTCCTCCTGATGTGTCTCTTCCAGCGCTTAAGAGTCTCTTCCTCGATACCATCATGTTTGACGACCAAGATCTCTCTGATGTGCTTCTTCCTGGTTGCCCAATGCTTGAGGAGTTAACTGTTGTTCACAAGACTGATTTTTATCCTAATTACAGGATATCGAGTCAGACAATCAAGAAGCTAACAGTTTTCTATTGTTATGATTTTGGAATTGATGATGGGTCTCGTATATCATTTGACGCCCCAAGTGTTGTCTCTCTCAACTACGCTGACTATGCCTTGTCTGAGTATCCACTTGTTAACTTGGGATCCTTAGTCAAAGCTAAGCTGGACATTTCTTATTCTAAAACAAATATCAAGAGGCCGGATTTATCGGGTCTCCTTGTAGGGATAAGCAACGTGGAGACTCTCCATCTTTCTCCCGATTCTACTGATGTAAGTCTTCTTTGTGTTTTTTTTTTTACTTACTTGATAAAACTCAAGACATTCTTGAAGCATATGTGTGTGTGTGTGTGTGTGTTTCAGTTGATTTCTCGATGTGTTAAACATGGACTAGTTTTACCGGTGTTTAACAATCTGGTTACCTTATCTTTTGGGAGTAAAAACAAACGTGGTTGGAAACTGCTGCCATATCTGCTTAAGCAGTCTCCAAAGCTTGAAACATTAATCATCCAGGTAATGTTGTTGTTTTTCACTAATAATCGAAACCCCTAGAGACCCCCGGAACTTACTTACTCACTTCTTCTTCTTCTTTTTTTTTTTTTGATGCTTCCCCAGGGTCTGGATAGTTACACAGGAGATGTTACCATTGGTCTTTTCCAAGTCAAGGAGCTGCATGTTGTTGGTTATAGAGGAACTGCTAAAGAGCTTCAACACCTGAAGAGTTTGCTTGCAGGAACCGAATGCATCCCGAAAATGCAAGTGGAGTTCCCTCAAGATGTTGTGGTCGATGATGCCAAAATGATCCAAACCCGTAGGGATTTATTTATCCTTGTCGGAGTTGTTTCAACCGATGTCGCTTATTTCGAGTAGACCATTGTGTACCATTAAACCACATTATTTATTTGCTTCCTTTGTCTCATTTCTCTCTCTTTGTATGGAGCTGCTTTTCTCATGTAACATTTCTCATTATTTACTTGTTTCATGTCGCACTGCTAGCCTCTTTTTTAAACTTCACTTGATATTCAAAAATTTATTATTGATTCACTTGAGATTTTATTTTGCTCCCTTTGTTCAAATGTGAAAACTGAAAACCCTTGAGGAACGTTTAAACCGCCTTTTTTACAGCCGGGGATTCCTCTTCTTTCGAGCGGCAGTGTTTGAATCTATCAGACGGGGTTATCGTAAGATAATGATTCCAAAACATGCATAAACTTCTTTAGACCAAGGTGGTTAACATCTATCTCTCCCTTTCACCCATAATCTTGTTATTTATGCTTGTGGTTTTGAACTTTATACATCTTCTCACACACAACACAAGCCAGTTATGTAATTCTATCGTTTACTCTTCTATAATATATATAGTGGCCAAGTTACATAATATGTTTTATCTAGAATTTTTTGTTGCATGTCGACTGGAAGTGGTTTTGATTGCACTAGTGGTTTTGATTGCACTAGTTTTTCTAAAGAAGTGGTCTTGATTGCACTAGTTTTTCTTTCCAACGATCACACTAGTTTATAAACTCATCTTATACTCAAACGCGTACGTCATGTCCATGCTAAAGGTAAAGTAGCAGAGACTTAGACAGAGTAGAAGATTAGGGGAGAAGAACCTTGTGACTGTGCATGGAGGAAGACTAACCTACACGTATATTTTTTTTACTAAATCCTCGAAACAAAATCAGATTAATTTTCAAATGTTCCAAAATCAGCAAATTAAAAAATGTAAAATCTCATTGACTAGAAAGTAGAAATAATAGGTGATGGTATAATCTATCTACGACACTTAAAGCGGTTAAGCATCTTATGGTCTAGGAAGACAAGTCGATTCTCAATCTTTTGTCAGTTTTGATCTCCTCTGTCATTAATCGCGGTTTTAAAACACTGTTTAAAATTGAAAAATGTAAATATTTCATATAACATATGGTTTAATAAGTGATTTTGATTCATAATATTTTGTGTAAATATTAATTAACCAAAGCACACCCAATATGGGAATATTCATAATATTTATGCATCACATTCAACATAGATATCCCTAAAAATCTGAATAGGAGAACTCCCATCATTGTCGGTTCAATGTCCTCCGCAGGTTAGTCTCTTTAGCGTTAGTTTCATATTGACTAGAAACGCATGAGAAAAGGTAAAAGGCTGAAGCTTTTGTTTCTGTTATGGTTTTCTCTGTTGGGTTTGCTCTGTTCTCTCCATGTGGTTTACTCTGTTCTCTCCTTATGGTTTGTTCACTCTGTTCTATCCTTATGTTTTACTATGTTCCGTCCATATGATTTACTCTGTTCCGTCCATATGATTTACTCTGTTCTCCCCTATGTTACATGGAAACAGAAACGGATATGCGAAGCGGAATCGTATGGAAGCTTAGAAGCGAGATTTTTAGAAAAATTAGGAAACAGAAACGTATCGGAAGCATCGGAAGCGTAGTATTTTTATATGTATATATATACATATTAAAATAAAAAATTACAAATATGACTAAAAATTGTATGATCAAATTTAAAATAAAATATTTATTCATTTATAATAATTTTAAATGATTTCATGTTAAAACCGTAAAAATATACATAAATTAAGTTTATAAGATATTATTATACTAATTACTTTTAATATTCGTAAATAGTTAACACAATATATTTGAAAATATACGATATATCTCTAATAAACCTTCAATGCATAAAGATAATTTATAGTATTAGTTTTAATATTTATGTATTTATATTCTCAATTTCACTAAACAAAAACAATGCTTCTTAGGGGACGTATGACGAAGTGCAACCTAGGTTCTCCCGATATTTTTCACTCTGTTTTTCTCTATATGACTTACTCTGTTCTTACAAACGCTCAATGTGTCAATTCTTTTGAGATTCCATTAGACTATAGATGCATTGATTTTGATGAAACTGTTTCTAGTTTACCACTATTAGCCTGTAAGGGGAAAAGCTTGAACCTTTAGCTGCTGTTTTCTCGTTATTTTTTTTCTAGAACTTTTATATTCAGTTTCATTGTTGTAGATGTGAAAACTAGATATTATGGTTTGTGGTTAATTAATCACTCTGTGCTCACTTCTTCTTTTAGGCACTTTGAAGGCAGAGATTGGTTCTGTCTGTATGGATTTAAACAAGCTAGACATTGGCTCGAGAGATGCAATCAGCTGTCTCCCTCAAGAGGTTCTGGGAGACATATTGTCCTTACTCCCGACCAAACTTGCTGCTTCAACATCTCTTCTTGCTAAAAATTGGAGATATGTGTTTAGATTAGTGTACACTCTTGCTTTCGATGATTCTGTTTTGCTGCAACCGGAAGAGGGTAAAGAAGAGTGGCCTCTGATCAGGGAGTGCTTCAGAAGCTTTGTGGAACGAACACTCGCTTTGCAATGCGGTTCTTCTATCAATAAATTCTCTCTAAAATATCACATTGACGCGCACAGTGATGTGGCTTACCTGCGCCGCTGGATATGCAGTGTCGTTGAGCGTTGTGTTTTGGAAGTGGACCTTAGTGTGATCCCTGGTAGAAATTGGGAATGGCTAGACCCGTTTGATGTTGATGACGTTCAGGGGAAATGTCTTCTTCCTTGTCACCTCTTCAGGGGCAAGACACTGGTTAAGCTGTCTCTAGGAACAAATCTTTATATTCGAAAGCTTCCTCCTGATGTCTATCTTCCAGCGCTTAAGAGTCTCTTCATCGACGACATCGTGTTTGAGGACCAAGATCTTTGTGATGTGCTTCTTCCTGGTTGTCCAATGCTTGAGGAGTTAACTGTTCGCCACGTGGAGACGCCTTACCCTTACAGGATATCGAGTCAGACCATCAAGAAGCTAACAGTTTACTATCTTTGTAAATATGGAATTGAGTATTCGTCATTTGACGCCCCGAGTGTTGTCTCTCTCGACTACACTGACTGTGCCTTGTCTGTGTACCCACTTGTTAACTTGGGACCCTTACTCGAAGCTAAGATGGACCTTTTTTATCGTGGAAAGATCGAGACACCAGAGCTAACGGGTCTCATGATTGGGATAAGCAACGTCCAAACCCTGCTTCTTAGTATGGGTTCTGTTATTGTAAGTCTTCCCATTTTCTTTAAAGAGGAGCGTGGACAGTTCTTGATAGCTGTGGTTGTGTGTGTTTTCAGGCGATTTCTCGATGTGTTGAACATGGACTAGTGTTACCGGTGTTCAAGAATCTGGTTACGTTCTCTTCTAGTTCTAAACACCGAGCTCTCCATTTCTCTTGCCTGCAAAACGTATATAGGTACACACTAAAACTCTACCATAGGATCTCTATACATCGCTTTTACCAACAGAACAAAAGCTGTTTTTCACTAACATGACGTGACTGATCTTCTTTTGGTGCTGAATATAAAAACTAAGTATGATGATTAAATGGTGCACATAATTTAATAGAAAATGTAAAATTTGGAAAAATGTAAATATTTCATATAATATATGGTTTAATAATATATGGCAATATTCTATGATACAAGTGCAGTACAACCCAACATAGATAAACCCCTAAATTCTGAACTGGAGACTCCCATCACTGTTTGTTTTGGACGTCCTCCGCAGGTTCATCTTTAGCGTTAGTTTCATATGACTAGTAACGCATTCAAGAAAGGTAAAACGTTGAAGCATCTCTGTTATGGTTTACTCTGTTCTCTCCGTACGTTTTATTCTGTTCTCTCCTTGTGGTTGCTCACTCTGTTCTCTCCTTCTGTTTTTTCACTCTCTTCTCTCCATACTGTTCACTATGTTCCTAAAAGCGCTCAAAGTTTCATTCTCTTGAGATTTCATTAGATTATAGATGCATTGATAATAGATGTCATTTTTTTTAGGCACTTTTAAGGAAGAGATCGGTTCTGTCTGTATGGATTCCAACAAGCTAGGCATTGGCTCGAGAGATGCAATCAGCTGTCTCCCTCAAGAAATTCTGGGAGAGATCTTGTCCTTACTTCCGACCAAACTTGCTGCTTCAACTTCTGTCCTCTCGAAAAAGTGGAGGTATCTGTTTGCATTGGTTCACAATCTTGCTTTCGATGATTCTGTTTTGCTGCAACATGAAGAGGGTAAAAAAGAGCGGCCTGTGATCCGAGAGAGCTTCAGAAACTTTGTGGATAGGACACTCGCTTTGCAATGCGGTTATCCTATCAAGAAATTCTCTCTATCATATCTCGTTACCAACAACAGCGATGTGGTTAATGAGCGTCGCTGGATCTCCAGTGTCGTTGCGCGTGGTGTTTTGGAAGTGGACGTTAGTTTGAGGCCTCATTGGGCAGGCAATGTAGATACTGATGAGGTTCACGGGAACTGCTTTCTTCCTTATCACCTCTTCAGGAGCAAGACACTGGTTAAGCTGTGTCTGGGAACAGATACTAGTGTTGGAAAGCTTCCTCCTGATGTGTCTCTTCCAGCGCTAAAGAGCCTCTTCATCGATAACATCGTATTCGAGGACCAAGATCTCTGTGACGTGCTTCTTCCTGGTTGTCCAGTGCTCGAGGAATTTACTGTTGTTCACCAGACTGATTATTACCCTCACAGGTTATCGAGTCGGAGCCTCAAGAAGCTAACGGTTTTCTATGATTTTGTTTATGAACTCGATGATGGGTCAATTATGTCATTTGACACACCAAGTCTTGTCTCTCTAGTCTACACTGACTACGCCTTGTCTGCGTACCCACTTGTTAACTTGGGATCCTCCTTACTCGAAGCTAAGCTGGACCTTTCTTATTGTAAAGAAAAGATCAAGAGGCCGGATCTATCGGGTCTCTTTGTAGGGATAAGCAACGTGGAGACCCTCCATCTTTCACCCGATTCTGCTGATGTAAGTCTTCTTTGTGTTTTACTTTTTAACTTATTTGATGAAACTCAGGATATTCTTGAAGCATATGTGTGTTTGTGTTTCAGGTGATTGCTCGGTGTGTTAAACATGGACTAGTTTTACCGGTGTTCAAGAATATTGTTAGCTTATCTTTTGGGAGTAACAACAAACGAGGCTGGAAACTGCTGCCGTATCTGCTTAAGCAGTCTCCAAAGCTTGAAACACTAATCATCCAGGTAATGTTGTTTTTTTTTTTCGGTAGATAATCTAAACGCCTCTTTACTTACTCAGTTCTTCTTCTTGATGCTTCCCCCAGGGTCTGGATTGTTACACAGGTGATGTTACCATTGGTCTGTTCCAAGTGAAGGTGTTGGGTGTTCTTGGTTATAAAGGAACTGCTAAAGAGCTTCAGCACCTGAAGAGTTTTCTTGCAGGAACCGAATGCATCCCAAAATTGCGAGTGGAGTTCCCTGAAGATGTTGTGGTCGATGATGCCAAAATTATTCAAACCCGTTGGGATTTATTTACCCTTGTCGGAGTTGTTTCAACCTATGTCGCTTATTTCGAGTAGACCATTGTGTACTATTAAACCTTTATTATTATTTTGCTTCCTCTCTCTCTCTCTGTATGGAGCGACTTTTCTCATGTAACATTAAAACTTGCTAGCCTCTTTTCTAAAAGCTATATTTAAGATGGCAACTAGATTATTAAAAGCTCTTTCGAGCGGCAGTGTTTGAATCTATAAGAATAAGATAATGATTCCAAACTATAGTAGTTTGCTTTTGCAGCTCCGACGACAATTTCTTCTGATCTTGCACTCTTTATCCCTTCATCATCGAGGCTTCTTCGCATGTGCCTAACATAGCAACTTCAATGTACTTTTGCATTAATGCACCAAAAATTGTATATGAATACGTAACCAAACCTTGACGGTGCAACATCCAGACCTTGCATCTTTCTCCCGATTCTACTGATGTAAGTCTTCTTTGTGTTTTTTACTTGATTAAAACTCAGGACATTCTTGAAGCATATGTCCAGAATCTTGATCTTTCTCTTGATACTGTTGATGTAAGTCTTTGTCTTCTTTTTTTTTGTAAAGAGAGCTTGGACAGTTCTTGAAGCATGTGTGTTTTTCAGGTGATTTGTCGATATGTTGAAGAAGGACTAGATTTACCGGTGTTCAAGAATCTGGTTAAGCTATCTTTTGGGAGTTACAAGGAACGAGGTTGGATGTTTGCCGAAATAAAGAAACGAGGCTGGAAACTGCTGCTATATCTGCTTAAGCAGTCTCCAAAGCTTGAAACACTAATCACCCAGGTAATGTTGTTTTTCAGTAAGCATAACACTACAAAAATTTATAGCTGCAACTAAATCTATACCAACAGAACCAGAGTTGTTTTCACCAACATGAATATGACTCTTCTTTTGGTGCTGGATAAGTTGACTCTTTAGAGAACGTTGAACAACATAAAAGACAAGAGAAAGGCATTTCAAAACTCTAAAACTGAAGTATGGTGATTATAATGTAGAAGTACATTTTATATATTAGGAGCCTGCTCGAGTCCAAAAATCTTGTGTCAATGATCCTTATCTTCTACTCACTCACTCTTGCTACCAAATGCTCCATCCCTTGTACCTCATTGACATGTAGTTTCCAACATTTTGTGTAATGCTCTGTCCATAACCTTAGAAGCAACAACAAGTGCTTCAGCTAAGTCTTTATTTTTCAATCTCTTAGTTGAATATATATATATATATATGTAAAACAATACCATCAAGCATTTGTACAGAGGTTGGATTGCTTGTGTAAAATGAATCAGACTACTTTCCTTCAATCAAAAGACCATTGCTCTCCAAACAAGGAGTCTGTTTGAGAGTTTTATATGATGAATAACTAAGTAGCATTATAAAGCCCAATCCGGCCCAAAAAGAGATGTCGGAAAGGCCCAATAAGAGCGGAACCGTGTGAGTTGATATAGCTCGAGGGTTTCTTCCACAAAGGCAAGACGTAAAAAGTATCGGGGGGAGGTGTGTAAGAGAGAGAGAGAGAGAGAGAGAGAGAGAGCTATAGCGTAAAAGTGAGAGACTTTATAACTTGTTTACTTCTCCTGCTTCTTCTTCTTCTTTATCGTGTGCATTAAGAATCGATTGAGATGGCGAGCGAGAACCCTGAGGTTGTTGTAGCTCCCGTGGTGGAGAACGGCGGCGCCAAACCCTCCTCCAAAGGAAAAGAGGAACAATCATTGGAGTCTGAGCTTTCGAAGAAGCTTGAGATCACAGAAGATGCTAAAGAGGAGAACAACGAAGAAGAAGAAGGAAGCAAAGGTGAGTACTTTATTCTTAGTGTTCTAATTGATCATGTAGTTTTGAGCTTTTGTGTATCCAATTCAATTACCCATTAAGAGAAAAAAAGGATCCTTTTGCTATCTCTATGTGTTACTGATCAATTAGATTGTGAAAAGGTGACGTTTTTGAATGTTTAGATTATTGATAAACAGGAACTAGCTTTCTTAGACTTGAAGTATGTCATTGTCCCTTGTGGTTTGATGTTTTTATATTGATCCATTGTTCTGAGAAATCGACGAGTTTATGGTTGATTAATATATGTTTACTTCGTGTTTTGTTGTTGTTTTAAGCTGAGACTTCGACAACGACTAAGAAGAAGAAGAAGAATAAGAGCAAGTAAGGAGTGTGTCTGTTCGTCTTTTTGTTTTGGTTTGCCGCTTTGGTGTTTGGTTTAGTGATAGTCTCTTGCTTATGTTGTTTGCAGGAAGAAGCCTCAGCAGACTGATCCACCAACGATCCCTGTCGTTAAGCTTTTCCCATCTGGAGACTTTCCTGAAGGTGAAATCCAACAGTATAAGGATGAGTAAGTTTCCATACAACTAACTCTATTTGATTTTCAGTCTTTTTTTTTTTGTCAAGACTCTTTGTTTGTTACCCTTTTATCACACTCTTTGAACTGACATTTTAAGGGTATGGTATTGATATCTGTAATGTAGCAATTTGTGGAGGACAACATCTGAAGAGAAGAGAGAGTTGGAGCGTTTTCATAAACCAATATACAACTCTGTACGCCAAGCTGCTGAAGTTCATCGACAGGTTGACCCGTTGTTCAGATAAAATGACCATAGATTATTGCTCTCTTTTTCTAGCACTCTTTTTTATATTCTTACTAATTTTTCAGGTTAGAAAGTATGTGAGAAGCATAGTGAAGCCTGGAATGCTGATGACTGATATCTGTGAGACACTTGAGGATACTGTTCGTAAGCTTATATCAGAGAATGGTCTGAAAGCTGGTATTGCTTTCCTACAGGATGCTCTTTGAACTGGTTGGTTATAACTTTTGCCTTCAATCTTCTCTTTCTATGCTTCTTTAGTAGTCTTGTTTCTCTAATGGCTTTTAAACTTCCAGGGTTGCTGCTCATTGGACACCAAACTCTGGAGACAAGACTGTACTTCAATACGACGATGTTATGAAACTGGATTTTGGAACACATATTGATGGTATGTCACCAAGTTTGCTTCTTCTGTACAAATGTCGGATTAAAATTAAAATATTCTTCTTTTTTTTTTGTGCAGGACATATTGTTGACTGTGCATTTACAGTTGCGTTCAATCCTATGTATGATCCTCTCTTAGCAGCCTCCCGTGAAGCTACTTATACCGGTATCAAGGTGCTTATTGTTCTTCTTTATGAATCTACAACTACTAGTAGAGGATGAAACATTTTTTGTTGCTTTGTTCTACTCAGCGTGTTTGATTATGTTGTCTTCATCCTTGATTATTTTTCTCTTCTTGTTTGTACTTTCGCTGCTGTGGAAATCCAACTGAGTTCTTAGCTTACAAGCTCAATGTTAAGTGATATTCTTAACCTGTTTGGTTGTTTTTTTTTTTTTGGCTGAATCAGGAAGCTGGAATCGATGTTCGTCTCTGTGACATTGGTGCTGCCATTCAGGAGGTGATGGAGTCTTATGAGGTTGAAATCAATGGAAAGGTCTTCCCAGGTACTGATATCTAATGTCAAATATCTAATAACCACTGTTACATCAGTGCTAGTTGCCTAATGTGATAAAACTGAACCTGTGTTGTTTCCCTTTTTTGGGCAGTTAAAAGTATCAGAAACTTGAATGGGCATAGCATCGGACCTTACCAGATACATGCTGGCAAATCAGTTCCTATTGTTAAAGGAGGCGAGCAAACAAAGATGGAAGAGGGTGAATTCTATGCCATTGAAACATTCGGATCAACTGGTAAAAAGAAAACTCAGCTCATGAACAATGAAAAGATCAAGAAGGTCACTGCTTCACCAGTGACTGAGTCTCTTTGTGTTTTGATTCTGTTGCAGGGAAAGGATTTGAGAGAAGACTTGGAATGTAGCCACTACATGAAGAACTTCGATGTAGGTCATGTCCCCTTGAGGTTGCCTAGCAAAACAACTCCTTGCCACCATCAACAACAATTTCTACTCTAGCCTTCTGCAGAAGATACTTGGACCGCATTGGTGAAACCAAATACTTGATGGCTCTAAAGAATCTGTGCGATGCCGGCATTGTTCAGGTAAACACTCTTCACACACCAGTCTAAATGATCCTAACGAGAAGAAAAAGAAGAATAAGAGCAAGTAAGGAGTGTGTCTGTTCGTCTTTTTGTTTTGGTTTGCCGCTTTTGGTGTTTGGTTTAGTGATAGTCTCTTGCTTATGTTGTTTGCAGGAAGAAGCCTCAGCAGACTGATCCACCAACGATCCCTGTCGTTAAGCTTTTCCCATCTGGAGACTTTCCTGAAGGTGAAATCCAACAGTATAAGGATGAGTAAGTTTCCATACAACTAACTCTATTTGATTTTCAGTCTTTTTTTTTTTGTCAAGACTCTTTGTTTGTTACCCTTTTATCACACTCTTTGAACTGACATTTTAAGGGTATGGTATTGATATCTGTAATGTAGCAATTTGTGGAGGACAACATCTGAAGAGAAGAGAGTTGGAGCGTTTTCATAAACCAATATACAACTCTGTACGCCAAGCTGCTGAAGTTCATCGACAGGTTGACCCGTTGTTCAGATAAAATGACCATAGATTATTGCTCTCTTTTTTCTAGCACTCTTTTTTATATTCTTACTAATTTTTCAGGTTAGAAAGTATGTGAGAAGCATAGTGAAGCCTGGAATGCTGATGACTGATATCTGTGAGACACTTGAGGATACTGTTCGTAAGCTTATATCAGAGAATGGTCTGAAAGCTGGTATTGCTTTCCCTACAGGATGCTCTTTGAACTGGTTGGTTATAACTTTTGCCTTCAATCTTCTCTTTCTATGCTTCTTTAGTAGTCTTGTTTCTCTAATGGCTTTTTAAACTTCCAGGGTTGCTGCTCATTGGACACCAAACTCTGGAGACAAGACTGTACTTCAATACGACGATGTTATGAAACTGGATTTTGGAACACATATTGATGGTATGTCACCAAGTTTGCTTCTTCTGTACAAATGTCGGATTAAAATTAAAATATTCTTCTTTTTTTTTTGTGCAGGACATATTGTTGACTGTGCATTTACAGTTGCGTTCAATCCTATGTATGATCCTCTCTTAGCAGCCTCCCGTGAAGCTACTTATACCGGTATCAAGGTGCTTATTGTTCTTCTTTATGAATCTACAACTACTAGTAGAGGATGAAACATTTTTTGTTGCTTTGTTCTACTCAGCGTGTTTGATTATGTTGTCTTCATCCTTGATTATTTTTCTCTTCTTGTTTGTACTTTCGCTGCTGTGGAAATCCAACTGAGTTCTTAGCTTACAAGCTCAATGTTAAGTGATATTCTTAACCTGTTTGGTTGTTTGTTTACTCTGTTTCCTCCATATGTATGTATGGTTTGTTTATTATGTGATGTCATTATGGCTCTGTTCTCTCTATATTGCATGGTTAGTTTTAGCCTGAGTTTCATATGACTAGTAAGGGATGCGAGAAAGAGAACACCTTCGATTCAAATCGTAAAGGTTAAACTTTTGAGTTTCTCTCTTACTGTTGTATGTTTTTCATTCTTTTATTTTTTGTGTGGAAGATCATTGATGTGGATCGTCTCTGTTTGGCTGTTTGTTTTTACTCTGTTATTTTCCTATGGCTCTGTTTTCTCCATCTGCATGGTTAGTTTTAGCCTGAGTTTCATATGACTAGTAAGGGATGCGAGAAAGGTAAAACCTTCAATTCAAATCGAAAAGGTTAAAGCTTTAGTTGTGTGGATGTGCTCTGTTTGGTTGTTTGTTTACTCTGTTTCCTCCATATGTATGTATGGTTTGTTTATTATGTGATGTCATTATGGCTCTGTTCTCTCTATATTGCATGGTTAGTTTTACTCTGTTTTCTCCATCTGCATGGTTAGTTTTACTCTGTTTTCTCCATCTGCATGGTTAGTTTTACTCTGTTATTTTCCTATGGCTCTGTTTTCTCCATATGTATGGTTTGTTTACTCTGTTCTTTCCTTATGGCTCTGTTTTCTCCATCTGCATGGTTAGTTTTACTCTGTTTTCTCCATCTGCATGGTTAGTTTTACTCTGTTTTCTCCATCTGCATGGTTAGTTTTACTCTGTTCTACTACAAAGTGTCACTATTTTTGAGATGATTGATTTTGATGAAACTGTGGAAGTCAGAGTTTGCCCATCTTCCATTATAAAAAAAAAGTCAAATTCAAACAAGGGACAAAGCTTGTAGCTTTTGTTATTTTATTTTTTTGTTCTGTCTGAAACTTTTGTTTAAATGCTCAAATCACTAACTTCATCTTTCAGGCGCTTTTAAGGAAGAGACTGGATCTGTCTGTATGGATCCACTCAGCTGTCTCCCTCAAGAAATTCTGGGAGAGATCTTGTCCTTACTTCCGACCAAACTTGCTGCTTCAACTTCTGTCCTCTCGAAAAAGTGGAGGTATCTGTTTGCACAGGTTCACAATCTTGATTTGGATGATTCTGTCTTGCTGCAACCGCCGCCAGAGGGTAAAGAAGGGCGTGATAAAATCAAGGAGAGCTTCAGGAACTTTGTGGAACGAACACTCGCTTTGCAATGCGGTTATCCTATCAAGAAATTCTCTATATCATATCTCTATACCAACAACACCGATGTGGTTAATGTGCGTCGCTGGATAACCAGTGTCGTTGAGCGTGGGGTTTTGGAAGTGGACTTTACTTTGAGACCTCGTTGGGAAGGCCTCATAAAGACTGATGAGGTTCACGGGGATTGTCTTCTTCCATGTTACCTCTTCAGGAGCAAGACACTGGTTAAGCTGTCTCTTGGAACAGATGCTAATATCGGAAAGCTTCCTCCTGATGTGTTTCTTCCAGCGCTTAAGATTCTCTTCCTCGATACCATCGTGTTTGAAGACCAGGATCTTTGTGATGTGCTTCTTCCTGGTTGTCCAGTGCTTGATGAGTTAACTTTTCTTCACCGGACTTTTTTTAATCCTTACAGGATATCGAGTCAGAGCATCAAGAAGCTAAGACTTTTCTATGATTATGATGAGGGAATTGTTGATGGGTCTGTTATGTCATTAGACGCCCCTAGTCTTGTCTCTCTAGACTACACTGACTTTGCCTTGTCTGCGTACCCACTTGTTAACTTGGGATCCTCCTTACTCGAAGCTAAGCTGGACCTTTCTTATTGTAAAAAAAAGATCAAGAGGCCGGATCTATCGGGTCTCTTTGTAGGGATAAGCAACGTGGAGACTCTCCATCTTTCACCCGATTCTGCTGATGTAAGTCTTCTTTGTGTTTTACTTTTTAACTTATTTGATGAAACTCAGGATATTCTTGAAGCATATGTGTGTTTGTGTTTCAGGTGATTGCTCGGTGTGTTAAACATGGACTAGTTTTACCGGTGTTCAAGAATATTGTTAGCTTATCTTTTGGGAGTAACAACAAACGAGGCTGGAAACTGCTGCCGTATCTGCTTAAGCAGTCTCCAAAGCTTGAAACACTAATCATCCAGGTAATGTTGTTTTTTTTTTTCCCATTCAAACGAACTTTTACTTACTTACTCAGTTGCAAGCATCTTCTTCCTCAGGGTCTGGATGATTACACAGGCGATGTTACCATTGGCCTGTTCCAAGTGAAGGTGTTGGATGTTCTTGGTTATAAAGGAACTGCTAAAGAGCTTCTCAATTTGAAGAGTTTGCTTGCAGGAACCGAATGCATCCCAAAATTGCGAGTGGAGTTCCCTGAAGATGTTGTGGTGGACGATGCCAAAATTATTCAAACCCGTATGGATCTTTTTACCCTTGTTGGAGTTGCTCCAGCATATATCTCATATTTCGAGTAGACCTTACATAAATTTGCTATTTTTTTTTATTATGTGTAACATTAAAACTGTTTTATTATTATTTTGCTTACCCCATAAATTTTGAAATTGAGTTCTTTAGATGTCTTTGACTCCGTTTGGTTGAAGCTCCAACTGAGCAAGGCAGGTGTGTTGAATAATAAATAAAACAAAGGCGAAAATGTCGTCGTAGTATTTTGGAAAGTAGTTCTGTCTGTCCTGCAGATAACCCGGTTTCGATGTCACTTGGCAACGATCCCTTTTGAATTTTTAATTTTTGCAATCTTAAATATACGGATACTAGTGGTTTCCCTGGGTTGGAACAAGAGACATTGAGTATGGTTAACTACACCCCCGAAACGTTATTGCTCTAAACATGTTTATTTACATCACTTTTCAGTCAATTAACTCCCATATAGAGTAAAACATTGCTAGATGTTGAATAATATTTTTGCAAAATAACTCCCATAGAGCAGAACATTGGGATATAAAGAAAAACTAAAGTAGGTTTCGAAAATGTTTAAGAGAGAGAGAGAATAGTGATTCTCGTTATTCCTCTGCAGCACTTCGATAGTCAGTGGTCCAGTTGCTGCAACATAAAGAACAACCGAGTCTTTAGAACATAAAAATAAAGATCAGACAGTTAGGGTGAGTCATTAATATAACACAACAAATGAATACCACCAACAAAAATACCTTAGGCATCATATAAACATTGTAATAGCTGCTGGCACCCATCAAAAGATAAGTACAATGGCGTGACCACTGGTGCACTGTGCCGCAGGGCCCTCACCAACCTTCTGAACATACTGCTCACACCATACCAGTGCCAAGAGATTAGATAAGAGATGATATTCAAGTGACCAATACAAGATATAAAAATCATGTTCACAGTCTTGCCTCCTCTTGAGCAAGATCAAAGACTTTGCCTCCAGTTGTGAGCGAAACCGTGGGCATGATCGAGAGTTGTGCACAGTCCACTGCAGACTCTCCCATTGGGCTGGGAAGACGCTCGCATAGCTGTCCAGGAAACCAACAACAATAATGTAAACAAGAAATGGTTTTAACAGATTTTATCAAAGTTGCTGTAATAAGAAGCTTGTTGTTTACATCGTTACTGTAGTCCAATATGCGTTCCTGAGTCATGTTCTGCCTCAACTGACTCTGTATCCAAACAACTGCCATCTCACATGCAGAACACGACGATTTGGCGTTTTCCTTGTCCAACACTGACTCAATGCCCATGCTAAACAATAAAAGAAGAAGCATAGTCAATAGACAGCATATCAAGCAGAAAAGAAAACCAAGATGAAGAAGAACATGGACTTAATTGCAATATAAGATAAAAGCTTCGCTATAACATGAATGAAACCACTGGAAATTTTACCTGACACCACGTTTACCATCGAAAGTGCACAGACCAATCTGCGAGCAGATTTTCTTCGGCTGGGTCTGCAAACCAAACGGGGTACTGTAAGTCAAAACTTCGTTAACATAACAAGATCGTGGCATACACAACATATGATTTGTCACAGAGATTCTTAGCTAGTCTGATAAGCATACTTACCTCAGACAAAAGGAGATCCAAAATGGTCTGTCCGTACTGGTCCACAACAGGGACATAAGTATCTTCTCCCTTGAAATGATTTGGATCAACACCTCCAAATACAAGTTCACCAGCTTCTCCATCCTCAGCGTTACGGTTAACCCACTCCTTGATGAGGCCTTGCTTGAGCATGTTGTACCTGTAATAAAACAAGACATCATGGCATGAAATTTAAAAAAAAAAAAAAAAAAAAAGCTACAGCATTGTAGAAGGTCAACCCAACCAAGAGAAGAAAATTGCAGGCATACCAAACAGGAGCGGCATTGCCAGCAGAGATCTCCTGGAATCCAAGACCAAGGATACCATCAAATTTAGCTAGAACAAATGTTGTACCAGGCTCCTTGGTTGCCTCGATAAGCTCCTGATAAGATAGGCAATGATAAAAAGGAAGATTAGTGAAGTAGCATATATACATAAAGGAGTGTTGAGTAAGGTATGCTATATTTAATTACTTAAGAACCATCACCTGGCTTGCCTTTACTTGTACAGGATTTGAAGCACTTCCTACTGTGGGAAGGCTTGGAGCAGGCTGCTTGAGATTTCTTCTCCCCTTAGATCCCTCCGGATTTCCTTGTTGATTCTTCTGACGAGACTTGTCTGCTGGGACTTTAATAACTTCAGAACCTCTCTCCCCAGGAACAATTGGCTTGTAGCGAAGCCAGTAGACAGCTAGCTGGGGCTCAGGGACAGAGTAGAGAGTAATCCTGAAGAATCCCGTGAGCTTAACGGCGGCCTCGCGGTTCCAGTAGAATTTTGTGCATCTCCAGTTGAATTGATTCTTTGTCTCGTAGTGGCTCCAGTAAGGTCCGAGATTTTGACTAGGAACAGATGCTGCCATGAAGACCCACTCCCTCACTGCTTCATTGGGACGAAGATTGAAGTCAAAAACAGCGGGTTGCAACCAAGGAGGCGTCTGAAAAACAGACAAGGGGAGAAGAGGAAACCCATAGTGTGTCTGTTGATCCAGATGCTTCCCTAAAACACACTTGACAGACGCCCACTTTGCGTACGTTTCATCCATACCATCAACAACGACAATAGCTTCTGGAGACTGCTCCCCTTCTTGAGACAGAGTCTCGTGGGCTTCTGAGCAGAAGGGTCTAACAACCCTATTGCAGTTCCAATACCTGCATTGATCCTCAGGTCGTTTAGGAGCAAGAGTCTGCATGTTCTGAAGAAGAACAAAAAAAAGAAGCATCAGAAACAAGGCATAAGCATATTGTCCACTTTTTAAAAATTGATGCAAATAGTCCCAAACAATTTAGAGTCTAGCGTTAGATGATAACTATAAGTTAAGATACGGTGGTATATTCTAGTTAGATGAGAGAAGATCCCTGTATTATATATATATTGTCGACAAATCTCACTCAAAAGCTTAAAGGAAACACAAAAGACATAGCAGCACAGAAGGAGGCAAAATCGAGACAAGAGAGATCAGTAGAAACACAAGAGACAGAGTTCAGTGTCCATATGTTAGACAAAGCTCACCCAAAGCTTAGAGGAAACACAAAAGACATAGCAAACAGCAGCCAAAATCAAGATCTGTAGAAACACAAGACAGAGTTCTTTGTACTAGGCCTACACAAAGCTCAACCAAAGCTTAAAGGAAACACAAAAGACATAGCAGCACAGCAGAAGGCAAAACCGAGACAAGAGAGATCAGTAGAAGCACAGCACATTAGTGACCTAGATCTAGACATTCTAAGTTAGACAAATCAAGCAGCCGACAATCTCACTCAAAGCTTATAGAGGAAACACAGCGATCAACATTCTAGGTTAGACAAATCAAGCAACCGAAAATAGAAACAACGGAGAGAGCAGTGGGAGAACAACATCATCATCAGAAGAAGGACGATTTATACCTCTGAGAGAGTGGGGGACGATCGACGAAACACGGAGAGAAGGAAGGAACGACCGACGAATCACTGAGAGAAAACGAAAACGAGACTGGAGCGAAATGAGAAAAATACTAGGCTTAGTCAGCAAGGAAGAGGGGGGTTTTATTTTCGTTTAATGTTCGGTTTACTGAACCAATCCAAACCGATCGGTTGATTCTTTTCCTCTTTTTTTTTCTTTTTTTAGAATTTGTCTCTCACAGACAGCTGAACCGGATTAGAGCTGATATGCGGTTTAAGTTTCCAGTGCTTCTTCTTTTGCCTTCGGTTTTGTATCTATTATTATTTCATTGGTTAAATACTAAAATGTCCAATTTCAATTGGGATGATTGCCTAAAACACCCTATAAACACGATAAGCCTATCTATTACCACCTATGCTATTCAGCTCCTTACTAAACCACCCAAAGATATAAAATCTTTTTACAACCCCCCCCCCCCCCATTCTTTTTTATTCTGCCCATTTCCCCCTCTCTAATCCAATTTCAAAAAATGAAACCATATAATTGTAAATAGCGTTTTGTGAACAGATTCCCCATTAACCCAAACCCGATCCGACCGATAAAACACCCGACCTGATTCAATTAAAAAATAAATAAATTTGGAAGACTAGACCCGATTCAATTACAAGCAAAAACCACAAAAGAAAGAAACAGAAAAAAGAGGGCTAGACATGTAAATATTCGAAAACGTGAACGTGGAGGGCGATTAAGCACTGGCTGAACGCTCCACGGAGGCCTTTCGCACTAATCAGGAAAGAAATCGGTTTAACAAAAAAATCCATTTTTCAGAATTTAAATAATTGTCGATTTCTAGATGTGAGATTTAAAATTTGAACGAGAAAACAGTAAGAAAAACACACGATTTCATTGATTTTGCTACAAATCTGTACTGAATGCGATGGTGAAAATTGCAGAAACTCTAGTCGACAATTAAAGGAATAAGATGACTTATTTACAGTTTTACCATTACTTTACAATAAAACAATAAAAATATGAATACCTCGGCATCGAACCCACTATAAAAGAGTTATAAACCAGCTACCCTTCCACTAGGCTACGATAATTATATTTATCATTTAGTGAATCAAATAGTATATAAGAATATATACAATAATAAAGCAGAGAACGGTACCTCAGCCATTGAAATCTGCAGATGCTTCAAGGAGCAAAAATGGTGACACGTCAAACTTGGCTGTCAGTGTCGTGCCAACCCTTTCAGGGGCCTGAGGCAAAACAAGATTATATATATTCAAAACAATAACTATAATGTAATTTTAAATAATACTTAAATAAAAAATAGAATAAAATAAAATTCAAATCAATTAGTACGTAAAACATTCTACTTTTTCATTTTATAAATCATTTTTATCTATTTTAAATATACTTTAAGTTTCTTAAAAATCAGAAAATAAAAAATAACTAATATTTTAAAGAATTAAAATTAAATCATAATTTCATATGTTAAATAAAATCTAGTATGTTAACAATAACATTTCAACCCATTAGATATGACAAATAAATAATTTTAAAATAGAAATACATACATATTTTATGGAAAAAAAATTTGTGAAAATAATTAAATCTTTAGAACTTGAATAAATAAAAAATTCTTATTTTCTTTTATATAATATTAACAATATTTTAATGATGTTTGGTTTAGAATTCAAGTAGAAAACATAAACATAAATCATTTTGGCTATTTTATAAATATTTTTGGTGAGGGATTTGGGGCCCCAAAATTTGGAAATTATGTGGGGACCTAAGGCTAATGCCTTTTTCATAACACTATAGGCACGCCACTGTTGGCTGTGTTCATATATTTCTCTTTATTTACTTATCATGAGAACTATGACAAGAGGCACCAACTGTTACGTATTATAGAAGTGTATATATATACGTACATATATACAAGCATAACGTGGCCATTATAGCTCATCTTTCTCCTCTAAACTTCTGTCTTCTTTGTTACTCTCTCTCACGTAGTAACTCTCTCTCTGCTCTTTGTCTCTCTCTCTCTCTCTGTTCTCGTCAATCGCGAGACTCACGAGCTCAGCCTTAATTTTACTTTGCCCGCAAATTGATTTTTTATTTTATTGAGGTGTTTATGGGTCGGGTCGGGTTTGGGTTAATGGGGAATCAATGTTCAGAAACGCTATTTACAGTTCTATAATTTCGTTTTTGAAATTGGATTAGAGAGGGGGAAATGGGCAGAATAAAAAAGAATAGGGGTGTTGTAAAGAGATTTTATATCTTTGGGTGGTTCAGTTAGTATAGGTGGGAATAGATAGGGTTAGGGTTTCTATAATGAGATGCATCCAATTAATTTCTTTGCATTTCGTGAAGATTGCTGGTGACAAGTAATCTAAATTAATATTGTGGATTGAATTGGCTTGCAATTTTGGAATCCTAATTGACTAGGCATATATCAAATTCGAAAGAAACTCATTTGTTAGCTAATAATATAAATTATGGGCCAGCTCATGTTTACTTAATTTATCAGCTATGTTGTTGACATATATACTTCCAAAAATAAGATTCACTAAACTTTGAAATCTTTTTATTAGTCGATCAAATATATGTTATAAATGCTTGAATATTTCCCCCCTACTATATAAGTGATGTCATAATCATCTACTAATCTCATATGGTACACGATGTCCATTTCAGAGATAAATTTTCTGCCATTTGAAAGTACAATAAAAATTATATAAATTAATAATCTCGATGATATTCATTTATAGAATTAATAATTCACAATTTTTTAACTTTTTATGTTTTATATTATAATATTTTATAAAATAAGAAACTTAGTTGACTTCATTGTTTATATATTCATTAAATTTTATAAATCGGACTTTTATATTGTTTTATTATATTATTAAGTATTTGAGATATGTATCATTTAATAAATGTATTCTTAGAGAAATTTATTAAATTTATGAAATGTTAAGAAAAATAGAAATCAGCTTCCTTATAAATATCAAACAAACAATACGATGTAATTATTTGTACTTATATAAAGTAAATATATATATATATATTGCTAACGGACTATATTCACATGAGATTTTCTAAAAAAATATTATTTTATTATCTAATTGAATTGTGTTATATTTTGAACTGTTCCGGTTCGAATCTGATGAAATTTATTCGTTTATAGTGTTTATTAATTTATAATATTTCTACTATATAGTATGTCTACGTAGTATATTACATCTATTTACTGCCATTTAGGTCGTAAAATTTGTATTTTACTGCAACAAAATCTACACAACATAAATAATATTACGTCCATAAATTTATTATAATTTTTTTTTGCGCAGGTCTTTTCCCTAGTATTCTTATCATACAATTCCTCAACTGTCACAATCAGGGCCGGATCTTAGATTTTGTGGGCTTGAAACATTTCTCAAGAATTATGAAAATTTTGGGGGCCAATGTCAATATTTAGAGGCTTATTTCTATGTAAAAAACCTCTAAAATATTTGGGGACCAAGACCAATGTTTCATCCGGGTTTGCCCAGATCCGGCCCTGGTCACAATTAATGTGAATCAAACATAAATCAAAACTGACACACCCACGTTTGACATGCTAGTAATAAAATACAAATCTTTATTTTTACTTCTGTGAGAACAATTTTTCTTAAAAAGGATAAACACATGGAATTTTTCAATAAACATATATATGCAAGTTTACATGTTAGCACTATAAATGTAAAAGTAGTTGAGAGTTTTCCGTTAGTATGATTCCAAAATTTACATGCAAAAAAAAAAGTCTTAAATCAGTGAAATAAGACTGCATATATAAGGAAGAAGATGATATAATCCTTCAATCTAGGAACATCCACCTCTTATATACAACTATATGGCTGTCTTTACAACTGATCGATCTTGAATAATATGCGTATAAATCAATATATGAGTTTAATGTTACACAGCATTTGTATAATCTAGAATAAGCATACATAGTACATGGATGTTTCACTTGGATGAAACTGAAACCCCAACAAGCATCCTCTATTGGTTTGTGATCTTTATGGCATCATCCAAGAGAACTCTTCAACTGTTCCAACGCTTCGTCCACCTTCATTTGGAAGGAACGAGTGGTTAACATCGACTTCGCAACAATCCAGACACTGGGCTCTTACCTTTTTATGGGGCCCGCGAACATAAAAAGTCACAAGAACCCCTTTAAAACCCAGCGATAATAAAACAACATGAGCGCCGCTGGATATCAAATATCGTTGAGCGTGGTGTTTTGGAAGTTGACGTTAGTTTGGCGCCAGGTTGGATAGGCCCCGTAGATGTTGATGAGGTTCACGGGAACTGCGTTCTTCCACGTCACCTCTTCAGGAGCAAGACACTGGTTAAGCTGTCTCTAGGAACATATAATAGAATTGTAAAGCTTCCTCCGGATATGTCTCTTCCAGCGCTTAAGAGTCTCTTCATCGACACCATCGAGTTTGAAGACCAAGATCTTTGTGATGTGCTTCTTCCTGGTTGTCCAGTGCTTGATGAGTTAACTGTTGTTCACAAGTATGATTTTTACCCTTACAGGATATCGAGTCAGACCATCAAGAAGCTAACAGTTTACTATGATTGTGAATCTGGAATTGATGGTTGGTCTGATATGTCATTTGACCCCCCAAGTCTTGTCTCCTTAGACTACACTGACTATGCCATGTTCAAATACCCTCTTGTTAACTTCGAATCTTTAGTCAAAGCTAAGCTGAACCTTTTTCCTTCTGGAATAATCAAAAATCCGGATCTATCGGGTCTCATTATAGGGATAAGCAACGTCCAGACCTTGCATCTTTCTCCTGCTTCTGCTGATGTAAGTCTTCTTTGTGTCTTTTACTTCAGAAAACTCAGGACATTCTTGAAAGCATATATGTGTGTGTGTGTGTGTTTCAGGTGATTGCTCGATGTGTTGAAGAAGGACTAGTTTTACCGGTGTTCAAAAATCTGGTTAGCTTAACTTTTGGGAGTTACAACGAGCGGGGCTGGAAACTGCTGCTGGATCTGCTTAAGCAGTCTCCAAAGCTTAAAGCTCTAAACGTCCAGGTATATTTTCAAAACACTCTGAACGATTATCTCTATATAGAGACACGGACTAACTTGTTGATCCTATGACCTATACATGCATCTTTCTTGATTGATGCGTCTCCAGGGTTTAGAAGGTAACGCAGGCGATGTTAGGATACATCCCTTCCAAGTGAAGGTGGAGGAACTGGTAAAGCGTTGGAACACTTGAAGAGTTTTGTTGGATGATGACATAAAGATCACAAACCAATAGGGGATCTAATGAAAGTTTCTATTACCTTTCAAAAAAAATCAAACGTTGATATGATTATGGTGGTAAAGATATATCTATGATGATAATGTGTATGTTCCATGAATTTCGGTCAGGTTTCTCAGTTAAATTTTTATTTAATTAATAAATTTATACAATTAAAAAAAAACCCATAAATAATTGACTCTCAATAGATACTTGGATGTGTGCTTCTACTAAATTTATACAATTAAAAAAAACCTATAAATAATTGACTCTCAATAGATACTTGGATGTGTGCTTTTACTAAACGCCTATATAAATACACTGCATGGGCTCATAACTTCATTCTCCACCTTTTCTTTCCACTCGCTCCTTCACTTCTTTCATCTTCGTTCAAATCTTCTTACGAGAAAATCACCAGATTCACCACGCAGCAAAGGCACGACGATCGATGGAGAAGGAGAAGAAGATGTTCGTGTTGAAGAGCTCCGACGATGTATCCTTCGAAGTCGACGAAGCGGTGGTACTTCAGTCTCAGATCTTGTCGCATCTCGTTGAAGATTGCACCGCTCCTGAATACAAGATCAAGGAAGTCACAGGCAAGATCCTCGCGAAGGTGTTCGAATACTGCAAGAACCACGTCCTAGTCGTCGATGGTGGTGATTCTTCTTCTTCCTCCGGTGATGCTCTCAAGAAGTGGGACGCTGAGTTCATCATGGAAATGGATCTTTCCACGGTCTTTGATCTCCTCACGGCTGCGAGCTACCTAGACATCAAAGGTCTATTTGATCTCACGTGCCAGAGAGTCGCTGATGAGATTGCAGCATGCAGAGACTATAAGGAGATTCGCGCAAAGCTCGGCATCGAGAGTGACTACACAGCAGAGGAAGAAGCAGAGGTTATCAAGGAGAACCAGTGGGCTTTTGATTGATGAATGAGCGGGTTAATCTAAAACCCTAGCTAGTCTTTCTTTTCGAATCTTTGTTTGGTGTGTGGATATGAATCTTTGGATCGGTATTAGATAATCATCGCTTTCTTGTTTTAAATTTTGTGAATATGAACGGTGTGATGTACAAAAAGTATTTGGTTTCTTGATTCTGACTTGAGTAATTCAACTCCTCTATGCTTTCTCTGAATTTTACATCGAATCTATTGTTGCATTGTTTTCAACTTAATCCCTACCGTGAGAAACAAGAGAGTTGTGTTCACTAGACATGACTCGTCTCTTACGTGCAGAACAAGCAAAGGCAGTTCTTGATTCTTTACTCAAGACTAAGAAACACAGAGGATGATGATGATAAATGCATATATTTATAGAAAATTAAGTTATGTACATGTGAAGCTTGCGTTTGAAGAAATCTTATGTCAATGATCGTTCTCTACTAGTTTCGACTTCTGAGTCTGACACCAAACCTAAACTAATCTACTAAATCTTTAACCTATAGTTTCCAACACAAGTTAACAATACCATTATGGACTCTGTTTCAGAGTTATAAAGCCCAACCCAGCCCATTGTCGTGAAGGCCCAATAAGGAACGGAAACTGTGTGAGTTGACATAACTCGCAGAAAGCTCCGAGGGTTTCCACCAAAGGCAAAGACAGAAAAAAAGTATCGTCGGAGGTGTGTAATAAGAGAGAGAGAGAGAGAGCTATAAGGGTAAAAGGGAAAGGCGTTGTGGGCTTGTTTACTTCTCCTTCTTCGTTGTGCATTAAGAATCGATTGAGATGGCGAGCGAGAGCCCCGAAGTTGTTGTAGCTCCCGCGGTGGAGAACGGCGGCGCCGAATCCTCCTCCAGAGGAAAAGAGGAACAACAATCATTGGAGTCTGAGCTTTCGAAGAAGCTCGAGATTACAGAGGATGCAAAAGAGGAGAACAACGAAGAAGAAGAAGAAGGAAGCAAAGGTGAATACTTTATTCTTTAGTGTTCTGTTTGATCACCTTAGTTTTGAGCTCTTTTGCTTGTCTCTAATTCAATCAACCCATTAAGAAAGAAACATCCTTTTGGTATCTCTCTGTGTTGCTGATTAATTAGATTGTGAAAAGTTTGTGTTTTTAAATGTTTTGTGTTTGTTGTTTTAAGCTGAGACTTCAACGACTACTAAGAAGAAGAAGAAGAAGAATAAAAGCAAGTAAGTAATGTTTTTGTGTTTGTCTTTTTTATTTATTTTGGTACTTTTTGGTGGGTGCTTTAATGATTAGTCTCTTGCTTATGTTGTTTGCAGGAAGAAGCCTCAGCAGACTGATCCACCTACAATCCCTGTGGTTAAGCTTTTCCCATCTGGTGATTTTCCCGAAGGTGAAATCCAACAGTATAAGGATGAGTAAGTTTCCATACAACAAACTCTAATTTGGACAGCTTTATAGTATGCAATAAGCTTGTGGATTTAGTTCATACAGCTTCTTTCTTAAACTCCATTGGATTTTTAGTCTTTTTCTTGTTAAGAGTCTTACCTTTTATCACACTCTTTATACTGACATTTTGAGATTATGGATCTTGATTACTGTAATGTAGCAATTTGTGGAGAACAACATCTGAAGAGAAGAGAGAGTTGGAGCGTTTGCACAAGCCAATATACAACTCTGTACGCCAGGCTGCTGAAGTTCATCGCCAGGTATTTCAGATTTAAATGACCATAGATTGATTGCTCTTTTTTTTTGAATGGCACTTTTTTACTTTTATATTTCTGGCTCATTTTTCAGGTTAGAAAATATGTAAGAAGCATAGTGAAGCCTGGTATGTTGATGACTGATATATGTGAGACTCTAGAGGATACTGTTCGTAAGCTGATATCAGAGAATGGTCTGAAAGCTGGTATTGCTTTCCCTACAGGATGCTCTTTGAATTGGTTCGTTATAACATTTGCCTTCAACCTCTCTTTCTATCTGTCATTTACTGTCTTCTTTAGTAGTCATGTTCGCTAATGGCTTTTTAACTTGCAGGGTTGCTGCTCATTGGACACCAAACTCAGGAGATAAGACTGTACTTCAATACGACGATGTTATGAAATTGGATTTTGGAACACATATTGATGGTATGACTGCAAATTTTCTTTTCTGTTTTTTGTTTTTCCTCTTTGCAAATGTCAGATAAAAACAACATCTCTTTCTTTTGTTTTGCAGGACACATTGTTGACTGTGCATTTACAGTTGCGTTCAATCCTATGTATGATCCTCTCTTAGCAGCCTCCCGTGAAGCTACTTATACTGGTATCAAGGTATTAATTGTTCTTTTGGAAATGTACAACTACTAGTAGGATGAAGGATTTTTATAATGCTTTGTTCTACTCAGCTTGCTTGATTATGTTGTCTTCATCCTCTTTTATATTTCTCTTCTTGCTAGTATTTTCGCTGCTGTGGAAATCCAACTTAATCTTTAGCCTACAAGCTCAGTGTGAAGTGATTTCTTAATCTCTTCGGTGTGTAAATTTTTTGGTTTGTTCAGGAAGCTGGTATCGATGTTCGTCTCTGTGACATTGGTGCCGCAATTCAGGAGGTCATGGAGTCTTATGAGGTTGAAATCAATGGAAAGGTCTTCCCAGGTATTGATCTAATGTCAATTCTAATAACCACTATTACATCAGTGCTAGTTGCTAATGTAATAAAACTTAACATGTTTCCTTTGTTCTTTTTGGCAGTTAAAAGTATCCGAAACTTGAACGGGCATAGCATTGGACCGTATCAGATACATGCCGGGAAATCCGTTCCAATTGTTAAAGGAGGCGAGCAGACAAAGATGGAAGAGGGAGAATTTTATGCCATTGAAACATTCGGATCAACCGGTAAAGAAAACTCACAGCTCATGAGCTATTAAAAGATGAAAAAGGTCACTGCATCTCTGGGATTCACCAATGATTGATCCTTCCTTGGTATTGTGGCTGTATTACAGGGAAAGGACTTGTGAGAGAAGACTTGGAATGTAGCCACTACATGAAGAACTTTGACGCTGGACATGTCCCCTTGAGGTTGCCAAGAGCAAAACAACTCCTCGCCACTATCAACAACAATTTCTCGACTCTAGCCTTCTGCAGACGTTACTTGGACCGCATTGGTGAAACCAAATACTTAATGGCTCTAAAGAATCTATGCGACGCTGGCATTGTTCAGGTAAAACTCCTCTCACACCAATCTTTCACCTGTCTAAATGAGATGAAAAAAAGAGAGCTAAATGTTTGTTCTTATCTTGTTGTTTTTGTTTTCAGCCGTATCCTCCTCTGTGTGATGTGAAGGGAAGCTATGTATCACAGTATGAGCACACCATTCTACTCCGTCCGACTTGCAAGGAAGTAGTTTCCAAGGGAGATGACTACTGATTGAGATCCTCTGTTTTTTCCTCTGTTCTTTTCATCTCTGTTATTGAGAGTTGAGATTGTACACTGGTTATTTTTCTTTTCTTTCTCGTTGTTAAATCATTTCTGAACCCTCTTTATAAAACTTCAAACTTTGTTCAAAACACTGTATTACATTGAAAAGGAAACAGTCCATTAAAGAAGATAAAGAAGTACTGTAAAGCTTATGGCTTTGTGATAAAAAAGCTACCTTTTAGATAGAAAGTCAAATCATAGAGAGAGAGAGAAGCGACACATCCTCTCTCTCAAGAATATATAATAGATAACAGATTTGGTGGAGAAGAGAGTTCTGACTTCAGAGAGATAAACACTTAAACAGAGAGAGATCTTTAGCTTAAGTCAATGGCGGCTGTTATCTCCGGTGGTTTGAAAGTAAAGGCTGGACTTTTCGCCGTCCAAATCTCATCGCTTCCTCTCCGTAGCCACCTCCCTCGTTGCTTCTTCTCTGCTTCGAAGAAGACGACGAAGACGGTAGCCTCAGTTTCTCGATCTCTGCGAGTCTCCGCCGTTAATAACCATCACTGGCCTCGAGTTACTACTTTCTGCACGGCGGCTCCTGATGCTGCTGTGTCTCCGGTTTCTGAACCGGAGAAGAAGATTGAATCTCAGGAGGTGGAGGTGGAGGAGAATGTGAAGGAGACGGCGAATCTGTTAGACATAAGAGTAGGAAGAATCGTGAAAGCTTGGCAACACGAGGAGGCTGATTCTCTGTATGTTGAAGAAGTGGACATAGGTGAAGCTGAGCCGAGAATCATCTGCAGTGGTCTCGTCAAATACGTACCTCTCGATCTCCTTCAGGTCAGCTTTCATTGTTTCCAACAGCACTTCAACTCTGTTCTGTGTCTTTTTGTTTTTGAACAATTGAATTGGTGAAATCTGTTAGGGTGCATCAGTTGTGGTGTTGGCTAATCTGAAGCCGAGGAACATGAGAGGAGTTAAGTCATGTGGTATGCTTCTCTGTGCTTCTGACTCATCTCATGAGAATGTTGAGCCTTTGGTTCCACCACAAGGGTCTGTTCCTGGAGATAGAGTTTGGTTTGGTGATGAGGAAGATCTAGAGCAGCTTCCTGAGCCTGCACCTCCTAACAAGGTCTTTACTTAGCAGCCATTGCAAAGACTATTCATTTGAAGTAACAGAGGTCTCTTAGTGTTAGTGATTGTCTTTTTGTTGCAGGTTCAGAAGAAGAAGATGTGGGAAGCTGTGCAACCGCTGTTGAAGACTGATGATTCTGGTGTTTCGATGCTTAAGGAGCATTTGATGAGGACATCTTCTGGTCTTGTTACTTCCAACACTTTGAAAAATGCCAACATTTCTTGAGTTACTGTTATTTGTTTTCAGAGAGAGAGAAATAACAAAAGCGAATTTTTTTTTATTGCAATGAAACTGATGTTTTTTTTTGTTGACTCATCAATAATGTTGTTTATAATGAAAGATTACAAAAACAAATCACTCGAAATCGAAAGTTTCCTCATCCCTGTTGGGTTTCTCTCAAGAGATTAAGCAAAGATGGAGAATATATCACCATTGATGTAATCATTGTCCACTAAGCTCACCAAGTAGTAGCTGTTCTTCACCTGCATATTTGATAAGACACCAATTATCAATACAGTTTAAACACCAATCTGGTCTGAGATAAAAAGAGAATCGAAATGGAGATGATTATGTACCTCCTCGAGTAACTTTCTAGAAGGGTCATCCTCTGGGTACAAGCTAGCCCAGCTTCTTGACCAAATCTCAAAGGCCTCGTCTTTCCAGACTCTGAAACTGGCTGGATCCACGATTGTCGGTTGGATAACCTCCTTAGCTGGGAACACTCCCCAAGTAACTGCATTCACATCGGCTTCACCAACATTTGATACCCAGTTCCCTGCGTTGTTCACAGCCATGTAGGTGATGGAAGGAAAAGCTTTGGATTTCTCCACAACTGTGTCTAACTTATCCTTTGAGCAGAAGAACTCAAGGTAAGCTTTCTGGTAGACGTATCCACCAGGACCACCCCATCCTGCATAGTTCCCAACATTTTTGGTATAAGCTATCAGAATTAAACAGTGGGATCAATCATTTCTATGTGAAGAAGAAAGATATAAATGTATTACCAATAGCTGGGGAATCAGATTTGGCTGCGTTGACTGATGGTTGGCTGTTGATGGTCAAGAAGCCGTTGGAGTTGATTTTGCCGAGCTTCTCGTTTATGATCTTTGTCTCTGGCTGGAGTCCATCTAACTCAGACCATGGACTGCTTTTTAAGCTTCCAAGGCAGAGCTCCTTGAATTTCTGGTTTGTGACATTGTTTTCAAGGTAACTTGTAAGTGATTGCGTATCAGGTGAAAGATGAAGGAATCAGTTTATATATATGGCTGCTAAGAAAAAGGAAAGGCTACCTCTTGAACATCTTCAATGCCTTTCAATGGGACGACCCATTCTTGCTGAAGCTTCTTGTCACGTGCTTTTGGGCGCATGAACTATCAACAAATGCATATAGATCAGCGTCATTTTTTGGCAACGAAAGGCACATAAGAAAGTGTCACAATTAATCAAACCATACGTTGGCGGACAGCAAAACAAACATCATCTTATAATTGTAATGTGTGGAAAATAACAACAAGCAAACACACTCTTAAGCAGATGAAGTAGAGGAACCGAAAGAGCCCTTCATAGTTACAACTTGGAAATCCTAAAGTAGATTTTCAGAAATACTAACGAATATGTGGTACCTGGTAATCCGAAAGGGTACAATATGATGCACTGCGAGAATCACCCCACCGTCCTTGTGGGAAGTCATTCCAGCCTTTTGTTCTAGATATGTAGCTCTTTGGACGGTTTGCCCTGCAAATATTCAGAGCGAGAGAGACAAATGGTATCATTGTCTCTGTAAATAGAAGCTTACATCCATGGATGAGACTAAATCAGAGCACAAGAAACAAAATGAAGGCTTACCAGAATATAGGACGAACATCTTCCTTAGTACGGAAAACATTTGCAGGGCGTCTCCAAGGTAAAGAACGAGTAATCTTTGACTCATCAATCAGACCAAGGTTCTGCGATTTCAGCACCATTTTTAGATTCTCCCGTGTACACAATGACGTGTGTTATATAAAGAAAAACATTAAAGGAAATAAGGAACAACCATCAATATCCCAATAGCTGATTTGTCCATGTTCAGTGTGTAGAGATGAAGGGTAGTGATCCCATGAGCCAATATCTTTTTGCACATTTCTGTTGCAAAGTGAATACCAAAGGCCTTAACAGCTTCTTCATTGTCCTTGATAGGCTCCAACGCAGCAGTGAGCTCAGCAGGTATCTATAGCAATAACAGCATGCATGGAACATTAATGCTATCCGAGAACATTCGTCACAAAGCATCACACCAAGTGTCTAAAATATACCACTATAATCTGATATGATCAATAAGCAACTACATATATAAAGTAAACTCAATCTAATCTTAAAGCATTTAAGCACCAAGTAAAGCGCTTATGCACAAAGACAACATGTTTCTAACACACTGCAAGCTATACCACCAATCTAATCTTACGCTAAGCACAAAGATAACATGTTTATACACAATGCAAGCTATATCATTCAGAACAAGAGATCACTGAAACGTACCTTGGTCTTGCAGAAACCAGCCATACGCAAGAACCCCTTGTAGTTGCCAATGGGCATAATCCCAGGTACAATGGGACAATTAATCCCAATTTGCCGACAGTCATTCACAAACTTGAGGAAAATGTCAGTATCATAGAACAGCTGCGTCACAATCAGATCTGCTCCAGCATCAACCTGTTCCACACAAACCAATCCAACATCAGATCACAAACGACCCAATCCAACACACAAAACGCAACGCAAAAGTCTAAACCTTTTTCTTCAGGTAAGCAAGATCACTCTGATAAGACTCAGGTGTAGCAAGCCCATCAGCTTCAATCACATCCGGATGTGCCTCTGATTCAAAAACCACCACAAAACCCCAATTAAAGAAACAACTAAGTAACTAAACCACCTGGGCCGAAGCCCAAGCCCATATAATTAAGTGAATACCTGGATAACCAGCAACAGTGATCCCAAAGTAATCACCATACTTGCTCCGAATATGATTCACCAGATCCAACGCACAAGCGAACCCTCCTTCCACCTGAACGAACTTATCCTGCCCATGAGGCGGATCCCCTCTAAGCGCCAAAACATTCTGGATCCCGTTGGATCTAATCGTCTCGAGCGCGTGGTCAATCTTCTCCACGGGCATGTTGGTGCAGGTGAGATGCATCATCGTCTCCACGCAGACCGCGTTCTGCATCCTCGAGGCGATCTCGAGGGTGAGATCGGCGGTGGATCCTCCGGCGCCCCAGGTGATGTCGCAGAAGGAAGGTCCGTAGGAGACGAGACGATCCATCCGCTCGAAGAGATTCTCGACGCCGTCTTCGGTCTTCGGAGGGAAGAACTCGAAGGAGAAGGCGGTTTGGCCTTGCTCCGTTACGGATCTGATCTTGTCGACTACTTTCATCGTCGATGAGATGAGATTTCAAATCTTAGATTCGAAATGGATAGAGAAGTGGTGGAGAGGCAAGTAAGTGGGTCGTTTACTCGCTCTTTTATACTATGCTGAAGAGAAACTGGTAAAACCGGTACCAATTTTTTTTTTTTTTTAAATAATATTTACGCATCTTTTTTCATCTGAAAATATTATTTGCAGGATTCAGTTTAATTAACTTAATGTAAGATCGATACAATTATTTTATTGCGCTACCTTATGCATACACTTTTCATATATATATAGAAAATTTAAATTAATGTTGAACTGCTTAGTTGATTTTAGATCTAAATATTGAATTAACTACACTATTTTTCATCCCTATAATCGTTAAACACATGTTTTATGAAAAATTTCCCTAAAACATTTACCTAAGCTTATAATTTAGGTTATAATTATAAATTTATAACTATTCAGCTAAGGTAGGTGAGATATGCCCCACAGCACCACCTACCACCGGATATGCCCAATACACTGTCGGTAACCGGCGCGTGGGTTTTATTCGCTACATCGAAACACTAACCTACCAACGCTGCAGCCACAGAAGATTCACGTGCGCTTATTAATTTAAAAAGATGGACTTACAAACAGAACAAACCGGTTATTGGTTATGGTTCTCAAACAACCAAACACACACACCGGTTTTAACATCAAAAACACTTTGGTTTAAAACATTTCACATACACTGATTCGAGTTTTGATACAACAACAAAGTCTACACTACACACATCCTTTGCCAACCGAGACAGTTTGGTTGGTTATAATAGCACATACCGCCCGGTTAACGACAATTTTCAACAATTAAAAGGTAAAAGAATGGAACCAGAGAGTAGGCTGGAAAAAATATCAAACATTTACGAGCTTCCAAACTTCTCTGGACAAGTCGATGGTCTCGGTAACACCATCCTCGTACATGACCTGGAAAAGAAAAACAATCTGTTGTTTGATAGATTTCATAAAACGAAGGTGAACAACAGAGTTGAGCTTGAGCCACACATACCAAATGCTTTCTTGAACACTCATCGAACTCTCTAATGATGCCAAAAGAACTGCAAAATGTCAAATGCTTTAAGTCAGAAGACGTCATATCATGAGCTAGAGAGTCAATATGCAGGATACAAAGACTAAAGAGGTGCTCAACGAGCAGAGCAAATGTATAAGTTTACCTCTGGTTTGTGGAACGTGCCAACATGATTACCACACCAATGCAATTCGGGCAACATGTTTTCCTTTGACCATGAGTGTTCCGAGATTGTCCTGACGCATCCAAATTGTTTTTTCCTTACCATCTGAATCGAGAAGCTTGTCGAGAAATCGAGCTTTTAAGTATAAATACTAACCGGGGGCGTGTCTGCCTCGAGTCTTTTTAACCTAACACCATGTCAAGTCAAACATGAGACATCAAGTCAAAACAATTCAACAATACCATCTATATATAAGCTTTTCATTCATATAGATTTTCATTTTATTCTTACCTTGGGTGGTTTCCTAGTCACTGCTTTACATGCAGCTTCATCCAAGCGTATACTTTTAGTTTTACTCGCTTTAGCACCTAGCTTCTTCCTGCAACACACTGCACCACAGTAGCAGTCTTGATCTGCACCAAACTGAACAAACCTGCTATCTATCTTAGTATCACAGCAACACAGTACTATATTTTCAAAGGAAACGTTCTTACTGGTAATCGTAGGTCAAGTGCTCTCCTCTGTTTATGTAACGGCTCGCAAAGATGCCGATTCTTGTCTCTCCATCAATTATCCTATTGGATACAAAAAAATGTCATTACTTATGATTAGAAGAAAACTGAGAAGATGGATAATGATAAAAAACCATTTCTGCATCTCTGCATTAGGATTGCAGCTGTGATTGATATATCTTGATTTATTCCCTTTATAAGTAGCATCAATCAACATGTTCCCGTTTATCTGACACAAGTAGAAATTTGTCTCCTCCTTATGCTTCATCTTCCTAAGCCTTTCTTCACAAATCTTTTCGTCTATAACTACAATTGAGTAATGAAATGTCACACGGTAAGCAGTACAATAACAGAGTAAATATATATATAAGCAACCAAGTAATCACACCACCTTCCCCAACATATTCGATGATAAACTCTCCTGGATTGATATCTTCATCTGCTACAATCCCATATCCACATTTCTCTGTCTACAAGGAGACAATCTAATTCAAAACTTGTGAAGCCAACAACTTGTAGCATTACCAAGTACCAACCTGAACGAGGTTCAATTTCTTGATACGTCTTTGTTGGAACGGCTTGTTGGTGCACTCGCATCTACACTGGCAACTAGATGAACAGCTTGAGAGTAGCATCCTGTAAAAAAAACGAAAACGTGATGCACGGTTAAGGAACATAGTACCAACTACTAGGTTCATTCACATACCCGCAACTGCAGTCACTGCCGCAGAGAGTTGGAGAGGATGGAGAGACAGAGCAAGAACAGAATATGCCATGATCTTTAACCTTCTTGTTGAACTTCTTATTCAAGTATACATCTTGAAATAAAAATCAATGTGAAAACAAATCCAATAGCGTGTGTGGGAAGTAAACTAAAAGCTTCGAATAAGTGAGTAACGAAAGATACTGCGTTTTATGAAGTTCAGTTCATCAGATTCTCCAATCTGCTTCGAGAACTTTATGAAACCTTTCCTTGTTTGATTCAGATCGGAATCCTATAAATGTCAGAGGAAACTTAAGCGAACAGAGAAATAACTTGAAATGAACTGAGAGGGTTAAGATCGAACGTACCTTCTTCTCGGCGGTGCTCATGGCAATCGAGATCAACAATCAAAAGATCTTCGATGGCGGAGAGATCTCTGAAACTTTTCAAATCCCTAATCGAGTTGAGAAAGAAGACGAAGATGATGAGACAGTGAGAGTGAAGAGACGCGAAAAAGAAAAAGAAAAAACGAGCGGCAGTTTTCTACCCGTTTCGTTGTGCTGGGTTTGAAATAAATAAAATACAATCGGGGAAAACAGAGGGTACTATTGTAACTTCGTAAATGATGAAGGCCCGCTAGTCTTGGGTTTATAAATAAATGGGCTATATTATAGTGGGCCGAAAAGAGGAGAGAGATGATAACACGAAATCGATCTTCTCCAATTCAAACTTCAATTCTTCGTCTCCGTTAATTCGCACTCCCGTTCTCCCCTTCGTCGCCGGAGGTCTTATCTCCGTCATCTCCAGTCAACCTCAACGATTCGATTCGCGTTTCAGGTGATGATCCTTCTTTATATTCTGCTAGGTATTCGAAACTTTATGAATCTGTGCTCCTCTGCTGCGTGGCTAACCGATCGCCTACTCTTTTGCTCCCTGTGGTCACTGTCGTATTCTATGGAGTTGGCAAATACTAATGTTGACTGGTTTGAGCAATTTCGAGTAGTGTAGATCAGCGAGGGGAAAGTGCGTTAGAGGTCTCGAGTCGATTGCGTGATTAGTGCTGTGGATTTGTACAACATGGAGGCTTAACATATCCGATTCGAGTAGCTATGACACCTTTATAGCTTAATCATTGTGTTCATTATATACTCTTTGAATCAGGAGTTTAGAAGATAATTTGTGAGTACTGTTGTGGTTTATGCTTTTTTTTTCACTAGTTTGCCTCTAGGATTTTAACTCTGTGTGCTTTGAGATGAATTTGAGAGATAAATCTGTTCAATGTTAACCTGATCTTGTTTCGATCTCTTTATGCAGACAACAGGTAGATTCTCTGGGATTGAATTTTCTAATATGAGGCAAGACTTGTTGCATTTGGTGCTATATGTCTAGGTGATGAAAGCTATATGTGATAGGTTTCTTCCTACAAAATGTTCTTCATCAACCGCAGATGAAAACCTTGATCAATCCCCAACGTCTCTAGTGTCAGATTCGACACTTCCCTTAGTTTCTCAAACGTTTAGGGAGGCTTCAGCATCCGAGCATCAGCCAGTTTGTGCCACACGTAATGGTTGGACAGTGATTCTAGAAACAGCTTCTATGGCTAGTGGGGCAATCAGGAGACTTCAAGACCGTGTTTTAGGGCCGAGTAGGACGGGTATTCCCAGCAGTACAAGTGAGATATGGCTACTGGGTGTCTGTTATAAAATATCAGAAAGTGAATCGTCAGAAGTAGCAGATGCATTCAGAAAAGACTTTTGTTCCTTGATACTAATGACATATCGTAGAGGTTTGTATATCTACTTCGACTCAAGCTAGCCTTAACTGGTCACAGGAAACTCACTGTGTTATTTTTACAGGTTTTGAGCCTATTGGAGACACAGCCTATACTAGTGATGTCAACTGGGGTTGCATGCTTCGAAGCGGCCAGATGCTCTTTGCACAGGTCTGCTTGTGTGAGTAGAGTTGGCTTCAAATATAGTCTAACATCCTTCTTTAACAGGCATTGCTATTTCAAAGACTGGGAAGGTCTTGGAGGAAGGATTCTCAGGTTTGTTGTGTTACTCCTTCTCTGACTTAGGTACTGAATGTACAATCCTAGGAACATATATCTGGTTGATCACGAATCCAGGCCATTGAAAGCGGGATTCTTTTGTTTGAAAATGCAGCCACCTGAAGAGGAATACTTAAAAGTCTTGGACCTTTTTGGTGATTCTGAGGCATCAGCATTCTCGATCCACAATCTTATACTAGCTGGACAATCTTATGGCCTGGCTGCTGGGTCATGGGTAGGACCATATGCTGTTTGTCGATCATGGGAAGCATTAGCTCGTAAGAAAAGAGAAGAAACTGCAGTTAAAGACCATTCGTGTTCCATGGCTGTTCATATCGTTTCTGGCAGCGAAGATGGGGAGAGAGGTGGAGCTCCAATTCTCTGTATAGAAGATGTCACCAAAACTTGTTTGGAATATTCACAAGGAGAAACTGAGAGGACGTCAGTTCTTCTCTTGGTCCCACTAGTTCTTGGGCTTGACAAAGTGAACCCAAGGTCTGTGATTTTATCAAATTGTTTGCTAGGAGATATGTACTAGCCGTCTAAAATTTAGTTACATACACACATGAATCTAAATATACACTATGGAGTGGATATGATGATAGTGGAATTTGTGTGGAGTTTTGTCTGTTCAATCATTGATATCTTTCTGAAAGGAAAAGATTCTTAAATTGTTGTCAGGTACATTCCATCTCTGATAGCCACATTCACTTTCCCTCAAAGCCTGGGAATTCTGGGCGGCAAACCAGGTGCATCAACTTACATAGTTGGAGTTCAAGAAGATAAAGGTTTCTACCTTGATCCGCACGATGTTCAACAGGTTTTCCAGACCACTCCTTTTGAATCCACGTTTTAGAATCTCGATAGAATCATAATTACGAAAGTTACTCAACGTTTTGATCTGGCATGCTTTGATTTGATGTTTGAGACAGCAAAGATGGTCCATATTCTACTATATTGTCTCTTTCGCATTAATTTTATCTATTTGTAATTGGTTTGCGAAAATTGATATTTGATCCCTTTGGGGACTGATATTAAATCACACAGTCCATGTGCTTCATCCACATTTTGGTCTCACTGATTGAACCTTATCGGTAATGGTTGGTAGGTAGTGACAGTCAACACAGAAACTCAAGATGTTGACACCTCGTCTTACCATTGCAAGTGAGTGAGTTGATTGATTTAGTTTTGCCTCATTTAGTTCTCTGTCTCCTCATGATTTTTCACGTATTATTACTCCTGCCTTATCTGCTACAGTACTGTACGTTATGTTCCGTTGGACTCACTCGACCCATCGCTAGCTCTTGGGTTCTATTGCCGAAACAAAGGTACTGCACTGGTTTTAATGATACGGTGGTTTAATTTCGGTTCCTTTATTGAAACCAGTTTCTAAACCAGTGCTATACAGGCTACACTCCAACCCGGTTTATTTTAGTTTGATTGAGTTTCTGTTTGGGATTTTAAGATATTCTTAGACAATATGAATTGGTATGCTATTGCCCTGCTTATGTCTTGCTACTTGGTAACGCAGATGATTTTGATGACTTCTGCATCCGAGCAACGAAGCTAGCCGGAGACTCCAACGGTGCTCCATTGTTCACGGTGACTCAATCTCACAGAACTGGTGACTGTGGAATTGCAGAAACCAGCACTGTGACATGTACAGAGATATCTGGTGAGGAGAATGATGATGAGTGGCAATTACTTTGACCAATTACACTAAACCATTCTTCTTCATTTGTGCCTTTGTTCAAAATATTACATTTTACATCTCTAGATACCATTCTTTTTTACATAAATACCAACATTTCATGTAAAGTACTACTATAAAAAATTAAAAACACCCCAAATATATTAAAATTTTCGTATAAACTCAAAAACGTTACTCAAGTCAAAAAGTGTATTAAACAGAGATTTGATTCTTCAGCTTTGGATCATCATTATACGTAGACTGAGGCATAGGAGAAAGGAAGACTCGAAAAACCAGACGGAGTGCTGACGTGGCTCCACTTCCCGCCATTTTTCATCATCATCATCGTTCCACTTTCTTCCCCGCCGCCGCCAATCATAGCCACCGCTTGACCACTCAAACTTCCCGCGAAAACCGACGTCATCGTCGTAACCGGAAGCCGAACCGTCTCCATAACCAGCTTCCATTTCATCGAACCATCCTCAGCCTCCCAACGAGGCTGACACTGTCTCTGGCTATCAACGAAACACCATAGCTTGCAACCTCTGAAACCTCCGGCGGACTCAACAACCGCCGCGGTGCGACCTCTCGGGCTCAGATCCGGAAACGGCCAGACGTTCTCGATCACAGACCACGAATCCGAAACCGGATCGTAAACCTCCGCGTCAGATCGGAACTGACCTTGCGTCTCCGTCCCGTAACCGCTCAAAACGCAGAATCCAAGATCCGCCGCCGCCATGGAGAACCCGTGACACTCGTCTCTCCCTTCCGTCATCGGAGGAATCGTCGACCACTCGTCCCTCTCCACGTCGTACACCTCCGCCGACCTGATCGCGTTCTTCTGATCGTCGTGCCCTCCGGCGACGTAAACCTTCGTCGAACCGACGGCCGCGCAGGCGAAGAACGATCTCGCCGACGACATCGGCTTCCCTCTCTTCCACCCCCGTCCACCGGAGAAATCCAGCACGAACACGTCTTTGACAGGCTGCAACGTCTCCGGATCCCACCCGCCGATCAGCAACACTTTTCCCGCGTCCTGGAGCGCGACGCACTCGCAGAACAGAGGAATCCGTTCGGGAATCGCGACGCGGTGCCACGTGTCCAGCGTCGCGTTGTAAACGCTTAATCCATAAAGCGGCGTGCTAAACACTCGCGGCTGCTGCTGAAGCTGTTGTGAATGAGAGACTCCTTCCTCCTCTTTCTTCTTCTCACTCGCCTCACCGTCCACAGATGAATATACCGGAGACGACGGTGAAGTCAGTGGCTGAACAAGACAGAGAAGAGACTCGTCTCTCCCAACTCTTCTCCGTTCCCGGTCAAATGAACCGTCGGAGACTAAGCTTCGCCATAACCGTGAAACCGATTTCAAGGAAGAACGAAACTCGAACGGAACTCTAACTAAACACTCCGTCGCTAATTCCTCCGGTAGTCCCGAGATTAAATCACGACGACTCTGAAAGTCTCCTCTCGCTTTAAATTTCTCCGACACTCTCATGATTTCGTTATCTCTCTTATTACCAGACCTGGAAGCTTCTTAAAATACACAAGAAAGGTTTTGTGATTTTGACTGAAAAAAATAGTATTTGACACTCAAGAAGATCTGATTGGTAAGCAAAGTGGCATAGGGTCCTTTTATAGGGGATAAGACGGTCCTTTAGATAATTATCACCTTTTTTATTTTTGTTTTTATAGTAATTTTTGCAGCATCTCTATTATTGTCATCACATAATTATTCTTGATATTTCCGAACAAACAAACAAAAATACTATAAAATGGAAATTAAAACTATTTCTCTATCTAGAGGGCACACAGATTTAAAACTTTTTAAAGTATATTATCTAGTTTGCATCACATTAATATACTCCCAAGTGGACTTAGAATTGCACTCGCAATGAAACTATGTAATTTTGGGTTTGCATTATTTGTAAGACAAAAAACGATCTGATGCAGGCTAATTAGGCGATTTTAATTTTTAAAAATTCTCGATTCAAACCACACCGAATAAAATCACTCAAAAATGTCAATGAACAATTTATTTTTCTTAATTAGGTCGGCCAAATTTTAAGATTTATAAATATTATATCAGATCACACTGAATAAAATCATTCAAATGTCTACTAATAGTTTAATTTCGCCATATATGGAATGGACCACACGATGTCGATTTTATTCATATTTATTTTTAGATGTGTGTAAACGCATTAAATATGTAAAATGCCGTGAGGGATCTGATCTTTCTTCTTCTTTTTTTTTCTTAATTTCACCAAAATAGTACGAGATATCTTGTTTATAATAATTAAAATCAATTATTCTGGAAAATGGTTCTAGAAGATATATGTCCATGTGGATATGATGACTTATCTTCTTTCTTATCCAAACGACAGTACGGGTGACACATGGACGGACCATGCACCGTAGTCATTTACAACCTCTCGTTGTTCGAACAAAAATAAATATCATCACTTAAAAATGAAGCAGAAAATAGATATCATTATCATGTAACGTATTAAAATTTTCTGTAGTTTTATTTTATAGTAAAACTGCAGTGATTGACGATGTTGCAAGAGCCTTCTTGCGTGTCCTCAACTGTATTATCTTCGAGGTTTACTTTGTTTTATCCTAACTAGCTTGAACTCTGAAGAAACATTACGTACTAATCGTAGTGGACTATGTGATGCAAACAAAAGGAAGTGTAGGCATGTTATTATGTTCTCGTTTCTTTTCAATCAGATTTCATGTTTTGATGTTTGTTTTTGTTAACTAAACTAGACAAGAACCAAACTCGCTGAACCGAAGACGAATAGCAAACTATAAATGTATTTAAACAATAAGCCCAACCTGAACAAACTCGAGCGATGCATGGATGATATGGTAATTATGGATATATATCACATATGCAATCAATAGTACTAATAAGAAGGTCTGACATTTATTTATCAACAGGACTTGTAAGGCGTGACATTAAAAGGGATGTTCCATTTCTACCAATCCCTAACTCCTACCATTTGCCAACCTTGTCTTTAATTTTCTCGCCTTTTCCCACTTGATGTTCGTTTCCAGTCAACTAGCACTGAGCAGACATATAAAAGTTTGCAGAAATATTTTATCAGTCAGAGTATTTTGCAAGATTGAAAATAAAATAAAAAGATCGTTAATAGGATGTTTCTACTATAACTGAATTCATTTCTGCTGTTTTAGTTTTAACATCTTATTCACTTTTTCTTCTTAATTTCGGCTAGTTTTGCATGCATTATTGGTTATTTAGGTAAAATGTTTGTTGCATCATTCGTATTCTTAAATAACTATACTGTGGCAATTAAATTTCGGTATAGATTAGTAGCCAAGAGAAAAATTGTAATCAAATTAAAATATGAAAAACGAGTTTTGCCTTCTAGAAGACCAGTCATATGTATTATTCGTTTGATTCGCCTTTAAAGGTGGAAACAAACGAGTGGGTATTCTTACGCCTGAGGCCACACAAATCTTCCATGCCTTTTGGCTTTTCCAATTAAGATATTTTAAGCGGAAAATAGTACTTAAACAAAAAAAAGTCTCATAATAAACATTTACAGAATATAATTTGTTGCTTATAGTACATCATGTAAGTTATAATTGATAAAATTTCGTTATCAAACGTTATATAAAGTAACAAAAGAGCATTTTCTTGGAACATGGAAAGCATATTTTATTGTACTCAGGATATAAGTCGATTAATTTTTTTTTTTTCTGAAATTTTATGTCAATGAAGTTGTTGCTTAAAATTCTATAGAAAAAGGGAAATATTCGTGGAATGTTAAATGTATTTTACTAGTTAACGTACCGTTCGTTGTCTTTTTGTCTGGCATCTTGGTATTACTGACCATGCAATTGTCTTTTAAAGTGTTTCCAGATATAAAATGTTGAAAAGAGAAATAATCCTTAACCATTAATGATCAACATCAACTTGAGTGGTGTTGCGGACATATAAGAAAGTGCTTTTCTCCAACAAACAAAGAACAAAAGCCGGGAAATTATATGGGTGAGAAAAGAGGATAATAAACGTTGCAAATAGACAACTTGTTTTATTTACTTCTTTGTTCATTTTTTATCAGTGTTCTTAATTTTTTTTATTTATATTAAATATTTTTTGTAGTTATTGCTTGTTTCATTTTGAAAGGTTTTTTTCAGATTTATATGCATAATTACTAATATTTAAATATTATATGCTCATTCATATTATGCAGTATTTATTTTCATTGGTTGGATTGATTTTAACTGAGTATTAAGTAATAGTTTTATGGAAATAAATAAACACCTATAGTTTTAACTATAAATTTTGATAAAAGGAAACATAGGGACTATAGTAGTATATGATATCTTTATAATATTATTTGAGAAGTCAATTTTCTATATGTCGCGCTCACGTTAATTTTCTATGTGTCGCGCTCACGTTAATTTTCATGATGGTTGTTTACACTGATACCTTTAATGAATTAAAAATATTATATTAAAATACTATTATTGAATTTTTTTTAGTTTCCTTTATAAAATTTTCCAAATAACATATATAAGAAAAAAGAAAACGTTTATAAAGTTAAAAAACGAATTTAAAAACGAAATAATATATATAAATAATAAGATTTCATTAAAAAGGAAAGTTCACAAAATTATAGTATTCCATTTTTTTAAAAAAAAAATTGATAACATAAAATATACTAATAAAATACTTTATTTATAATTATATTTTCACACATAATCTTGATATTATAAAAAGAAATAATATTTCTTATAAAACACAATTTTAAACAGTACATCAATATATTTTCAAAGTAATATCCTATGTGTGTGTACTCGCGTTAATTTTCATGATGGTTGTTTACATTGATACCCTTAATGAATTAAAATATTATATTAAAATACTATTATTGAATTTTTTAGTTTCCTTTATAAAATTTTCCAAATAACATATATAAGAAAAAGCGTTTATAAAGTTAAAAACAATTTAAAACGAAATAATATATATAAATAATAAGATTTCATTAAAAAGGAAAGTTCACAAAATTATAGTATTCCATTTTTTTAAAAAAAAAATTGATAACATAAAATATACTAATAAAATACTTTATTTATAATTATATTTTCACACATAATCTTGATATTATAAAAAGAAATAATATTTCTTATAAAACACAATTTTAAACAGTACATCAATATATTTTCAAAGTAATATCCTATGTGTCGCGCTCACGTTAACTCTCATGATGGTTGTTTACATTGATACCCTTAATGAATTAAAATATTATATTTAAATACTATTATTGAATTTTTTTTTTATTTTCCTTTATAAAATTTTCCAAATAACATATATAATAAAAAAGGAAACGTTTATAAAGTTAAAAAACGAATTTAAAAACGAAATTATATATATAAATAATAAGATTTCATTAAAAAGGAAAGTTCACAAAATTATAGTATTCCATTTTTTTTTAAAAAAATGATAACATAAAATATACTAATAAAATACTTTTTTTTATAATTATATTTTCACACATAATCTTGATATTATAAAAAGAAATAATATTTCTTATAAAACACAATTTTAAACAGTACAACAATATATTTTCAAAGTAATAAAAATATTTTTTATATATCTATCTATTGTTTTAGATGATTACATAAAATAATTAACTAACATAAACTGATATATGTTTAGTTGACTAAAAATAGTTTATAATTAGAATTATTGAAATGTTATTTTTTCTTATATTTAGTTGATTGTAATATCTTTCATTTACATAAAAAAAAATAATTTAATAAATATTCATAAAATTATTTAGAAATTATAAAAATATTTTAATTATTGTAAATATTGATATGTCTTCATGAGCTTCCAAAAAAGTATCAGCTACTTATGTATGTAACTTTCTATAAATCATCGCTTTATTTTCTAATATATTTAAAAAATAACAATTAATTTGATATATATTATGAAAATACATGCACATTTAATGATAAATAAAATTAATTTGATTTGGCTTAATTATAATAAAATTAATTATACTTCCATTTGAATTTAAAAGAATATATGTAGCTCAATATACTCATAATATGAGTGACTCGACTAATCCAACTTAGATCTAAAATCATAGATTTAACTATAATAAGAAAATATAATTTTGTAATAATAAAAATTTATTTTATAAATATAAATTATAGGAATACTCAAAACACATTAAGAAATGAAAATAAAATATTAACCAACTGTTACAATTTAGTTCTTTTGTAAAATTTATATATATGCATGAGACTTCAGAATAATATCATTATACTAATTTACGTAATCTGGAATCAAACATTTTAGTTTATTTTTTTATTTCATTCTAAGCATAATATATCTTAAGTTATATATAATATTCTCTAAGAAAACAACCACCCTAAATGAAAATAAGAAAATTAATCAAAATTTTAATAGATTTAGAATAAAAAATAATATAGTTGAATTTAAAGAAATAGATGCAATCCAATATACCCAAATGATAGTTAAATCGACTAATCTAATCTAACATATAAAATCATATATCTAATTAAAGTAATATAATATTATTAATATATATTATGCATAAAAATTATAAATTAATTTAATATAGTAATAAATTATTATAATATATATTTCCTTTATAAATATTTATATCTGTGCATGAGCACGGGAAAATCACCTAGTTATCCTCTTAAAGAATAAATTTTATAGAGTAAGCACGTCCGGCCCTTTTATCTGATTTTGATTGTTTTCAACACTCCATGCGACTTGCCTGGTCTGAGATATAAATGCTAGATACTCTTTTCAGATTCCACAGCATAGGAAGGTCAGTAAATTTGCTTGGTTTCCGCAGAGCATTCCTCTCATAGCTTAGGGATTACTCAACAACATGTGCTTTGTGGTGAACTAGATCATGATACTCTCTTCTTTTCTTGCTTTTGTATGGTTTTCTTCCTGATCTAATGAAAATCTTTTGGAAAATTGTTTAATACCTTATTGGGACGTCACCATTAATTTACCACGTCTTGAATCGTAATTCATTCGACAAAGTTCAATTCATATTCATTTGTTTGGTAGTCGAAGCTTCGATGTACGTACCATGCATCGACCTTGTCAGTCCTGCAGCTAATCGCCTACCTGATCACGAAACGGATTAATGCAATCAGGCTCAATATTTGCTCATCAGTCGATTAGGTAGTCGAATAGCATAATCGAATTTATCTTCTGTGTAATGTGTAGAAGCTTTGTTTCAGTTTATGCTTCGTTTTTCACTATATAATTTTTTAACTTTGTATTATAATTCGAATAACACAAGATAGGTACATTGTTACACAAACATAAAGGCAAATTTTATATACACACATCTCTTCTAACTCACATTTGCTCTTATATGATATCTGATTTTAGAAAATTCATAATATAATACTCGTAGATAGAAAATATGCTCAAAAATAAAAAATAGAAAAAAAAGAATCGAGATAGTGTCGCCATGATTGCTGCAAACCTGCAATGGAGATGAAACCCTAAAGTATATCAATGAACTCATTTAATCCAAATCGTTTTCATTATTGGATTTTAAATTGCCTAGATTCGTGTTCACTCTATCCATGACAACAACAATATCATATTAAACAGATTAAAAAAAATATATAATATATCATAAAATGAATTACAACAAACAGTCAGGTATGACCTTTCCTTTGGATTGATTATTTAAGTCAAATGCATGTTTTAAAAAATGGATAGACTTGAAAAAAAAAGTGTAATGAAAAATACGGCAAGGCACATTTGTGTCGACATTATGAACTTAGGAAAACCTGAAAGAGGAGAGGAGAGGAATTAAACAAGTATAACAAACCTACAAGTTTTTGACTATAAATAGGTCACCAATCCAATGTATTTGTATCATCAAAGTCTTATAAGTTTACTGAAAAGAAGAAAATAAACAGGTTTTCGGAAGAAAAAAAAAGCCAAGCAAGAAAAAAAAAATGGCAAAGAACATCAACTCCGTCAGCTTCACCGTTCTCTTGCTTGTCCTCGTGATGGCTTCAACCGGTATTAATATAAAGAAGCTTATATCTATTATTATACTTTTTCAGGTTTCTTTTTATTGTATGTGTTTGATGCTCTTGTATGAATTTGTGAACACATAGGAATCATCAAGAGCGAGGCTATTGACTGTGTCAATAACAGTGCTGATTTATGCCCTAGCCGAGTCTTCTACCAGGAGTGCGGGGCTGTTCCGTTCACAGGTACGGATGCTGATTGCTGTAACTGTTGCAAAACCACGTATGGTAGTCCTCCAGTCTGTTGGGCGGTAGTTGAGGGAACCGATCAACATTGCCATTGCTACAAAAAGGCTTGAGGATTGAAATGACTTTTGTTTTCATGATTCCGTGTGAGGACATGACATGTGTTTATGTTTTTGTTCAAGTTTCGTTTGCTTACAAATAAAACATCAGAAGGGCAAAGCTTATCACTAGCTCATTGTCCTCAAGTGTATGATTATCATGTTGTGTGCACTTTCGTTTCACTCTGAATACTAAACTCGTGTTGTGAGGGCTTTCAATTACATGGACCAAACAAGAATGTCAGTTTAGAAAAAAAAACATTTCCCATTAGTATGAAATGCCTACGTGAAGAAGTGATTTGGTGCGCAAAATAATACTGGAAAAATTCTCTATGATAACCCATGTACGTACGTGTTTGAGTGATTAGGTTTGGCCTGGGTAATGACAGCTAATTTACGTTATGCTAGCAATAGTTGTTAAGAAAAGTGCAAGAAAATCATCCTTTTGCATATTTATATGTAAAAGGTTCTTAAATTTTTATTCACTATAATATCATTTTCACATCCACATGACCGGTACTTTTCTTAACTCGTATAGAATAAGTCCGAAGTATTAGACCAAAAAAAAAAAGGTCGGAAGTATATATGATCTTTATCTCCATCATCCACCATCCACCATCCTGATTATTAAATGTAGTTCAACTTCTTCCCAAAAACCTTTAAATGATACTCTCTTAAACAAATATAGATTGGTAAGCAAAGCAGGCATCAAAGTCGTTGTAGTATAGTGGTAAGTATTCCCGCCTGTCACGCGGGTGACCCGGGTTCGATCCCCGGCAACGGCGCATTCTTTTTAGTTTTTATAAAAAAAATAATAGACACAAAAAATTGGCTTCGCCCGGGTTCGAACCGGAGACCTTCAGTGTGTTAGACTGACGTGATAACCAACTACACCACGAAACCTGTTTTGATCTATGTATTGTCGGCGCATTCTTTTTAGTTTTTATAAAAAAAATAATATACACAAAAATTGGCTTCGCCCGGGTTCGAACCGGAGACCTTCAGTGTGTTAGACTGACGTGATAACCAACTACACCACGAAACCTGTTTTGATCTATGTATTTTTTTTTTCCACTAGAAAGATGATCGTTTAAATAACAAGGACCAAAGCCCGATAACAAATAAACAAGACCCGAGGCCCAAACCAAAACAAACTTAACCAAAAGACAAAATGGGCCGCCGGCCCACCACAAAAAAACAGCGAAACCCTAAGACACGCGTCTCACTCACGTAGCACTGCCTCAACCCGTCGGAATCGCCGAAAGCTTACACGGCGCCACTACCTTCAAACCTCAAACACCGGTGATCCTCCGCAGATATCATCAATCGGACTAACCGAGATCTCGTCCGGATCACCAACTCACCCCCTCGAGACTACATCCCGATAACACCAACTCGACTTTTCCTCTTGCCGTCATCATTATACACGGAGAGCTTCATCAACTCTTGAGATCTCATCCGATCTGATCCAAACTAACCCCGAGACGACAGGAAATGACTACCATCCGAACCAACCATAGGATCCAAGATCGATCCAAAACCCCAAACACCGCAAGCCGGCGATGCAAAGTTGACGGAACTTTCGCACCCCGGAAACACAACCGACGACGGCGGAGCTGACGAAGCCTCCACCTCCCGGAGACCAGAGCCGGCGGCGACGGAGCTTTAGAAGCCTCCGCCTCCCGGAAGCAAAACACCCACGATCTCGCCTATTCTCCACACTACCGCGCCTTAATACCAGCGGCAGCTCCACCACGAGTGGGACTTGTGCCAGGACTCAGGCAAGGCGGTAGGTAGAGGAGACGGAGGAAAACGAAAACCAACAATTTCTATGGTGACTTGAAGGACTCCGGCGACGGCACGCACGCTCACGCGCCGGCCGTTCGCCGGATCCGATCTCGATCTACTTTCTCTCTCTACTCGCTCTCTCTCTCTGGTTTTGATCTATGTATTGTCGGTAAGAAATTTAAATTTTACTTTGTTAGTTGATTTCCGTTCAAATGAATAGTTTCATTTTAATGTGAAGTCGAATTATTGTTTCGTGAAATTTATATTATCAAGAATAAACTTACCACATAGAAGATTAGTAAAAACCATGGGATTAACTTATAAATTGTTGTAGGTAAAACATATTTAGCTTCGTAATACAAACAGTTTCTTCCAAGAGATTTTATAAGTCTTAACCGAACATTCAACATCATTAGAGGAGACCATAGGGTCAGTTGCTAAAACATGAGCATTGGTATGATTTTTTTTTTTTTTTGGTCAAACAGCATTGGTATGATTATGTCATAAAATTAACAAAGAGAAATGAAAAAGAAGGAAACAAAAACTAGAGAGAGAGAGAGAGAGAGAGAGAGAGAGAGCAATCCACATGTTTCATCATTCCTCTGCAGCACTCGCTACACTCAGATTAACAGTTAAGTCTAGTTCCTGAAAGTTATGTCAAGGAAACACAAAGTTGTCAAGGAAACACATGACTTCTCTCCATCGCAATTCGCATCTAATTTCTGTAGCTAATGTCAGAACATTTATCTTTCCGGTGACTAGTGTATATATGTTCAAAGCATCAGTAACAGCTGTCTCGAAATGTGTTGTAGCATCATAGCTCTGTAATGACCAAGGACATGGTTAGATAGAAACTAAAAGTAGGTTATGTTTTGGTCACTGGTGTGAAGTGCAATTGCATGACTAATGAAATCAATAGTGTTGTCATCAAAATCAAATTTCCTGCCAAACATGTCATCAAAATGGTTAGCCAAACGTTAATTAATTAAACGCTAGTTAAAAGGCACTAGAGCATAGAGCTTACACAATGAATTCCTGAGTAGTAAGTTTAGTCAAATCCATTATGTTTGATCTAGTGGTTTGACTAATAATTCATTAATGTTTCTATCTAAAATATGCAAGTTTTGTTACAAAGGTTAATACAATCTCATGAGCTTCCCACAAGACATCTTTTACTTGAGCCTTTATCAGCCTTAATCCATATAAAATACATCACATGGTTTGATATGAGATTTCAGATTTGGAGTAAATTCAGAAGTGTGCTCTAATCATGTGGGCTTTTAACAGGCCATATGTTGCTATTTGATTAAAAATTTTAAAACGCATATTAGACATTAGTTAGTTGTTATCATTTTCTATTTATTTGATTTTTCATTAAAAAACATATAATGGAATTTAAAAACTGGTCATAAATTAATATTATAGTTAAAAATCTGATGAGTCAGATATTCAACCATTGTATATGATCGGCGCGTTTAAGAACAATTCAAAGTACAAATGAAAACAAACAAGTTTATACAATCAGCTCATCACCTAGCCATCTTTTACTTGGGCTTTCTATCACCTTAATCCATGTAAAATATATCACATTGTTTGATATGGACTCTGGGATGAATTCAAAAGTGTTCTTAATTATATGGGCTTTTTACCAGGCCATATTTTGCTAATGTAGCTATTTGATTAAAATCTTAAAACGCATATTATAAATTAGTTAGTTCTTGTTATTTTTCTATTCAATGTGATTTTTCATAAACAAAAACTATATAATGGGATTTAAAACGGTCACAAGTTAATATTTTAGTTTTCTAAAAATTATCTTGAAAAAAAGTTGGTAAAAACGTGATTATAAAATTATGTCTGTACATTTTAAAAAGGTAAAGAAACAAAAAAAATAAAGAAAAGAGTGGGGCATCGTATACAAAAAAAATATATATATTTGCAGTTACATCTGCGTCATATTCGTATGTCTGTGTTTTCCGTAAGCAACTCACTTACGAGTCGTTTTCGTATATTACAATAATAATAACAGAAGAATAATGATAGCATTATTTAGAATCAAGTTGATGATAACATTTTGTAATATTTTTTCAAAGGGAACGAAATCATTTTTCGATTGATGTTGATACTTTAATAGTTTTAAAAATAAAAGTATATACCGTATTTTTGTGACCTTACACGCATTATATATGATTACAAGACTTTAATAATTCACATGATTGTGGGGTCTTTGATATAATTATAATAAGCCATGTTAGCATCTAGTATTACATCACCATCCATTGAACATTTCTCATGTACATTTGTTAGAGGTTTACCAGCAGTGATTAGGACGCGTTTAGTAATCAATAAGTACAAAAGTTAACAAGTTTCACACCAAAAATACGGTTCAACTTATGATATATGTTTGAATCGTTACAATCAACTCCGTACTAGTATATAGCAATGCATTTGAATCTCAAATCTCTTATAAACCACAATATTAATGTGTGGTTCCAAATATTTTTTAAAAATGAATAAGTGGTAAAAAATACAAATAAATAAGTTGAATTATTCTGATTTGAACTCTACATCTGACCAAGAAAAGAAAAAAAAACACTTCAAATCGGGTTTTGTCTTCATATGATTTGAAGTCGTTAGATTGAGTAGATTCTAAGATTTCAAAGAAAATTAACAGCGACCAAAGAAAAGAAGAGAGAATCTATGGTTTTGGAATTAATAAATTAAAAAGATTCGACGAATGTAAATAAATCAAAAGACAGAATATTTTTTATTTTTTAAATAAAAAATAAAATATAATTATGTCATAAAAAAAAAACAAGAACCCGATGCACACAACAAGAGGGGGTTCTGCTTCTCAGCCTCTCTTTCTCCTTTCTCTCTCTAATGGAACAAATCTTGTCCAGGTTTCTCTCTCTTCATGTTCAATTACGTTGTTGTTTTCGGTTTTGTCTGATCGTGTGTTCGATTTAGTGTTTACTCTTCTCTGTGTTCTTTTTATTGCGCTGATTTGGAATCGAATACAATCTTGCTTGTTGCTGATGATGTTGATGTATTGTATTGTTTCTAGGGCTAGTTGTTGATTTCTTGTGCCATGGTCAAGACCCCAGTGACGCTTTAAGTGAAAGGTTTTTTGGTTCTGTAGATTTTGGAAGCTTCTGATTTTGAACATGTTTGAGATCCTTTTCGATCTTGTGATCCTATCCCAAATATCTTGATTTTTGGAGGAAATCTGGAAGTATCATATAAAGCTGAGACCTTTTTGTTCTTGTTCTGCTGCTCTCTGGTTCTAAGAAGAATAAAGATTATGGAGAATCCAGGCGTGTTTAGTGATATCAAGTTAAGTGATGAGATATATCCTGATGAGCCTTACTGCTCCGAGATGGAAACTGAGACCATTGCCTCCTCTCAGAAGAATGAAGGAGGCGAGGGCGGGAGTAATGTAGTTTTTTCAAGAGAGGCACCTCTAATAGGAAAGGATCCAGCTGGGACTAATCCAGGCGAATGCTGCGGTTGCAGTGCAAAGAAACTTAACTTCAAAGACAGTGAGGATCTCACTGACAAGGAAAACAACGGTCACCACCAGCAAAAGAAGCTTAACAGACAGGAAAGAATCGAAATGGGACGAGTCTTCCAAGGCGCTGTGACCTCAATGGACTGGGAACATGCCGAGAGGTTGATTCAGTTAGCTGATCAGCAGACTCTGAATGATTTTCTGTGCGTTGGTCTAGATTCTGTTTGGTTCTTGACTACGAAGCAAGAGTTTCAGGGGATTACCGGGTTGATTAAGAAGATGGTATGTCATGGTGCTCATGACTTCACGAGAGCTACTCTCAGGACTTCGTTTCTCGCTTCGTGTGTCTCTGCTTGTCAGAGCAGGACGATGAGTCTTGCTGATAGTGTTGACGTAATGGCTCAAAGGTACATTTGCGTTTCTTCTCTTTCAGTTATTATGATTCTGATGCTTAGAGCAGGTTGGCTCCTGCAGTCTCAGTTAGGCCTGGGATTTTGAACCGAACCGGCCGAACTGAACCAAAATTTTGGTTAGCAGTTCGGTTCGATTAGGTAGGTTTTCTAAAAAAACTTCGGTTTTCGGTTCGGCAATCTGTTACTTCGGTTTTCTTTTAAAAACAGTTTATATCCAAACCATAACAAAAACCCGAACCTAACTAAAATCAAAATTTTAACAAAATTAAACCAAAATCTAACTGAAGACAAAAACTTCGATAGCATTTTCGAAAACCGAACTAATCGAATACCAAACCGAACTTTATTTCAGGTTAATTCGGTAAGATTTATGTTGAACCGAAGTAACCAAAAACCGAACTTCCCCAACCGGATAACCCAAACTAACTGCCATAATTAAAAAACTTTTGTTTTCGGTACAGTTACTATGATCTAACTCCGAGTTTTATGTTTTGTTTCTCCATAATATTCAGGTTGCAGGAGCGTCTCCAAGAGTGTAACGGGGACGAGATTCTGAAAGCAGAAGCTGGTGCAAAGGTTCAGAAGTTCACCGAATGGGCTCTCAAATGCATAGGTTTCCACTCTCGATGCCAAGGAGCAAGGGATAGAGTGAACCACAGTTCAGCCACCGAGATCGAACTACAGCTTTCCGCATTCAAGATGTTTCTTGATCTAGCAGGGAATCATCTCTCGGGAAGAGACTTCACCGAGGCCTTCGACGCAGCTTGTTTCCCTCTCACTCTGTTCTCCAACTCGTTTGACCCTGGTTGGGCGTCTGGAATCTCAGCTACCGTCATACAGGGACTCCTCGGTATGCTTGTTGAAGGTGGTGCAGATAACGTGAACCAGTGTTTCCTTGAAGCCTCAAGGTTTGGTAGTACAGAACTTGTCCGTGTCTTGTTGCATGTAAGCTTCTTCCCCACTCATTTTCTTGCTTTTAGATAGGGCTGGACAAAATATCCGAACCCGAAAAACGGAACTGAATCCAACCTAAATATGTTCTAAATTTGTAAAAATATCCGAACTGATCTAGTATTTAAGGATCCGAAGAACCGAATCCGAACCTGACCCAAACAGAAAAATTACGGGTACCTAATCACTATTATATATATAAAATATTAATATCTGAAATACTCGATTATACTCAGAATTGTCCAAAATACTTGAAAAAGCTAAAAGTAAATATCTTATGTTTTGTCTGATTCAGATTGCTCAAAGGAACAGCTTAGATGTGGATGTGGACTTAGCTCTTGGTTTCGCCTCGCATTACTGTAAACTCGGGACAATGAAGTGCTTAGTGGAAGAAGGTAACGCCATTGCCTTCTTAGGTCCTTTGATGAGAGCAGCGGAGAGAGGTTGTATGCAAGTTGTTCAGTGGTTTGTGAAAAGAGGTTGTCGCGACATGGAGCTCTGTCTTGCTCTGACAGCCGCCACTTCGAGTAGTCAAGTCGAGGTCGCTGCTTATCTCCTCCCTTGTGTTCCTTCGCCTGTCTTAACAGCTCTAAGCATCGAGATCCTCAAAGCAGCTGGAGAAAGAAGCGGAGGGTCTCTCCAAGGAGTGGAGTTTCTCCTCAGATCAGACTTCTTGGGAGATCCAGTGGCTACGTACTCGGTTGCAGACAGTATAGCGAGGTCTTCAGAGGATGAGTCCGTTCCTTCTGATCTTAAATCGTTTCTCCGTGAGCATTGGTCGGAGTCAGCTTTCGAGAAAGGGATGAGAGAGAGCCATGAGGACTTCATGAACTTTATGAGGGTGTTGAAGAGAGGAGAGTGTGATATATCTTTAAGAGACCTTCCTGCGCCGCTAAGAGTAGCGATTGCGTACGTGCCGCTGTACAGAGAGTGTGTGAATGCGGGAGGGAGGTTGTTGTCACAGAGGCTAAGAGGACAGCTCGTGGAAGCTGTGAGACAGCTTCAAGGATGTGATGTTCCTGTTGTGGAAGTAAGCGAGACTCCTCATCTCATGTCGGTTTTGGAGCATCACCTTACTGCCATTTTCTGTTAAACCGTGATAGAGGAAACACAAGTCTCTCAGCAAAATGGTTCTGCTTTGGAACACCACTCGTTTTCTATGGATAGTTGAGAAAAATAAGAATGGAGAGAAATAAAGAGTAAAATTTAAGGAATGGGGTTTGATATGATGCATGTTTTTTGTATATTTTTGTTCTTCCTATATATATTTTCATAACTTGATGTAATTTCTAACTTGCTTGTATCATGAGTCGTATTAATTTGATGTTATGGCATTCTCAGCTCAAAATGAGAGATTCTTTAACCATCTTCGATATAACTCTAAAATGTACCAATTTGATCCAAAAAAAAAAGTCTAAAATGTATCAATAAACCTATCTCAGCTGGAATGGATATCTCAGCTTTAGGTGATAAACCTACGAAGCTTAACAATATGCAGGGCCGGTCCTGAAATTTTGGAGGCCTGAAACCATGTCTATGTAAATTTTTTTTTTTTACGAGTTTGGGGGCCTAAAAATATTTTTTTGGGGTTTAAGTCAATGTAAGTTTTTTCAAAAATTTCGGGGACCTGTTGCAAATGTTTTACTAGGCATGGCTCAGGGCCGGCCCTGACCATATGTTACAAGACATGATTACGTGGGCGACCTGGAATAAATTGCGTAGGAGGGGAAAAAATTTTGATGGTGATTTCAATAGATATACCAGACGAAGAAGAGACGGATTTCGTCACTCTTCTTGAGTCTATGTGTTTGAGAGATTACAATGTGTTCTTAGTAGTGCCTGATGGCTGCCTAGAGAAGGATTTTTCTTTTCCCGCGCCATGCTTAGCTTGGTATTGGTCAAAGATATGTGCTGGAGGTTTCGCTATCGACAGGCGACAGCGTGGTTGATCCGGCGGGAAGGTCACAAGGTGTGAAGCTTCGTGAATGGGAAACTGATTCTGAAGACGAAGAGAAGTAATTAATGTATCTAGCTTCTGTTTAAGTAGTGTGATGCAAATGTTAGATCCAAGGGAAACTGATGCTGGCGAAGAGAAAACTATCTAGCCAGTGAGATCCTTTTAAAGAATGTTGTATTCCTGTTTTGATTAAACATGGTTTAAATTATTCAATTAATAACAAAAGGTCTAGGACATAACTCTCTTTCTGTCCTAGTTTGTATGTTATGGCATTCTCTGAGTCTCAAAATGAGTAAATTTGTAACCATCTTCAATACAAGTCTAAAATGTACTAGTTTCTGTTGCTTTTGACGTTCTTTCAGTATGGTAAGTACTTGTTCAATACATACCAACGTTCCAGTAAGGACTGCCTTAACGGAGCCTGGTGTCTACAGAGGTGTCAGCACAGGACGCAAACCATTGGCCTAACCAACAATCACAAATCATGGTTTGAACATTGAACCGAAGACAATTGGTTGAGATTACATCTCAACAAATTTAATATACTACTGGCTAGAGAGCCTACAATATCAAAAAGATCTTTCCAGGGATCAACTCTGCCTAAAGAGCTGATTAGTCTTGATTAGTCCACTTAATCTCAACTGTTATGACTTGTCAGTAATCTTGGTGTTTCTTTGATGTTCCAAATTGACTGGTTGTGTATTAAAATGTAATAAAATAAAAATACAATAATGATTTAAATGAAAGAGCGAGTTACATCTTTGGCCTTAGAAGAAGAAGGCATGAAGGCCAAAACGACTAGTAAAACCATAATACCAATCGGAATCAAAAGAAGCATAAACGGAGGCGGAGGTAACGGCGGCAGAACTAACGGAAGGATCAACAGTGACGCCGTTAAACCCACCAGTATAACCAGAGACTCTAAACTGAAGTAGTTCGCCGGAATCATCAACCTCTTCTGCGACGAGAAGCTCCGACGTAACTCATGCTTGCTGTTGTTCTCCGACACCGTTGCCGGAGGACGGTTAAAGTTGACGTTTTTCCTGACATTTCTTTCTCCGACGTCCATGACTTGAATGCAAGCTAAAGCGACGAGCTTTTTGAAAGTTTCTAGTTGACCAATGCAGCTTTAAAGCAAACCACCGACGAACCAGAAGTGGATTTGGTCTGATCTTTGAAAGGAAGTACTTTTATGCAAGAAGATGAAGAAGACCCAAGACTTCTTTGTCATAAAACAAAACAAGAAGTGGGTTTGTTCTGATCTTGAATTTGTATGAAACTACTAGTAGTTAATGATACTTAGAGTAAATCTTTGGGGCTATTAATAAAGAGTTTAGAGAGGGTCAGAGAATATGGGGAGGGTTCAGTGAATTAAGGGATTTTGTGAAATGCTGTAAAGAATAAAAAGAGGAGACTTTTGTATTTATAAAGGGAGCTGACAAATGGGGGGAGAGTCAAGTTGCTGCTTTTGGAAGGTTTGAATTTTCTGGGTTCTGTTTTGTGGATTTGGTAAACAAAAAGAAAAATCAATCCGTGTGCGCGTGTGGCCGTAGTCTTCTTCCACAATCACTATTCACTAGGTTCTTCTCCCCTAGACTTGTTTCTACTCTCTACTTTACTTTTAGCATGGACATTACGTAAACAAGAATCTCAAATATCTGACATGGAAGTTTTTTAATATTAAAATAACTGAGTTTTATTAAGCGTTTGAATAATAGAGGTTCGTAAACTCAATACTAGATGGTGTAATCAGAACCATTTCTTGGGATAAGTCATATGTGAAACTTCTTTTTACCTCTCCTAGAGTTTTTTTTTTTTACAGATTTGTAGTTACTTTGAAACATTTATTTATAAGTTTTAAGTAAAAATATAAAATTATGATTTTAGTTAGAATCAATTATGCGTTGAGGAGATTACATTTTTGACAAAAAAAAAAACTAACGTACACATATACACCAATTATCATTTTTTCTATGTTTATAAATTGATCAGGACCCATAATGCTGTTCTTCTCTATTCATATGGGGATACAAGACAAGATTAGGGATAATGATTTTCTTAGAGCATCATTAGAGGTTTTCTTAGAGCATCATTATCCATTGGAGGTTCTTACCATTGGGCTCTTAAAATATGTATTAGGTAGATGGTCTAAGCCGGCAGGAGACAGACCTACTCCGGAAACATTTGCCTGTAGTAATATCCAGAGATAACGACTTAACGGGTTACAAACAGGGTTAAAGAAATCAGAAAACACATCTAAGATCAAACAGAATGTGGGTTAGCAATTTATAGTTGATTTTATCAATATTTTTTTGATAATATTTAGCACTTTCTAAAACGGTTTTTCTAAAATATTATAAATATCAAATATGAAAATATTTTAGTTAAACTAAGAGATATTCTTCTTCTTTTTTAACATTATGAAAATATTCTTAATAAACTCTTTTTTTGTGGTCAATGATTTTTTAGAATATTACTTCCATAGATCTTTAGCGGCTTTAGTAAGATTTCTAAGATAATAAATAGCAAATATAAAGTTGAATCGAAGAATCCTCCCTATCATCATCTGTTTGACGTCCTCCGTGGCTCCGCCGGTTAGTCTTCAATACAAAACGCAGAGGTTGAAGCTTTAAACCCTCTTTTAGTTAGTTTTTTTTTTCTTTCCATTGTGGAACATCATTGACGTGGATCTCTCCTTATGGTTTACTCTGTTTCTCCATAAGGGTTTACTCTGTTTTGTCCATATGGTTTACTCTGTGGTCTATGTTTCTCCATATGGTTTACTCTGGTTCTTACCAGCACTGAAAGTGTCAGTCTTTGGAGCTTCCACTAGATTATAAATAGCTGAATTTGATATAACTGTTTGTAATTTTGAGTCCACTTCATGTTTAGAGGCACTTTTATAGAGGAGACTGGTTCTGTCTGCATGGAAGCCAACAAGTTTACTTTGTTTTCTCACCTTTAGCTTCTATGACCTTTAGTTGTGAAAACAGGATGGAACTTTCTGCGTTTTTTGTTATTTTCCCTTATTTTGAGCTCACTTCATGTTTCAGGCAGAAGAGTCTGGGTTCTGTCTCTATGGAAGCCAAGAAGCTCAACACTGGCTTGAGAGATGCAATAAGCTGGCTTCCTGACGAGGTTCTGGGAAAGATCTTGTCCTTACTTCCCACGAAACAAGCTGCTTCAACATCTGTTCTTGCCAAAAAGTGGAGGCATGTGTTTAGGTTAGTGCACACTCTTGATTTCGATGATTCTGTGTTGCTGCAACCGGAAGAGGGTAAAGAAGAGTGTCCTGTGATCCGAGAGAGCTTCAGAAACTTTGTGGAACGAACACTCGCTTTGCAATGCGGTTCTCCTATCAATAACTTCTCTCTAAAGTTTCAAATTCACGAGCGCAAAGAGATGTCCTATTTGTTTTCCTGGATATGTAATGCATTAGAGCGTGGTGTTTTGGAGATGAGCCTAAGTTTAGAGAGGAAGAAGCATGAACTCTTTCTGCCCTCCGAGCTCTTAACGAGCAAGACGCTGGTTAAGCTGACACTCGGAACACAAATTTATCTCGAGAAGTTTCCTACAAACGTGTCTCTACCAGCACTCAAGAGTCTAGTCATCGATTCTGTTTTTTTTGAAGGTGACGATCTGTGTGGTGTGCTTCTACGTGGTTGTCCGTTGCTGGAGGAGTTATATGTACGTCACGAGAAAATTGAAGGAACCCCATACTGCATATGTAGTCCGACCATCAAGAAGCTATCAGTTTACTATGACTTTGAGCTTCTAAGGGGTGGTATGTCATTTGACACCCCAAGTCTTGTGTCCCTCAGCTACCGTGATTATGCGTTAGAGGAGTACACAGATGTGAACTTGGCTTCTCTAGTGGAAGCTAGGCTTGATATTCATTATTCTAAATGGATCCAAGATCCGGATCTATCGGGTCTCATTACAGGGATTAGCAACATCCAGACCTTGCATCTTTCTCCCGCTTCTGCTGATGTAAGTCTTCTTTGTACATGAGAAAGAGCTTGGACAGTTCTTGAAGCATGTGTGTGTGTGTGTGTGTGTGTGTGTGTGTTTTTCAGGTGATTGCTCGATGTGTTGAGGATGGACTAGTTTTACCGGTGTTTAACAATCTGGTTAAGTTATCTTTTGGGAGTTACAACGAACGAGGCTGGAAACTGCTGCCGTATCTGCTTAAGCAGTCTCCAAAGCTTGAAACTCTAATCATCCAGTTATATATTTTCAATAAACAAAAGCACTCTGAAAGAATATCATCTCTACAGATGTTACGGGGCTAATGCGTTGATCCTTTACATGCATCTTTCTTGATTGATGCTTGTCCAGGGTCTGGATGGTTGCGCAGGCGATGTTATCATTCTTCCCTTCCTTCCAAGTGAAGGTGGATGAAATGCTAAAGCGTTGGAGCACTTGAAGAGTTTTCTTGGATGATGCCATAAGATCACAAACCAATAAGGGAAGTTTCATCCAAGCGCAAGATCCATGTACTATGCTTGTTCTAGCTTATACAAATATAAGTATGTAACATTAAACTCATATATATATATTGATTTAAGAGGTCTCACAACGTCAAATTTTAAAGAAAAAAATAATCTGAAGAGAATGATAACAAACATCACTGTATCTTCTAAACATGGCAAAATAAGTATCTGTGTGCAATGAAGCTGTGGTCTAAAGAGGGATTCAGGACCAGCATTAATATTGCTTTCATTTTCAAGCTATTGTACAAAAGAAAATCTTATAGCAAGCCTAAAGACATGTCAATATGATAATGGAGGGATCATTGAGAAAACAGAAAGAAAGGAACTTACATGTCTGATTTGTGGGCCAACTGCTTCTGGGGAATGATGACATGTACTGAATGAGCGTCGTTGGTGTTTGGAATAGGGTGGCTCATAATTGAGCCGTGTGATTTGGAGTCGTTCTCGCTGTAATCCTGAACATAATCGGAAAACTTGCTATGAGTCATTAACATAATATCATTAAGATACATTAAAATGAATGACATCACCTTAGGCATCATGTTAACATTGTAATCCCTGCTGGCACCTATATGCTCGGGAGCCTTCGCTTCTTCCCTGAGACTGAGAGCTGTTGATTCCTAGTCATAATATCCACACACCAATACTAATCAGTCTACCAAAGACAATCAAAACAAGATGGCTTCTTAACTCAAAAGTTAACCAATGTTTCAAAATAATCAGATCGTGGGAAAATCAAAAGAAAGCAAAAAAGATGCTAAGCTGGCTCACCGTTGATATAAAGCAGTTGCCTCGAGCTGGCACGTTGAGAGACAGGACACAAAAGATCAATTCCAGCCTTTAGTTCGGTTTGAGGGTTATCAGTCTCTGCATCTGTCGACACAAATGCCATGCATTTTCCCTTAGCAGCGACGTAGTGGGAGTATGAACAGAAGACATACCTGTGAGTGTGTAGAGAAGTCTCACGACATCAGACCCAACAGAAAATTTGAATAAACGTTGTGGTCTAAAAGAGTGTTCCAGGAATCGAATTAATATTGTTTTCATTTTCAAGCTATGTGTACAAACGAGAATCTTATAGCGAGCTTACCACAGATCATTGAAAGTATAAAAAACAAAGGAACTCACATGTCTGATTTGTGAGCCAAAACATGTACTGAATGAGAGATATTGGTGTTTGGATTTCCATGGCCCCATCAACTCTGCCAATCCTCGTAACCTGTTTGAAGGTGAAACATTTCCATAATCATAATACAAATGACAAGGTTTTATTTTTTTTTTTTTTGAAACACAACTGATATTAATGCCATGAAAAGAGTTAGCTGTTTGCCATTAAGGCTTCACACATTACAAGCCCTTGCTTTGCTAATGAATCTGCATCTGAGTTTTCATCTCTAGATATCCAATGAAAATAAATAACTTCAAACTTAAACGATAGATCAAGGATGTCGGCAGTGATGCCATAAAGTTCCAATGGAACATCTCCTCCTTTGAGGGCTTTGATGAGTTGGGAAGAGTCAAACTCGCAAACCAGTCTCTTGAGTCCAAGGATGTGACTTTCGTTGATCGCCTGTCTCATTGCTAGTCCTTCAGCCACTAACGCCGTTCTCACCGAACCCGCTGTGGAGAAGCTCGTCGCAATTTCGCCTTGCTCTCGGATCGTCCACCCAAGTCCTGCTGTCTGCGTTGAGGCCCGCCATGCCGCATCAGATCGGACCAGAGTACAGTTTGGTGGTTTAGGAGCTGGCGGCGCGGGTCTTCGTTGCTTCTTTGTCTGTTTTTCCTGAGCATTAGTCCATTCTCTCGCCATCTGTAGAGCTCTGGCAATTGTTTCATCCTCTGTTATGCTCTTATTCTTGAAGCAGAGACTGTTTCTGGATATCCAGAGTTGCCACAAAATCCATGGAGCTAAGTGTCCTGCCGCAAGACCTGTAGGAGGGAGACAAGTTTTTTCACAGAGGTTCAGCCATACATCCGTTAAATCTATTGATCCACTCAGGTCCACTTCCGGAGTTATTGGGATTGCTTCCCACACTTTCTGAGCGTAGGGGCAGTGGAGAAAGAGATGATTTATATATTCTGGTGTATTGCATCGCTTGCATCGGGTGTCGACATTGATGTTCCTAATTGCCAGTAGCTCTCCGACTGGTATGGCTCCTTGAAAAACCTTCCACATGAACAGCTTGATTTTTGGTGAAGTATTAAGCTTCCACACACTCTTGAACCAGTCCAACTCTCTGTGGTTTTCATCAATGATTGCTCTCTGTTCTTTAATGTTGATAGCGCCGTTATACCCAGATTTGGTGGTGTATTCTCCTGATGTTGTGCCGAGCCAAACCCTTTTATCAGGAGCCCCCGACAGGCTTGGTTTAATGGATTTAATTTTCTCTTTCAGGTGGGGGAGCAGATTTTGAAGTTTTGCTTCATCCCAATCATTTGTTCCTTGCTGGAAAAGGTCAGAAACTTTTAAGTTCATGTCCGCTTCCCGAGCTGGTCCAATGGGGCCTTCTTGTTCCGTAAGACTTAACCACGGGGAGTACCAGGTTGTGATAGACTTCCCATCTCCGATGACCCAGCCTAGATTTTCTGATAGTAAGTCTCTTCCTATCAAAACTCCCTGCCATCCATAAGAAGAGTTACTCTTTTTAGTACACTCCATGAATCATAATACAAATGACAAGGTTATTCTCACAGAAAAAAACCCATGATCTGCGGGTTTCTTCCATCTCAAGCTCCCTGTTGAAGACAAAGCCCTCGTGTTCCCATGGATCCATGCAAAGATCGTTAGGATTCACGTGAGGAATAACCGCATCGTTTCCCTTCCACGGTGGACCGTACAATCTTGCCAGAAATCTCGTTGATTTCTTGATCTTTCATCCCATCAGCAATAACAATTGCGTTTCTGCCTTGTTCTCCTTGTATAGCTAGATCAGAATGAAAGCTTGAGCAGTAGGGCTGATCAGCTCTCTGACAGTGCCAAAGGTGGCACTGTATACTTTTTCTTTGAGGAGCAAAAACAACAACAGTACCCTGAGAATCAAAGACAATTGTATTATGAAGGAGTAAATATCAAACGATCCACGAAGAGATCCGACATTTTAGGAAACTATGAGTGCTAAATTAGCAAACAATCTAGATCCTACAGAAGTTTAAAGAAAATAAGAAGAAGCAAGAAAAGGTTAATAACCATTAAAGTAGGCATGATCAGTGTGGTGGGGTTGGAAGTGGAGGTGTGGGAATGTGTTTGGAGAAAACCGGCTTTGGAGGGATAGAGTAAAATTTCTAAAAGACTTGGCCAAGGAAGTAACACTAACAAATAAGAAGGAGAAGGTACAAGCTCCGAACAGTCACATGGTTGAGATAATGATCAAATGGACTCTGCCTCGGGTTGGATGGACAAAACTTAATACAGATGGGGCTTCTCATGGGAATCCGGGTCAGGCTGCTGCAGGAGGAGTTATGAGGAATGGGGACGGTGAGTGGTGTGGTGGGTTTGCGCTCAATATCGGCAGGTGTACAGCCCCTTTGGCTGAACTTTGGGGAGTATACTACGGTCTGGTGAGTGCTTGGGAGAAAGGATTTCGAAGGTTGGAGGTTGAAGTTGACTCTAAGATGATAGTGGAGTTTCTTATGACAGGGATTGAGGATACTCATCCTCTGTCTTTCCTGGTACGTTTGTGCCATGGCTTTTTGACAAGGGACTGGTTGGTCCGGTTTGTGCATGTGTATAGGGAAGCTAACCGCGTAGCTGATGGTTTGGCTAACCTTGCATTTTCTCTTCCTTTTGGCTTTCATAGTTTTGATGTTGCTCCGCAGGAGGTTGTTGTTTTATTGCATGAGGATATCGTTGGTCCTCCAAGACCACGACAAACTCGATTTGTAGACTGAAATGTTTTATGTTCTTTAATAAATCATGGGAGCTAGTCTCCCATATTCCCACCAAAAAAAAGGTAAAAGACTAAACCGAACAAAAAAGTAAATTCAAACCAAATTTAATATCACATAAATATCTGAAACTGTTTACTTTTAAGGCATTTTAAATTTTTAGATTTTATCCAAACCAAACATGAATTCGAAAAAAAGAAAAATAGAAGCTCAAAGATAATAATACCAAATTCAAAATTAATCACGAATAATCATCCAAAATATTCAACTATCCCAATAAATATTCAAAATATGAATTATAGCATAAACAATTAACTTCAATAGTATACTTATAGTTTTGGTATCTGATCAAATATTAAAATTTTTATGTTTTGAAGTTTAATGTGTGTTTACAAACAAGTATTTAGATTATTAAAACTCGAATTAGAATGGAATTTAAATTTAGAAGGGCTTCAACAAATTGTGAAATATTAATATATATCCAAATCGATCCAAAGAAAGCTGAATTGAACCTCTGAATACAATTTTTTGATATATCCTAATGAATCTAAAATTTATGTCTTGAAAAGCCGAAATCCTAATGAATCTAAAACTGTGATATATTAATAGAACTAATTGTTTTGTAATATCCAGCTCTTATTTGCAACTGTGAATCACTATTATAACTGATCGATCTTGAGTAATGCGCGTAAATCAATATATATGAGTTTAATGTTACACAATATTTGTATAAGCTAGAAGAAGCATAGTTAGATTGATCTTACACTTGGATGAAACTGAAACTCCAATAAGATTCATTAGGTCCACTATTGGTTTATGAACTTATGGCATCATCCAAGAAAACTATTCAAGTGCTTTACCAGTTCCTCCACCTTCACTTGGAACGGATGAATCCTAACATCCCCTGCGTTACCATCCAGACCCTGGAGAAGCATTAATCAAGAAAGGAGCATGTATACGATCATTAACGACGAAGTACATGTCTCCATAGATAATATTTGTTCAAGAGTGTTTTGAAAATATACCTGGACGTTTAGAGTTTCAAGCTTTGGAGACTGCTTATGCAGATCCAGCAGCAGTTTCCAGCCTCGTTCGTTGTAACTCCCAAAAGTTAAGCTTACCAGATTCTTGAACATCGGTAAAACTAGTCCTTCCTCAACACATCGAGAAATCACCTGACACATAAAATTTTTCAAGAACTGTCCAAGCTCTTTCTCAAGTAAAAAAAAACAACAAAGAAGACTTGCATCAGTAGAAGCAGGAGAAAGATGCAAGGTATGGACGTTTCTTATCCCTATAATGAGACCCGACAGATCCAGTTTTTTTATCCTTTTAGTGTAACGAATATCTAGCCTCGCTCTCATTAGAGAAGCCAAGTTCACATCTGTGTACTCCTCTTAACGCATAATCGCTGTAGTCGAGGGACACAAGACTTGGGGTGTCAAATGACATACCACCATCCCTTACAAGCCCAAAGTCATAGTAAACTGATAGCTTCTTGATGGTCGGATTATATATGTAGAATGGGGTTCCTTCACACTTCTCGTGACGTACAAATAACTCCTCCAGCAATGGGAATCCACGTAGAAGCACACCACACAGATCGTCACCTATAAAAACAACAGAGTCGATGAAGAGACTCTTGAGAGCTGGAAGAGACACATTTGTGTTCGGAGGAAACTTCTCGAGATAAATTTGTGTTCCCAGTGTCAGCTTAACCAGCGTCTTGCTCGTAAAGAGCTCAGAGGGTAGAAAAAGGTGTTTATTCTTCCTTATTAAACTTAGGCTCATCTCAAAGACACCACGCTCTAGGGCATTGCATATCCAGGAGAACATATGAGACATCTCTTTCATCTCGTGAATGTGAAACTTTAGAGAGAACTTATTGATAGGAGAACCGCATTGCAAAGCGAGTGTTCGTTCCACAAAGTTTCTGAAACTCTCTCGGATCACAGGACACTCTTCTTTACCCTCTCCTGGTTGAAGCAAAACAGAATCATCGAAATCAAGAGTGTGCACTAATCTAAACACATGCCTCCACTTTTTAGCAAGAACAGATGTTGAAGCAGCTTGTTTTGTGGGAAGTAAGGACAAGATCTTTCCCAGGACCTCGTCAGGAAGCCAGCTGATTGCATCTCTCAAGCCACTGTTTGCATCCATAGAGACAGAACCCAGTCTCTTATGCCTGAAACATGAAGTGAAGTGAGCTCAAAATATGAGGAAAGAACAAATAACAGAGAAGCTAAAGGTTCTGAATTAAAAGCATGATAGATTCCAGCTCGGGGAATACAAGTGGCAAACTACAACAGTTACATAAAAACTCAAGCTATCTATAAAGAGATTGGAAGCTCAAAAGATTGACACTTTGAGCGCTTGTAAGAAACAGAGTAAACCAGGTGAAGAAACAGAGTAAACCATATGGAGAAGATCTACATGAATAATGTTCCACAATGGAAAGAAAAAACAAACTAAAAGAGATTTAAAGCTTCAAACTTTTCGTTTTGAATTGAATACGAACTGGTGGAGGACGTCAAACAGATGATGATGGGATTCTTCGATGCAGATCTTCTTTTGTCAATTTTGTATTTGGTATTTATTATACTTTAGAAATCTTACTAAAGCTGCTAAAGATTTTTGGAAAAAAATATTAAGAAATATATATTTTTTAACATTGACACCCAAAAAAAAAAGAAATACTTTTTACTTTTTGATCTAAAATATATTTATATTTGATATTTATAATAGTCTAAAAATCGTTTAAGAAACTGCTAAAGAAGCAAAGCACTAATTTTGTATTTACATTAAAAGATATAGGTGTCATAATAAAACATCAAATTTGTTTTCTAATAAAATTATGTTTAAATGGACAAGGTATAGTGTATTTTCTTTATAACGTTCAGTCATTATTTTCTTGTTTTTGTTCACACACTTGTTTACCACTAAATTCTTTGATAGAATTTTTTTCTTGTATTTATTTTGTTTATACCTATTTTTACAATCTTGACTGTAAACAAATTTTCAATTTGAAGTATAAAATTAGGTAAATCTTAGTTTATCACTTGTTCGTTTTTCTTAAATTTTTGTGCTTTGCCTATTATGAAATTTAAACACTAACCTATACTTTTGTTTAGCTTATGGTGACGTTTCTTTTTCAAAAAAAGCTTATGGTGACGTCTTCCATTTCTTTCCCGCCAATTGTGCTAGATTGTTGTTTCATCATTCAGAAAAACTACGAAACACAATGCGGATAAGTCAATACATGAGTTTAATGTTACACATCGATCTTGCACTTGGATATGAAACTGAAACTTTAATTAGATCCCATCCCCTATTGGTTTGTGATCTTATGGCATCAACCAACAAAACTCTTCAAGTGTTCCAACGCTTTACCAGTTCCTCCACCTTCACTTGGAACGGACGAATCCTAACATCCCCAGCGCAACCATCCAGACCCTGGAGAAGCATCAACCAAGAAAGATGCATGTATAGGATCAACTACTAAGTCCATGTCTCTATAGATATACTTGTTCATTGTGTTTTGAAAACAGAGTAAACTTGTTGGCTTCCATAAAAAAAGAACTAGTCTCCTCTTTAAAAGTGCCTCAAACATCAAGTGGGTTTAAAAATTACAACATTCTCATCAAACTCAAGCTATCTATAATCGAGTGGAAGCTCAAAAAGAATGACACTTTGAGTGCTTGTAAGAACCAGAGTATACGATGTAGAGACACGGACGTAGTGATTGTTCCTATACATACATCTTTCTTGATTGATGTTTCCAAAATGATTTCTAAATTATTATAAATATCAAATATGAAAATGATTTAGTTTAGAAAATGAAAATATTCTTAATAATTTCCTTTTGTGGTTGATAAATCTTTATGCAGCTTTAATAAGACTAGATCCTTTGTCCGCGCTATGCGCGGATAATGTCTAAAAGAAAATCTCCAATTATTTTATTTAAATAATCTTGTAGTTGAAAAACTGAAGAAATAGAATGTAAGATTAAATAGAGAAAAAAATGATTGATAGAATCATTGTGTTAAAGAAAGTGGTTATTTGGTAAGTACTATTAATAATGCACAACTTTTTTAGAAAATAAATCTTTTATAAATTTTTTACCAAAACACTCATTTTGTTTTAGAATAAATAATTTACATAATAATTAATGTAATTCTTTTCGTTGTCTTTTATATTTTTTATTTTCAAAAGTTGGTAGAAAATAATCACTATCACAATCTGAAAAACATTTAAGGTATTTATTGTTATGGATAAAATTTATTTATTTTAATTATTTATAAAGTTGAAGATATTAATTTTATCCTCGCCACTAATGTTTTGGAAACCGGATAGGACATTGGTTTGGTATTGTAATTGGCTCAATGGTCAAACCGGTACTACCAAATTTAAATTTTAATGTAGTTTTAAATTAAGTACTTTATATATGTATAGTTATAAAATAATTTTTATAACACTTTATACTATTGGTAGAATCTAAAAAAGATATGAAAATAAAATAATTATTTTAGCAATATAAAATATAATGAAAACTAATTTATTTAGTAATATATTGAAAATAAACAGATTTTTATGATATCTTGTTAAAATGTACAATTATTTTTAACTTAGATTTAAAAAAACAAAATTTTAATATTGAACTGGATCACTCGTTTAGTGAGTGTGACCAAGTTTTAAGTAGATTTGCTGGCTTTTAACACAATCTAAATCCGGTTAGAAGAGTGACTCATATTCCAGTCGGTCGGTTCTGTTTCGAAACAATGCTCGCCGCGGACCATCGCCCTTAACAACCAAACTACATAATCATTGTAGAAGTAAACATTCATTATGAACTTATTTCAAAAACATATACATATTTAACTCAAGTTGTGTTATTTATTATTTTTAATCATTTTTCAAAATTTCAAGTTCCATCTAATTTTTTTTTAATTTTTTTTTCTAAGTTTCTTAAGGCTCTCCCTCCAGTCTCTAATGTGAACCAAATTGTATGTATGGAATAGATCAAAATATTACTTTATAGCAAAGACATAGAAATCAGTGTCTCCACCATAATTATACATTTAAGAAAAGATAATCATCTGAACTTAAAAAAAAAAAACTAATTTCTTTTTGTTCAAACAGAAAAAATAATCTCGTTAATAGTTTGTTGACAAAAAAAAATGTTAATAGTTTGTTGACAAAAAATGTTAATAGTTTATAAACTTTCACGGGTTGAGCGTGTTGATTAAACTTGCATAATGGTCCATTATCGTCTCTGTTGGCTCACAACCAAAGCATCTGAAGACTCCATTTTGTGATTTCTTCATTTTACTCTGTCTGCAAAATCATAAAATACGTGTAGATGCAAAGCACTTTTTTGTTGAACTGACATTGGTTGACCAACCATCAAATGCACCGGTCAGTAGAACTTCTCAAGCTGACTTAGGCCGTACTATGGATGTAGTTCAGAGTAACCATAAAGCTCTTCTACCATGATATTTTCTCTGTTTCTCCTGTACAATCCTTTGTATCTCTAACAAGAAAAAAAGTTGACTAATATTGTAAGAGACAATAGTATAAGCTTCCTCTTTTTGGACATCAGCAAAGAAACATACATTATAGCTCTAACCATCTTTCCTCCACGAAATAAGAAACCAAAAATAAGCCAAATGCATATAACTGTTGGAATCATTACTATTTTAAGAGGAAATTATGTAGGGAATAGAGAAATGTTTTGAGGTCCCATTTGGTCGAGCAATTACATACGAAGAAATAAAAATGAGTTACCTTACTTGCCACAACTTCATTAGGATGACTGGATGAGACCTTAGGGATTGAAGAACATAAGAAAGTTCTGACTGAATATTCTGGAGGATGAAACGACATTTCGTGCTTGTTTCCCAGGTTCCAGAAGATACACTCGATCTGAAAGTAAACCTCTTTATCGTATAATCAAATTTATAATTCAATAAGAGTTTTTGCTTGCGTTATGTTTCTAGCCTCCCAGAAATGGATCAGCCGGAACCGTAACTCAGATTCATGTGGACCTTGTGAGATATCTCTAAAGTACATAGCCAGTGGAGACTTCCAGGTGGAAACAATAGACTTTCCGTTCGGTTTCATAGCCATAGTTGCAATTTGGAAATTTTTTTTTAATTAATAGACATTAACCTATTCAACCGATATATATACTATTAGTTTAAATTATATTTAATATTATATACTTTTCATGATATTTAGGTCATTTAACTAATAAATAGATATTAACAATATCTAATGATAATAGAATAATTATGTTTATTTAAAATTATGTAATGACTAATATTATAATCAGTCTCTCTTATTCATATTAGAAATATGATCTAAATAATTATTGCGATATTAAAGCTTTTTTGAAAAAAAGTTATATTACAATATTAAAGTTAAGATTAATGGTAAACATCATTGAAAGTATGTCATAAAATATAAATTATATGTTTTTGTTAAATATTTTACATATATTTAATTTAATATTAAACAATCATATTATAACCTAAAATAAATTAATTTGTATTTGTACATGACGAACATCAAAATCACAAACGATTTAGTCTTATAATAAATTTATCCATAAAATCACATATGTTATCAAATAATATTTAAAACCAAAATAGTAAATATTATATAAACTAAAAATAAAAATTAACCTAAAATATTAAAAATATATACAAGCATGAATTGAAACATTAAATTAACCTAAAAATTTGTCAAATAATAACCAAAATGTAAATATAATCTAAGAGAATACAGATATAATATTTCGTAATTCATTATTTTTGTGTTTTTGTCTCATTGTTTTTAAAATCTAAAAGAGAATATATCATGTTTGTTGGCTACTGTTTTTTGTTGATGTTTTATGGGTTATGTTTGGTTATAATCTTTTTCTTTTACGACCACTGGATTTTTTCCAGTATATATTGAAGCTTATACTTTTAGTGTTGTTTAAAAATATTTAACCATATTCTGTATTCGTATTAATGTATTCTAAACCACCTTTCGACGTACATGTACATCATTCTAATTTGTAACAATTAATTTAGTCTAAATACATATACTGCTTAAATAGGTGGATTAATCACTATAAAATCACTATTATCTAGAAAAAACAGAGACAACAAATGTTCATAACCTCGTTGACCATCATAATATGAATGTGGAGGATGCGACTTTGCAATAAAAAAATATTCTCATGTTTTTTTAATTTCACTCAAAATTTGTGGGTTAACCCCCTACGAAATAATTGAGTTTTTCGTAAATTGCTATATATATTGAAGCATATACTTTTAGTGTTTTTTTAATATTTAACCATATTCTATATTCTAATTAATGTATTCTAAACCACCTTTCAAGGTACATGTACATCATTCTAATGTTTAACAATTAATTTAGTCTAAATTCATATACTACTTAAATAAGTGGACTAACCACTATAAAATCACTATTATCTAGAGAAACAGAGACAACAAATGTTCCTAACCTCTTTGAGCTTCATAATATGTAAGTGGAGGATGCAAATTTGCAATAAAAAATATTGTCATATTTTTTTAATATCACTCAAAATTTGTGGGTTAACCCCTACGAAAATATTGAGTTTTTCGTTAATTGCTATATATATTGAAGCTTATACTTTTAGTGTTGTTTAAAAATATTTAACCATATTCTATATTCTTATTAATGTATTCTAAACCACCTTTCAAGGTACATGTACATCATTCTAATGTTTAACAATTAATTTAGTCTAAATTCATATACTACTTAAATAAGTGGACTAACCACTATAAAATCACTATTATCTAGAGAAACAGAGACAACAAATGTTCCTAACCTCTTTGAGCTTCATAATATGTAAGTGGAGGATGCAAATTTGCAATAAAAAATATTGTCATATTTTTTTAATATCACTCAAAATTTGTGGGTTAACCCCTACGAAAATATTGAGTTTTTCGTTAATTGCTATATATATTGAAGCTTATACTTTTAGTGTTGTTTAAAAATATTTAACCATATTCTATATTCTTATTAATGTATTCTAAACCACCTTTCAAGGTACATGTACATCATTCTAATGTTTAACAATTAATTTAGTCTAAATTCATATACTTCTTAAATAAGTGCACTAACCACTATAAAATCACTATTATCTAGAGAAACGGAGACAACAAAGGTTCCTAACCTCTTTGACCATCATAATATGAATGTGGAGGAAGCAACTTTGCAATAAAACAATATTGTCATATTTTTTAATTTCACTCAAAATTTGTTGGTTAACCCCTACGAAAATATTGAGTTTTTCGTTAAATGCTATATATATTGAAGCTTATACTTTTAGTGTTGTTTAAAGGTATTTAACCACATTCTACATTTGTATTAATGTATTCTACACCAACTTTCAATGTACATGTACATCATTCTAAGTTTTAACAATTAATTTAGTCTAAATTCATATACTGCTTAAATAAGTGGACTAACCACTATAAAATCATTATCATCTAGAGAAACAGAGACAACAAAGGTTCCTAACCTCTTTGAGCTTCATAATATATAAGTGGATGATGCAAATTTGCAATAAAACAATATTGTCATATTTTTTTTAATATCACTCAAAATTTGTGGGTTAACCCCTACGAAAATATTGAGTTTTTCATTAAACACTATATATATTGAAGCTTATACTTTTAGTGTTGTTTAAAAATATTTAACCAAATTCTATATTCGTATTAATGTATTCTAAACCACATTTCAAGGTACATGTACATCATTCTAATATGTAACAATTAATTTAGTCTAAATTCAAATATTGTTTAAATAAGTGGACTAACCGTTATAAAATCACTATTATCTAGAGAAACAGAGACAACAAAGGTTCCTAGCCTCTTTGACCATCATAATATGAATGTGGAGGAAGCAAATTTGCAATAAAACAATATTGTCGTATTTTTTTAATTTCACTCAAAATTTGTTGGTTAACCTCTACGAAAATATTGAGTTTTTCGTTAAATGCTATATATATTGAAGCTTATACTTTTAGAGTTGTTTAAAAGTATTTAACCACATTCTAAATTTATATTAATTTATTCTACACCAACTTTCAATGTACATGTACATCAATCTAGTTTTTAACAATTAATATAGTCTAAATTAATATACGGTTTAAATAAGTGGACTAACGACTATAAAATCATTATCATCTAGAGAAACAGAGACAACAAAGGTTCCTAACCTCTTTGAGCTTCATAATATGTAAGTGGAGGATGCAAATTTGCAATAAAACAATATTGTCATATTTTTTTAATATCACTCAAAATTTGTGGGTTAACCCCTACGAAAATATTGAGTTTTTCATTAAACGCTATATATATATTGAAGCTTATACTTTTAGTGTTATTTAAAAATATTTAACCACATTCTACATTTGTATTAATGTATTCTAAACCACATTTCAAGGTACATGTACATCATTCTGATTTGTAACAATTAATTTAGTCTAAATTCATATACTGCTTAAATAAGTGGACTAACCACTATAAAATCACTATTATCTATGTGGAGGATCCAAATTTGCAATAAAACAATATTGTCATATTTTTTAATATCAATCAAAATTTGTGGGTTAACCCCTACGAAAATATTGAGTTTTTTGTTAATTGCTATATATATTGAAGCTTATACTTTTAGTGTTGTTTAAAAATATTTAACCATATTCTATATTCGTATTAATGTATTCTAAACCACATTTCCAGGTACATGTACATCATTCTAATTTGTAACAATTTAGTCTAAGTTCAAATATTGTTTAAATAAGTAGACTAACCACTATAAAATCACTATTATCTAGAGAAACAGAGACAACAAAGGTTCCTCACCTCTTTGACCATCATAATATGAATGTGGAGGATGCAACTTTGCAATAAAACAATATTGTCATGTTTTTTTAATTTCACTCAAAATTTGTGGGTTAACCCCTACGAAAATATTAAGTTTTTCGTCAATTGCTATATATATTGAAGCTTATACTTTTAGTGTTGTTTAAAAATATTTAACCATATTATATATTCTTATTAATGCATTCTAAACCACCTTTCAAGGTAAGTGTACAACGTTCTAATGTTTAACAATTAATTTAGTCTAAATTCATATACTGCTTAAATAAGTGGACTAACCACTATAAAATCACTATTATCTATGTGGAGGATGCAAATTTGCAATAAAACAATATTGTCATATTTTTTAATATCAATCAAAATTTGTGGGTTAATCCCTACGAAAATATTGAGTTTTTCGTTAATTGCTATATATATTGAAGCTTATACTTTTAGTGTTGTTTAAAAATATTTAACCATATTCTATATTCGTATTAATGTATTCTAAACCACCTTTCCAGGTACATGTACATCATTCTAATTTGTAACAATTTAGTTTAAATTCAAATATTGTTTAAATAAGTGGACTAACCACTATAAAATCACTATTATCTAGAGAAACAGAGACAACAAGGTTCCTCACCTCTTTGACCATCATAATATGAATGTGGAGGATGCAACTTTGCAATAAAACAATATTGTCATGTTTTTTTTAATTTCACTCAAAATTTGTGGGTTAACCCCTACGAAAATATTAAGTTTTTCGTCAATTGCTATATAGATTGAAGCTTATACTTTTAGTGTTGTTTAAAAATATTTAACCATATTATATATTCTTATTAATGCATTCTAAACCACCTTTCAAGGTAAGTGTACAACGTTCTAATGTTTAACAATTAATTTAGTCTAAATTCATATACTGCTTAAATAAGTGGACTAACCACTATAAAATCACTATTATCTATGTGGAGGATGCAAATTTGCAATAAAACAATATTGTCATATTTTTAATATCAATCAAAATTTGTGGGTTAACCCCTCTGAAAATATTGAGTTTTTAGTTAATTGCTATATATATTGAAGCTTATACTTTTAGTGTTGTTTAAAAATATTTAACCATATTCTATATTCGTATTAATGTATTCTAAACCACCTTTCCAGGTACATGTACATCATTCTAATTTGTAACAATTTAGTTTAAATTCAAATATTGTTTAAATAAGTGGACTAACCACTATAAAATCACTATTATCTAGAGAAACAGAGACAACAAAGGTTCCTCACCTCTTTGACCATCATAATATGAATGTGGAGGATGCAACTTTGCAATAAAACAATATTGTCATGTTTTTTTTAATTTCACTCAAAATTTGTGGGTTAACCCCTCTGAAAATATTAAGTTTTTAGTCAATTGCTATATATTGAAGCTTATACTTTTAGTGTTGTTTAAAAATATTTAACCATATTATATATTCTTATTAATGTATTTTAAACCACCTTTCAAGGTAAGTGTACAACATTCTAATGTTTAACAATTAATTTATTCTAAATTCATATACTGCTTAAATAAGTGGACTAACCACTATAAAATCACTATTATCTATGTGGAGGATGCAAATTTGCAATAAAACAATATTGTCATATTTTTTAATATCAATCAAAATTTGTGGGTTAACCCCTACGAAAATATTGAGTTTTTCGTTAATTGCTATATATATTGAAGCTTATACTTTTAGTGTTGTTTAAAAATATTTAACCATATTCTATATTCGTATTAATGTATTCTAAACCACCTTTCCAGGTACATGTACATCATTCTAATTTGTAACAATTTAGTTTAAATTCAAATATTGTTTAAATAAGTGGACTAACCACTATAAAATCACTATTATCTAGAGAAACAGAGACAACAAAGGTTCCTAACCTCTTTGACCATCATAATATGAATGTGGAGGATGCAACTTTGCAATAAAACAATATTGTCATGTTTTTTTAATTTCACTCAAAATTTGTGGGTTAACCCCTACGAAAATATTAAGTTTTTCGTTAATTGCTATATATATTGAAGCTTATACTTTTAGTGTTGTTTTAAAATATTTAACCATATTATATATTCTTATTAATGTATTCTAAACCACCTTTCAAGGTAAGTGTACAACATTCTAATGTTTAACAATTAATTTATTCTAAATTCATATACTGCTTAAATAAGTGGACTAACCACTATAAAATCACTATTATCTATGTGGAGGATGCAAATTTGCAATAAAACAATATTGTCATATTTTTTAATATCAATCAAAATTTGTGGGTTAATCCCTACGAAAATATTGAGTTTTTCGTTAATTGCTATATATATTGAAGCTTATACTTTTAGTGTTGTTTAAAAATATTTAACCATATTCTATATTCGTATTAATGTATTCTAAACCACCTTTCCAGCTACATGTACATCATTTTAATTTGTAACAATTTAGTCTAAATTCAAATATTGTTTAAATAAGTGGACTAACCACTATAAAATCACTATTATCTAGAGAAACAGAGACAACAAAGGTTCCTCACCTCTTTGACCTTCATAATATGAATGTGGAGGATGCAACTTTGCAATAAAACAATATTGTCATGTTTTTTTTAATTTCACTCAAAATTTGTGGGTTAACCCCTACGAAAATATTAAGTTTTTCGTTAATTGCTATATATATTGAAGCTTATACTTTTAGTGTTGTTTAAAAATATTTAACCATATTATATATTGTTATTAATGTATTTTAAACCACCTTTCAAGGTAAGTGTACAACATTCTAATGTTTAACAATTAATTTATTCTAAATTCATATACTGCTTAAATAAGTGGACTAACCACTTTAAAATCACTATTATCTAGAGAAACAGAGACAACAAAGGTTCCTAGACTCTTTGAGCTTCATAAAATGTAAGTGAAGGATGTGTATTTTCAATAAAACAATATTTTCATATTTGTTTTAATATCACTCAAAATTTGTGGGTTAACCCCTACGAAAATATTGAGTTTTTCGATAATTGCTATATATATTGAAGCTTATACTTTTAGTGTTGTTTAAAAATATTTAACCATATTATATATTCTTATTAATGTATTCTAAACACCCTTTCAAGGTAAGTGTACATCATTCTAATGTTTAACAATTAATTTAGTCTAAATTCATATACTGCTTAAATAAGTGGACTAACCACTATAAAATCACTATTATCTAGAGAAACGGAGACAACAAAGGTTCCTAACCTCTTTGAGCTTCATAATATGTAAGTGGAGGATGCAAATTTGCAATAAAAAATATGGTCATGTTTTTTTAATTTCACTCAAAATTTGTGGGTTAACTACGAAAATATTGAGTTTTTCGTTAATTGCTATATATATTGAAGCTTATACTTTTAGTGTTGTTTAAAGGTATTTAACCACATTCTACATTTATATTAATGTATTCTACACGAAATTTAAATGTACATGTACATCATTCTGATTTTTAACAATTAATTTGGTCTAAATTCATATACTGCTTAAATAAGTGGACTAACCACTATAAAATCATTACTATCTAGAGAAACAGAGACAACAAAGGTTCCTAACCCCTTTGAGCTTCATAATATGTACCTGGAGGATGCAAATTTGCAATAAAACAATATTGTCATATTTTTTTTATATCACTCAAAATTTGTGGGTTAACCCCTACGAAAATATTGAGTTTTTCGTTAAATGCTATATATATTGAAGCTTATACTTTTAATGTTGTTTATAAGTATTTAACCACATTCTATATTAGTATTAATGTATTCTACACCAACTTTCAATGTACATATACATCATTCTAATTTTTAACAATTAATTTAGTCTAAATTCATATACTGCTTAAATAAGTGGACTAACCACTATAAAATCATTATTATCTAGAGAAACAGAGACAACAAAGGTTCTTAACCTCTTTGAGCTTCATAATATGTAAGTGGAGGATGCAAATTTGCAATAAAACAATATTGTCATATTTTTTTAATATCACTCAAAATTTGTGGGTTAACCCCTACGAAAATATTGAGTTTTTCATTCAATGCTATATATATTGAAGCTTATACTTTTAGTGTTATTTAAAAATATTTAACCAAATTCTATATTCGTATGAATGTATTCTAAACCACATTTCAAGGTACATGTACATCATTCTAATTTGTAACAATTAATTTAGTCTAAATTCATATACTGCTTAAATAAGTGGACTAACCACTATAAAATCACTATTATCTAAGTGGAGGATGCAAATTTGCAATAAAACAATATTGTCATGTTTTTTTAATTTCACTTAAAATTTGTAGGTTAACTCCTACGAAAATATTTAATTTTTAGTTAATTGCTATATATATTGAAGCTTATACTTTTAGTGTTGTTTAAAAATCTTTAACCACATTCTACATTTGTATTAATGTATTCTACACCATCTTTCAATGTACATGTACATCATTCTAATTTTTAACAATTAATTTAGTCTAAATTCATATACTACTTAAATAAGTGGACTAACCACTATAAAATCACTATTATCTAGAGAAACAGAGACAACAAAGGTTCCTAGACCATCATAATATGAATGTGGAGGATGCAAATATGCAATAAAACAATATTGTCATGTTTTTTAATTTCTCTCAAAATTTGTGGGTTAACCCCTACTTAAAATATTGAGTTTTTCATTCAATGCTATATATATTGAAGCTTATACTTTTAGTGTTATTTAAAAATATTTAACCAAATTCTATATTCGTATGAATGTATTCTAAACCACATTTCAAGGTACATGTACATCATTCTAATTTGTAACAATTAATTTAGTCTAAATTCATATACTGCTTAAATAAGTGGACTAACCACTATAAAATCACTATTATCTAAGTGGAGGATGCAAATTTGCAATAAAACAATATTGTCATGTTTTTTTAATTTCACTTAAAATTTGTAGGTTAACTCCTACGAAAATATTTAATTTTTAGTTAATTGCTATATATATTGAAGCTTATACTTTTAGTGTTGTTTAAAAATCTTTAACCACATTCTACATTTGTATTAATGTATTCTACACCATCTTTCAATGTACATGTACATCATTCTAATTTTTAACAATTAATTTAGTCTAAATTCATATACTACTTAAATAAGTGGACTAACCACTATAAAATCACTATTATCTAGAGAAACAGAGACAACAAAGGTTCCTAGACCATCATAATATGAATGTGGAGGATGCAAATATGCAATAAAACAATATTGTCATGTTTTTTTAATTTCTCTCAAAATTTGTGGGTTAACCCCTACGAAAATATTGAGTTTTTCATTAAATGCTATATATATTGAAGCTTATACTTTTAGTGTTGTTTATAAGTATTTAACCACATTCTAAATTTATATTAATTTATTCTACAAGAAATTTAAATGTACATGTACATCATTCTGATTTTTAACAATTAATTTGGTCTAAATTCATATACTACTTAAATAAGTGGACTAACCACTATAAAATCATTATTATCTAGAGAAACAGAGACAACAAAGGTTCCTAACCCCTTTGAGCTTCATAATATGTAAGTGGAGGATGCAAATTTGCAATAAAACAATATTGTCATATTTTTTTTATATCACTCAAAATTTGTGGGTTAACCCTACGAAAATATTGAGTTTTTCGTTAAATGCTATATATATTGAAGCTTATACTTTTAGAGTTGTTTAAAAGTATTTAACCACATTCTAAATTTATATTAATTTATTCTACACCAACTTTCAATGTACATGTACATCAATCTAGTTTTTAACAATTAATATAGTCTAAATTAATATACGGTTTAAATAAGTGGACTAACGACTATAAAATCATTATCATCTAGAGAAACAGAGACAACAAAGGTTCCTAACCTCTTTGAGCTTCATAATATGTAAGTGGAGGATGCAAATTTGCAATAAAACAATATTGTCATATTTTTTTAATATCACTCAAAATTTGTGGGTTAACCCCTACGAAAATATTGAGTTTTTCATTAAACGCTATATATATATTGAAGCTTATACTTTTAGTGTTATTTAAAAATATTTAACCAAATTCTATATTCGTATTAATGTATTCTAAACCACATTTCAAGGTACATGTACATCATTCTGATTTGTAACAATTAATTTAGTCTAAATTCATATACTGCTTAAATAAGTGGACTAACCACTATAAAATCACTATTATCTATGTGGAGGATGCAAATTTGCAATAAAACAATATTGTCATATTTTTTAATATCAATCAAAATTTGTGGGTTAACCCCTACGAAAATATTGAGTTTTTTGTTAATTGCTATATATATTGAAGCTTATACTTTTAGTGTTGTTTAAAAATATTTAACCATATTCTATATTCGTATTAATGTATTCTAAACCACATTTCCAGGTACATGTACATCATTCCAATTTGTAACAATTTAGTCTAAGTTCAAATATTGTTTAAATAAGTAGACTAACCACTATAAAATCACTATTATCTAGAGAAACAGAGACAACAAAGGTTCCTCACCTCTTTGACCATCATAATATGAATGTGGAGGATGCAACTTTGCAATAAAACAATATTGTCATGTTTTTTTAATTTCACTCAAAATTTGTGGGTTAACCCCTACGAAAATATTGAGTTTTTCATTAAATGCTATATATATTGAAGCTTATACTTTTAGTGTTATTTAAAAATATTTAACCAAATTCTATATTCGTATGAATGTATTCTAAACCACATTTCAAGGTACATGTACATCATTCTAATTTGTAACAATTAATTTAGTCTAAATTCATATACTGCTTAAATAAGTGGACTAACCACTATAAAATCACTATTATCTAAGTGGAGGATGCAAATTTGCAATAAAACAATATTGTCATGTTTTTTTAATTTCACTTAAAATTTGTAGGTTAACTCCTACGAAAATATTTAATTTTTAGTTAATTGCTATATATATTGAAGCTTATACTTTTAGTGTTGTTTAAAAATATTTAACCACATTCTACATTTGTATTAATGTATTCTACACCATCTTTCAATGTACATGTACATCATTCTAATTTTTAACAATTAATTTAGTCTAAATTCATATACTACTTAAATAAGTGGACTAACCACTATAAAATCACTATTATCTAGAGAAACGGAGACAATAAAGGTTCCTAGACCATCATAATATGAATGTGGAGGATGCAAATTTGCAATAAAACAATATTGTCATGTTTTTTTAATTTCTCTCAAAATTTGTGGGTTAACCCCTACGAAAATATTGAGTTTTTCATTAAATGCTATATATATTGAAGCTTATACTTTTAGTGTTGTTTATAAGTATTTAACCACATTCTAAATTTATATTAATTTATTCTACAAGAAATTTAAATGTACATGTACATCATTCTGATTTTTAACAATTAATTTGGTCTAAATTCATATACTACTTAAATAAGTGGACTAACCACTATAAAATCATTATTATCTAGAGAAACAGAGACAACAAAGGTTCCTAACCCCTTTGAGCTTCATAATATGTAAGTGGAGGATGCAAATTTGCAATAAAACAATATTGTCATATTTTTTTTTATATCACTCAAAATTTGTGGGTTAACCCCTACGAAAATATTGAGTTTTTCGTTAAATGCTATATATATTGAAGCTTATACTTTTAGTGTTGTTTAAAAGTATTTAACCACATTCTAAATTTATATTAATTTATTCTACACCAACTTTCAATGTACATGTACATCATTCTAACTTTTAACAATTAATTTAGTCTAAATTCATATACTGCTTAAATAAGTGGACTAACCACTATAAAATCATTATTATCTAGAGAAACAGAGACAACAAAGGTTCTTAACCTCTTTGAGCTTCATAATATGTAAGTGGAGGATGCAAATTTGCAATAAAACAATATTGTTATATTTTTTTAATATCACTCAAAATTTGTGGGTTAACCCATACGAAAATATTGAGTTTTTCATTAAATGTTATATATATTGAAGCTTATACTTTTAGTGTTGTTTATAAGTATTTAACCACATTCTAAATTTATATTAATTTATTCTACAAGAAATTTAAATGTACATGTACATCATTCTGATTTTTAACAATTAATTTGGTCTAAATTCATATACTACTTAAATAAGTGGACTAACCACTATAAAATCATTATTATCTAGAGAAACAGAGACAACAAAGGTTCCTAACCCCTTTGAGCTTCATAATATGTAAGTGGAGGATGCAAATTTGCAATAAAACAATATTGTCATATTTTTTTTTATATCACTCAAAATTTGTTGGTTAACCTCTACGAAAATATTGAGTTTTTCGTTAAATGCTATATATATTGAAGCTTATACTTTTAGAGTTGTTTAAAAGTATTTAACCACATTCTAAATTTATATTAATTTATTCTACACCAACTTTCAATGTACATGTACATCAATCTAGTTTTTAACAATTAATTTAGTCTAAATTCAAATATTGTTTAAATAAGTGGACTAACCACTATAAAATCATTATTATCTAGAGAAACAGAGACAACAAAGGTTCCTAACCTCTTTGAGCTTCATAATATGTAAGTGGAGGATGCAAATTTGCAATAAAACAATATTGTCATATTTTTTTAATATCACTCAAAATTTGTGGGTTAACCCCTACGAAAATATTGAGTTTTTCATTAAACGCTATATATATATTGAAGCTTATACTTTTAGTGTTATTTAAAAATATTTAACCAAATTCTATATTCGTATTAATGTATTCTAAACCACATTTCAAGGTACATGTACATCATTCTGATTTGTAACAATTAATTTAGTCTAAATTCATATACTGCTTAAATAAGTGGACTAACCACTATAAAATCACTATTATCTATGTGGAGGATGCAAATTTGCAATAAAACAATATTGTCATATTTTTTAATATCAATCAAAATTTGTGGGTTAACCCCTACGAAAATATTGAGTTTTTTGTTAATTGCTATATATATTGAAGCTTATACTTTTAGTGTTGTTTAAAAATATTTAACCATATTCTATATTCGTATTAATGTATTCTAAACCACATTTCCAGGTACATGTACATCATTCTAATTTGTAACAATTTAGTCTAAGTTCAAATATTGTTTAAATAAGTGGACTAACCACTATAAAATCACTATTATCTAGAGAAACAGAGACAACAAAGGTTCCTAACCTCTTTGACCATCATAATATGAATGTGGAGGATGCAACTTTGCAATAAAACAATATTGTCATGTTTTTTTAATTTCACTCAAAATTTGTGGGTTAACCCCTACGAAAATATTGAGTTTTTCGTTAATTGCTATATATATTGAAGCTTATACTTTTAGTGTTGTTTAAAAATATTTAACCATATTCTATATTCTTATTAATGTATTCTAAACCACCTTTCAAGGTAATGTACATCATTCTAATGTTTAACAATTAATTTAGTCTAAATTCATATACTGCTTAAATAAGTGGACTAACCACTATAAAATCACTATTATCTATGTGGAGGATGCAAATTTGCAATAAAACAATATTGTCATATTTTTTAATATCAATCAAAATTTGTGGGTTAACCCCTACGAAAATATTGAGTTTTTGTTAATTGCTATATATATTGAAGCTTATACTTTTAGTGTTGTTTAAAAATATTTAACCATATTCTATATTCTATTAATGTATTCTAAACCACCTTTCCAGGTACATGTACATCATTCTAATTTGTAACAATTTAGTCTAAATTCAAATATTGTTTAAATAAGTGGACTAACCACTATAAAATCACTATTATCTAGAGAAACAGAGACAACAAAGGTTCCTCACCTCTTTGACCTTCATAATATGAATGTGGAGGATGCAACTTTGCAATAAAACAATATTCTCATGTTTTTTTTAATTTCACTCAAAATTTGTGGGTTAACCCCTACGAAAATATTAAGTTTTTCGTTAATTGCTATATAGATTGAAGCTTATACTTTTAGTGTTGTTTAAAAATATTTAACCATATTATATATTCTTATTAATGTATTTTAAACCACCTTTCAAGGTAAGTGTACAACATTCTAATGTTTAACAATTAATTTATTCTAAATTCATATTATGCTTAAATAAGTGGACTAACCACTATAAAATCACTATTATCTAGAGAAACAGAGACAACAAAGGTTCCTAGACTCTTTGAGCTTCATAAAATGTAAGTGAAGGATGTGTATTTTCAATAAAACAATATTGTCATATTTTTTAATATCAATCAAAATTTGTGGGTTAACCCTCTGAAAATATTGAGTTTTTAGTTAATTGCTATATATATTGAAGCTTATACTTTTAGTGTTGTTTAAAAATATTTAACCATATTCTATATTCGTATTAATGTATTCTAAACCACCTTTCAAGGTACATGTACATCATTCTAATTTGTAACAATTTAGTCTAAATTCAAATATTGTTTAAATAAGTGGACTAACCACTATAAAATCACTATTATCTAGAGAAGCAGAGACAACAAAGGTTCCTAACCTCTTTGACCTTCATAATATGAATGTGGAGGATGCAACTTTGCAATAAAACAATATTGTCATGTTTTTAATTTCACTCAAAATTTGTGGGTTAACCCCTACGAAAATATTTAATTTTTAGTTAATTGCTATATATATTGAAGCTTATACTTTTAGTGTTGTTTAAAAATATTTAACCATATTATATATTCTTATTAATGTATTTTAAACCACCTTTCAAGGTAAGTGTACAACATTCTAATGTTTAACAATTAATTTATTCTAAATTCATATTATGCTTAAATAAGTGGACTAACCACTATAAAATCACTATTATCTAGAGAAACAGAGACAACAAAGGTTCCTAGACTCTTTGAGCTTCATAAAATGTAAGTGAAGGATGTGTATTTTCAATAAAACAATATTTTCATATTTTTTTTAATATCACTCAAAATTTGTGGGTTAACCCCTACGAAAATATTGAGTTTTTCGATAATTGCTATATATATTGAAGCTTATACTTTTAGTGTTGTTTAAAAATATTTAACCATATTATATATTCTTATTAATGTATTCTAAACACCTTTTCAAGGTAAGTGTACATCATTCTAATGTTTAACAATTATTTTAGTCTAAATTCATATACAGCTTAAATAAGTGGACTAACCACTATAAAATCACTATTATCTAGAGAAACGGAGACAACAAAGGTTCCTAACCTCTTTGAGCTTCATAATATGTAAGTGGAGGATGCAAATTTGCAATAAAAAATATGGTCATGTTTTTTTAATTTCACTCAAAATTTGTGGGTTAACCCTACTGAAAATATTGAGTTTTTCATTAAATGCTATATATATGAAGCTTATACTTTTAGTGTTGTTTAAAGGTATTTAACCATATTCTATATTCTTATTAATGTATTCTACACCAAATTTAAATGTACATGTACATCATTCTGATTTTTAACAATTAATTTGGTCTAAATTCATATCTTGCTTAAATAAGTGGACTAACCACTATAAAATCATTACTATCTAGAGAAACAGAGACAACAAAGGTTCCTAACCCTTTGAGCTTCATAATATGTACCTGGAGGATGCAAATTTGCAATAAAACAATATTGTCATATTTTTTAATATCACTCAAAATTTGTGGGTTAACCCTACGAAAATATTGAGTTTTTAGTTAAATGCTATATATATGAAGCTTATACTTTTAATGTTGTTTATAAGTATTTAACCACATTCTATATTAGTATTAATGTATTCTACACCAACTTTCAATGTACATGTACATCATTCTAATTTTTAACAATTAATTTAGTCTAAATTCATATACTGCTTAAATAAGTGGACTAACCACTATAAAATCATTATTATCTAGAGAAACAGAGACAACAAAGGTTCTTAACCTCTTTGAGCTTCATAATATGTAAGTGGAGGATGCAAATTTGCAATAAAACAATATTGTCATATTTTTTTAATATCACTCAAAATTTGTGGGTTAACCCCTACGAAAATATTGAGTTTTTCATTAAATGCTATATATATTGAAGCTTATACTTTTAGTGTTGTTTAAAAATATTTAACCAAATTCTATATTCGTATTAATGTATTCTAAACCACATTTCAAGGTACATGTACATCATTCTAATTTGTAACAATTAATTTAGTCTAAATTCATATACTGCTTAAATAAGTGGACTAACCACTATAAAATCACTATTATCTAAGTGGAGGATGCAAATTTGCAATAAAACAATATTGTCATGTTTTTTTAATTTCACTTAAAATTTGTAGGTTAACTCCTACTAAAATATTGAGTTTTTAGTTAAATGCTATATATATTGAATCTTATACTTTTAGTGTTGTTTAAAAATATTTAACCACATTCTACATTTGTATTAATGTATTCTACACCATCTTTCAATGTACATGTACATCATTCTAATTTTTAACAATTAATTTAGTCTAAATTCATATACTGCTTAAATAAGTGGACGAACCACTATAAAATCACTATTATCTAGAGAAACGGAGACAATAAAGGTTCCTAGACCATCATAATATGAATGTGGAGGATGCAAATTTGCAATAAAACAATATTGTCATGTTTTTAATTTCTCTCAAAATTTGTGGGTTAACCCCTACGAAAATATTGAGTTTTTCATTAAATGCTATATATATTGAAGCTTATACTTTTAGTGTTGTTTATTAGTATTTAACCACATTCTACATTTATATTAATGTATTCTACATGAAATTTAAATGTACATGTACATCATTCTGATTTTTAACAATTAATTTGGTCTAAATTCATATACTACTTAAATAAGTGGACTAACCACTATAAAATCATTATTATCTAGAGAAACAGAGACAACAAAGGTTCCTAACCCCTTTGAGCTTCATAATATGTAAGTGGAGGATGCAAATTTGCAATAAAACAATATTGTCATATTTTTTTTTATATCACTCAAAATTTGTGGGTTAACCCCTACGAAAATATTGAGTTTTTCGTTAAATGCTATATATATTGAAGCTTATACTTTTAGTGTTGTTTATAAGTATTTAACCACATTCTATATTAGTATTAATGTATTCTACCCCAACTTTCAATGTACATGTACATCATTCTAATTTTAACAATTAATTTAGTCTAAATTCATATACTGCTTAAATAAGTGGACTAACCACTATAAAATCATTATTATCTAGAGAAACAGAGACAACAAAGGTTCTAACCTCTTTGAGCTTCATAATATGTAAGTGGAGGATGCAAATTTGCAATAAAACAATATTGTTATATTTTTTTAATATCACTCAAAATTTGTGGGTTAACCCATACGAAAATATTGAGTTTTTCATTAAATGTTATATATATTGAAGCTTATACTTTTAGTGTTGTTTAAAAATATTTAACCAAATTCTATATTCGTATTATTGTATTCTAAACCACATTTCAAGGTACATGTACATCATTCTAATTTGTAACAATTAATTTAGTCTAAATTCATATACTGCTTAAATAAGTGGACTAACCACTATAAAATCACTATTATCTAGAGAAACAGAGACAACAAAGGTTCCTAACCTCTTTGACCATCATAATATGAATGTGGAGGATGCAACTTTGCAATAAAACAATATTATCATGTTTTTTTAATTTCACTCAAAATTTGTGGGTTAACTACGAAAATATTGAGTTTTTCGTTAATTGCTATATATATTAAAGCTTATACTTTCAGTGTTGTTTAAAAATATTTAACCACTTTCTACATTCATATTAATGTATTCTAAACCACCTTTCATAGTACATACACATCATTCTATTTTTAACAATTAATTTAGTCTAAATTAATATACTGCTTAAATAAGTGGACTAACCACTATAAAATCACTATTATCTAGAGAAACGGAGACAACAAAGGTTCCTAACCTCTTTGACCATCATCATATGAATGCGGAGGAAGCAACTTTGCAATAAAACAATATTGTCATAATTTTTTAATTTCACTCAAAATTTGTGGGTTAACCCCTACGAAAATATTGAGTTTTTCGTTAAATGCTATATATATTGAAGCTTATACTTTTAGAGTTGTTTAAAAGTATTTAACCACATTCTATATTAGTGTTAATGTATTCTACCCCAACTTTCAATGTACATGTAAATCATTCTAATTTTTAACAATTAATTTAGTCTAAATTCATATACTGCTTAAATAAGTGGACTAACCACTATAAAATCACTATTATCTAGAGAACGGAGACAACAAAGGTTCCTAACCTCTTTGACCATCATAATATGAATGTGGAGGATGCAACTTTGCAATAAAACAATATTGTCATGTTTTTTAATTTCACTCAAAATTTGTGG
>CM028701.1:40582617-40601344 GCA_016771965.1 Brassica carinata | reverse complement strand
TCTAATCCTAAACCCTAAACTCTAATCCTAAACCCTAAACTCTAATCCTAAACCCTAAACTCTAATCCTAAACCCTAAACCCTTGGGTAAACCCTAAACCCTTGGAAAACCTTAAACCCTTGGGTAAACCCTAAACCCTTGGAAAACACTAAACATTTGGATAAATTCTAAATTATAAATCTTAAACACTAAACTCTAAATCTTAAAAATAAATATTTTTTTTAAATAATCTTTTTTAAGAACTATTGTTATTTTTATTTATTTAATTTTTTATTTTTTATTTTAAAAGCATAATATAATTTAAAGTTATTTTGTTTCCTTAATTAAAGATACTAGATCTAAAATGACAACTTTCTATCGGCCTACACCCAAGTGTTCACCCTGAAGTGAACCCAAGAAAAGTCTTATAATAATGCTATCAAATTCAATCTAAAATTGTGTGTCTCCATATAAAAGTTATAAATACAAAGTAACCAAATAAATGCTAAGCATTCAATTGAGTTTTACATCATAAAAAAGGTTCAATAATTCAAGTAAACGGGTTACTTTTATCAAACTTGGATTACTTTTTTACCATTACACAATAACAACCAGAAATATGATATGTATAAAGTGACTGTAATGAGTGGAGATATAAAGTTTCAACCGAATCAAGTGATTAGATGATGACCTTTTTGTTGTGTTTGAGGCCTCGATGCTAATTGGTAAGATTTGAGAGAATCCGATTCCAACGATTAATCTCGTGAATGGACATTATTGTTTTGTTAAAATAATAGTTTCAATAATTGAAGAAAAGAGGTTTTCTATAAAGTTTTTAGTGTTAGACAGACATATACAAGTGGTGGGCAAATTGACTTTAACCAGCTCAAAAGACAACACATGCGACGAATGTCGTTATAGCAATGAAAAATATATTAATAAGATAAATAAAGTTTTTATAATCATGAAAACATTTGATATCATATAGCTGCTCATAGTTAATACATACTTTCCTAGACTGATTGATCGGCGGAGTCATAGGTTAATTATAGTGGTATGCCATTTAAAATTGGTTTTATTATTTTCACTGTAGTCTATAATGTAGACCACTATCTAAAGCAGTGGCGAATTTAGAAAGTGTTATCATGGGGGGGGCAAATTTTCAAACTTTAAAGAATATGGACATTTAACTCAATGTTGAGATTTTATGGAGGGTAAACTTAACCAATCTCTCCAAAAGATATTATAAATAGCAAACAAAATCATTTTTTTCTAAAATCCATAGGGGGCAGATGCCCCACCCTTGTTAGCTGTACATCCGCCCTGATCTAAAGGCAATATTTGTTCATACATACAATATGAGTAATTAACAAGGATGTAAGAAAACCATAAGACTTACTTTTAATGTTCAAAAAAAAAAAAACAGAAGAGATAGGCACAAAATATACGAATATATCCTCAACAGACAAAAAATATGTGCATTACATACATTTTCTAAAATGAAAATGAAAAATATACACTTAATTTCATATTTTATTATATTATCTCAAGAAGTCCAAATCAACAATGAAATATAGAACGTGGACATATAAATAAACATCCAGGATACAAAATAAAATCTAAGAAAATAACAAATGTCAAATGTGTACAAAAAAAAAACTATTAAAATACAACAAAACATTTTCTGATTTTTGTTTTTGTATTTTCCCACTTTTTTTTTTTATAATTTCCAAAAACAAAAATCATAATAATAATAATAATGCTAATTAACAGTAACTATACACAGAAGAATCTAACTTCGAAGACGAACAAACACGTTTCATAATAACCGCCGCCATAACATTCCCGCGCTGCACAATATCATGATCCTTAACCGACGAAGCCGCCGAGTTTCTCGTCCTCAACTCAGCGAGCGAGCTCGCTTCCGCGATCGACTCACTCGGTCCCACCGCTTCGAACCCCTTCGCCGTCGTCATACGAACGCTCCCCACGAGTTGACTCAGCACGGCGGATTCGGACAACACCGAGCTCCTCTTCTTCTGCATCGCCGCCCTCGCGATCTCGGTGTGCATCGCGCTCGATAGCCTCCTGATCCCTCTCGCTCCTCCGATCATAACCGATGGATTAACGATCTCCGACGTTTTCTTGTGTTTATTGGAGAAGAAGAGGACCGACTCGGGGCTCCGGTTACGGATCCGGGTAAACGGATCGGCGAGGAAGAGTGAGGTTTTCGCGTCCACGAGCATCACGTGCTTGAAACTGCGTCTGACTCGGCCCAGCAGCATTGGGTAACAGGCCCATCTCCTCAGGGCCATCGGGACGTGGTCCATGAACCCGGAGAGAGAGTTTTCCGGGTCTAGCTCGGCCACGTCGAACCCCACGACAGAGCCGTGAGTCGTCGTCAACTCGGTCTCGTTGTTATTAGCTCGATGAGTCTTCTTCTTCCCCAGATAGGCTCCGACGTGTCGTTCTTCGATTGGTTCTTAATAAACCGGGAGGGATTAAATCCCCATCCCCAAACCGAGTCGGTTTGATTCGAGTTCCGGTACGCGTCGACGAGTTTTAAGAACGAGCGGTTCTCTTCTCCGATGAGACGATCGAATCTGTTAGAATCGAAGAGCAAAACGACGTCGGATCGGGAAGTGACTCCGGAGCGGTGTAGCAGCCTGACGAAGAGGCGGAGATCTTCCTCCGTCGCATCGGAACCGATGTGAGCGACGATCAGATCGTGCATGCGCTTGGTTCCTCTCAGAAACAGAGTCCCCATCCCCTGGAGAGCGAAGCGGCTGTTGTCGATAACACCACCTCGAGTATTTCTGGCGTCGACGTCGCGAGCGAGGAGGAAGCGACGGTGGGAGACGGCGGAGGAAGAAGGTTCGAAGGTGGAGAGAGTGAAGAGGAAGAGGGTGAGGAGGAGGAGGAGGATGCAGATTGAGATTGTGGATTGGGCTTTGGAGAGGAGGAGACGACGGGAAGATCTGGCGCGGAAGAGTGTCGTTGCCGGAGATAATGAAGATGATGAAGGAGAGACGTCGTTGTGGTGGTCAGGGAAGAAGACTAAGAGCAAACTCATTCCTCTTCCGGTATTCTTCGTCTCTTTCGCTAATGAAATCAAACCCATTCTCTCTCTCGAGAGAGAGAAGCTTCTTCTCTGGTTAGTGGTGATGAGAGGCTCAGACTGATGAGAAGAGCTTTCTTTAAAAATTGATTTTAAATTTATTATTTCTTGTTGGCAACAAATAAAACGATCTCCCGGGTCGAGTCGGGTCGGGTCAGACATTGTTTGGGAAACAAACAAAAATGTGGGGGGGAGGCTGTTAATTCGAATTAAATGAATTTTATCAAATAAATAGCATTTATACTAAGAAATCATTTGAGAGAGTGATTAGATGTCTATAGTTTGTATGTAGCCTTTTTTTTTATCAGTTATCATGTTCATGAATAATGAGAGAGGTCTTTAGTTAATTGTATCGAGCCTATAAAAACAGAGTACCGTGTAATTAGGCAATAAACCAATTTTGATTAACACGGGGTGTGCCTAATTTTCTTTTGAAAACAAAGTTTGACCGTTCTCATGCGAAACATTGAAAAGTTCAGAACATGTGGAAATGATTTTTTTGACCGGTTTAATCATCACATTGCGTAGCGATTGTTTCACATGAAATTTTAATGAAATAAGAGTAATTTATTAGTATTTGAGATATGATTTGACATTTATGGAGGTAGACTACGTAGTTTCTCAACGAACTTTCCTTAATTTCGTTAAAAAGCGTGTAATAAATACTAGTTTTTTTCATCGACTTTGATTACGTACAGACTTACTCGGAGTACTATGGTGTAACTTTACAGTAATTACAGTAGTATAATGCATTGTTTAGGAATTGAAACCAGGATACTCAGTTGAATGCAATGTTTTGAAAACCGGACCGGATACCGACTCGGTATGGCTACTGGTTGACTGGTTGGACCGGTTCAACCGGTCGAACCGGATTTTCTATCTATGAAACTTATATATATAATATATATTTATATTATATGAACTTTATTTCTACATATAATATATTCTCTATTCTTTTCTATAATTAACTAAATATAAAAAAATAAACATAAATCTAACTGTATATATAATAAAATAAAACTGAATAGTGAATACTATGTAAACTAAAATTAATAAAATCATATGATTTACAATTAAAATTATCATATTTATTTATTTTTACAACTAAATCTCAAATTTTGTGAATATGGTAAAATAAAAATAGTATATGAAAGTCAAAAATATATTTTTCACATTGTTTCTTAAGAAAATAAAAATCAATTAAATAATGATAGTTGAACACTAATTATAAAATATAAAATTTTAGCTAATAATAATTGAAAACACTTAATTATATGTTAATTTTATGAACCGGTTTTAAAATTGACCCGGTCACCGGCTTTACCGGTTTTCACGGTTCTACCGGTTTTTACAATCCGGTTTTAAACTGAACCGGACTCGGCTTCTTCACCGAGTCACGGTCGAACCGGTTCGACCGGCCGGTCCGGTCCGGTTTACAAAACACTGGTTGAATGCAGTTGAATGGTGAGTAATAAAATTGATTGCATTCTAAGCAACACCGTTTTGTTAAATGGTGAGTCGTTTATAGGTTGAACAGTAGCACTAGTACTTTATTTAGCCCATTTATTTAGCTGAAAAGAAATTAGGTAATCCAAACTAATTAGTGCTTGATCATCCTTTTAAGAGCCAAAAATGGCAAAATACAAGTAAAAAAATGAAAATAAATGTCAAATAGGTGATGGGAATGCAGTTGGTAGTACTCCAGTCTTAGGCCCCAGTTCATTAAATCTGCCCCCTTGATTACAGCTAGGATCCGTGATCCGACGGTAGAGTCATGATGCTGGGTCGTAAATGAATGAAAAATATCTTTTTTCTTTTTTTTTTTTGTCACGAAAATGAAAAATACTATCAAGTAGTATAAAAATGGTGATTTGACTTCTTTTTTTTTGGGAGTAGTCTGTGAGAACAAGTGTGTGTAGGTGTTGAATGCTGACGACGGTGCATCTCATTGGAACCTTCTGATTAAGCTTCTGCACACGTGGCGGTGTCCCCTTCTCCTGCAGATTTCCGTTTTAGGTCGGGACTCATGCTAAAAATAATTCTGTTCATCTATTTCGTTTAATTAATTATATTATTTCGTATAAACTACATTAAAAATGCTAAAATTACTCCTTAATTAATTCGTATACTCCATGAAAAATGTTGGTTGATCACGACGTGTGCTTACTGACGGAAGATAAAAGCAACTTGTACTTTTTGCCGCTTGTCAAACCCTTCTGGTGATTTTGTCCTCTAAATACATATAGTAGAAAACAGTATTCTCAATAAATTTTATTTATTGTTGCATGGGTCTTACTCTTCCCAGCCTGTTTCCGTCGGCGACTCCTTGATTTGTCGGTGGCCTTTTAACACATTTTTGAACTTAACCTTTATTAAAAGCCCAAAAGCTCAAAAAGAGAAAACACATGTAAACCCCATTGCACAATTGGCCCAATCATATTGGGCTGGGCTTTAAATTTCATTCAAACTTACTATTTTTTTTTTTTTGACATCAATTCGAGCTTATTAATTATGAGACAGGTTCGTTTACTTTGCATATATCCACAAGAACTAGTCACAGTGGCTCATTTTAACTTGTATTGATCACATTCAAAATACTGGATGCACGTCCTGGCTCATTTTCATTTGCGCTCCGAGAGGTTTAGATGTAATCTGTGCCATGACTTTACCAATACATCTTTTTGAAAATGTTATTTTATCCACAACTAATGTGTGCGGTTGGGGACTTTGATAACATCAAGTATATATGGATAACTAAGTTCCGACATCTTGATCCGGAGAGAAATAAAATTGTAATTTTCGAGAGATTTGGAGGGAGGTCATAGTTATAATAGTTCTCGTGGGTTAATAGCACATTAACCCGAAAAACTAATGTTATTTGATTAATCAGATCCTTCTTGATTTTAAGGAAACAATGGTTCAGCTAAACACATAATTCAAACTCTACTTGAGACACTGAGGAGAAAACACAATAAAACCTCTACTAAACACCATAATTAGCAGAATAACAACTGATATTGATCAATCAGAAGCAACTTGACTTCCAGAGTTGTCGCCGCAGGGAGATTCAATCTTCGGTTTCTTTCTCTTTGTACAATACCCCGATGACGGCAACCTACGAGAAAACCAAGTCACACAAGTTTTTTTTTTTATAATTCTCAACAGAACATAAAAAGCTTGCGACACAAGGTAACGTTTTTGTTTGTATTTTACCCCAGATGCAAGGAAGTGTCGGAATGGTGATCATTCTCGTCATCATCGTCTGATGAAGAGCTCTCAGGCTCTGCTTGTGGGCTAGAAAACTGAGGTATTTCACTCAGCCCTTTTGGTCCTGATGAACCTCTCCCCAACATCTCTACCTGAGGGTAAACTTTAGATTTGAACTTGGTGAAGTACCAGACCAAGCTAATGTAAAGGGTTTGATAAAATCTTTACCTGTTTACGCAGGATTTGGTTTTCTTCCAATGCTCTTCTTTCCTGAAAAAAAGAAAGTGAGATTGTAACATTGTGTGGAAAAAAAATGATGATACAAGTTTGAGGAGCCTTGTTTGTTACCTTTAACCGGGATCTTTCTACCTGATTGAGTAGGATTTGAGTCTGCATCAAAACAAAACATCTATGATTCAAAGATAGATCTCAATCTTTTGGAATATAAATAGTTCTTTGTTAGTCTTTCACCTTTTGATCCTTGACACTATGCAAGCTATCATTCAACTGGTTTTCGAGAGAGATAAGATCCGAGAAACTCATACCATCGAGCTCCTTACCCTTCAGCCTCCTTAACAAACAGAAGAAAATAAAACGATTTAACCAAAGCACAAAAGCAAGAGACAAGTTTTAATTCAGAGAGATACATACTGAATTGCAAGCTGTAATCTCTCAAGTTCGTTCCTCATAGCATCATCTTTCCGCAACTGCGACAACAATACACAGAACCAAAATTGAGCAAGAAAAAAAGGGATACAATTATACAAGAGTTTCTGCTTATAGACACACACCACAGCACCGTTCTCTCGTGACGAACAGAGTAGAAGTTGTTGCTCTTCTCTTTGTTTATGATCAGCCGACCCACCACTGTATCCGTATCTTGAAAGGGTTTGCTCCATACTTGAACACATTTCAAACATAAACAAACTCTCCATTAAACACACCGCTTCCAAGACAAAAGACGACTCTTCTATGGTCTACTAATCACAAAACTACATAACCCAAACTTAGATTCCTAACAAGTACCAAACATTTCATTTCACCAACAGTTAGGGTGTTTACATAACTCACAACCATCACATATCACGGAGAGACACAATCTCGTGTCCTTAAACACAAAACCCATTACAAACACTTCACCATCAACCCTAAGATTTAGCCAGAAAATGCATTTCAAGCATAAACAACACTTTGCTCTGTTTTCAATCACTTTGAGTTTAGATACAAAAAGGTTAACTTTTTCTATCTTCCAAATCTCAAATTACAGAGAGACACAATCTCAAGTCCTTAACCACAAAACCCATAACAAATACTTCAACATCAACCCTAAGATTTAGCCAGAAAATGCATTTCAACCATAAACAACACTTTACTCTGTTTTCAAACGCTTTAAGCACATAAAGTTTAGATTTTTTTTTCTTTTCCAAATCTCAAATGAACCCAAAACAAAAAGAATCATGATGAATAGTTATCATTTTGTTACCATCCACTGGAGAAATCATAAACCTTGCCGGTGCTGGAGAAGATGATAAGAGCAACCTCAGCATCACAGAGAATCGAAAGTTCTTTGGCCTTCTTCATCAACCCGTTACGTCTTTTGGAGAAAGTGACTTGACGACTGTTCACATTCTCAATCTTCTTAATCTCAATCCTTCCTCTCCCCATCGTCTTCTTCTTCTCTGAACAACAACCAAAATCAATCTAGGCTCTGTACAGAATCTAAAACAGAGTAAGTCTTTGTGTATATAAAAAGATGGAGATTTTGTATATATATATAGAGGAATATGTTTTGTTTAGGGAACTTGATTCAATGTGACAATAGGGAAAGGAGGCTAAGGAAGGAAAAGTATACCAAAATTAGGGTATTAGCATAAAAAGATGGAGTTACTATAAGTAGCAATTTTCCATATTTGGTTTGCTTTGCTAATTTGCCTTGTTTCGTCCTCTGTTTCCTTCTTTTGTAACTTTCTTCCCTCTTTTATAAACGCCTTGTTTGGTTTGGCTTCTTCTTTTTCTATTATTCTTGCTATATATATATATATACAAGTATAATATCTAGGGTTTTCTTTCCTGCTTTGCTTTAGTTCATGCTTTTATGACGGTTCTTAAACTCAATCTATTAAAAAAATTATTTAGTTCATAAGGAAATGTAATTTCTGTTTAGAAAAAATAATGAATATCAGAGGAAATATTGGAAAAAAATATTTGGTCAACTGTTTTTTTATTATTGTTTTGACAACATGAATCATTCATTATTCTATAGATCATATATTCTTTATCTTTGGATATTTTGTATACCGTGTATATATATAATAAGTTAATAATTTATCCTTGTGTAACTTAAAGATTAACTACAATGTTTTAGTTTTTAATAGATCAAGATTTTGGGACTAATATGATTGCTAAACGTGGCATTGCTTGAAGCAGAAATGCAGAATACGATAAAGAAAAGCAAAAGCTGTGGGGGCTTTTAACGTTTCTGTAGATATAGTAAAATCTTAGGGGAGAGGAATATGTTTTGTTTAGGAACTTGATTCAATGTGACAATAGGGAAAGGAGGCTAAGGAAGGAAAAGTATACCAAAATTAGGGTATTAGCATAAAAAGATGGAGATTTTGTATATATATATAGAGGAATATGTTTTGTTTAGGAACTTGATTCAATGTGACAATAGGGAAAGGAGGCTAAGGAAGGAAAAGTATACCAAAATTAGGGTATTAGCATAAAAAGATGGAGATTTTGTATATATATATAGAGGAATATGTTTTGTTTAGGAACTTGATTCAATGTGACAATAGGGAAAGGAGGCTAAGGAAGGAAAAGTATACCAAAATTAGGGTATTAGCATAAAAAGATGGAGATTTTGTATATATATATAGAGGAATATGTTTTGTTTAGGTAATTTGATTTCGATGTGACAATAGGGAAAGGAGGCTAAGGAATGAAAAGTATACCAAAATTAGGGTATTGCATAAAAAGATGGAGTTACTATAAGTAGCAGTTTTCCATATTTGGTCTGCTTTGCTAATTTGCCTTGTTTCGTCCTCTGTTTCCTTCTTTTGTAACTTTCTTCCCTCTTTTATAAACGCCTTGTTTGGTTTGGCTTCTTCTTTTTCTATTATTCTTGCTATATATAATATCTATAGGGTTTTCTTTCCTGCTTTGCTTTAGTTCGGTTCATGCTTTTATGACGGTTCTTAAACTCAATCTATTAAAAAAAAAACAAAATTAAAAGTTATTTAGTTCATAAGGAAATGTAATTTCTGTTTAGAAAAAATAATGAATATCAGAGGAAATATTGGAAAAAAATATTTGGTCAACTGTTTTTATTATTGTTTTGACAACATGAATCATTCATTATTCTATAGATCATATATTCTTTATCTTTGGATATTTTGTATACCGTGTATATATATAATAAGTTAATAATTTATCCTTGTGTAACTTAAAGATTAACTACAATGTTTTAGTTTTTAATAGATCAAGATTTTGGGACTAATATGATTGCTAAACGTGGCATTGCTTGAAGCAGAAATGCAGAATACGATAAAGAAAAGCAAAAGCTGTGGGGGCTTTTAACGTTTCTGTAGATATAGTAAAATCTTAGGGGGAGAGGATTACGTTTTCCCTAAAACTGAATCTGTTATATTTATAGGAAAATAAGATTTCCCTGTTTAACAGGACTTTCTATTTATTGTAACTGAAAGTATATATAGAGAATAACGTTTATTGTATTCGGAATTATCAGAACACTGGGAGAATACTAATATTGGCATGTAATAAATCGCTAATTGGCTGGTTGACATTTTTGTAAAATAATTTGAAAGGAATATCTGAAGTATTTAAGTAAATTGTTTATACAGCTCAACAATTTTCTTTTGCAGTGTAAATGATAGTTTAAGATATGTGTTTAAATATACTTTTAAATCACTAATTTCTGGTCTTTTATTTTTCTGGGGTCTTATTCAATTTTGAACTTCTAGCTTGGCCTGAACCATTTAACCGGTCTAACTATCATAAAAAATATTTTTGAAAAATGTCATAAAAACTATTTTTAAAATAAATCAAATAAAAGTCTTGCATACCACTCCAAAATGGTGACATTAAAATTGATGGTACAAACACCAATTTCCATGCTCTTTCCCCCATGTGTATAACCAAAATAGAATGGAAAAGTACTCTTTCTTCTCCTTTTCAATTTTGCAAAACTCTTTTGGTAACCTGCCAAAAAAAAGAGAACCAACCACTTGTCGCAGCTACATGCAATTTCTTTTACTTTCTTATATATATATAAAGTTATAAACTAGCTTAAATCAAAAACTATATTTCAAAGAAAATAATGAAATGTGATGATAATCACAAAAAGATACAAAAGACTAAAAATAGCATATTCTTTTTGTTGATATGGTCTAATATCTTTTGTAAATAGAAACAAAATACTATTGCTGTATATCCAACTCCTACTCGTACCGCGAATCTCGCTAATTTAATTTGTACACAAGGTCAAAAAGTTTAAAAGACGTAAAGTGCTATTGGCATGTTTGGACCTAAAAACAACGAATCGGTTGGGCCTCAAAGCCCATTATGATTTTTTTTATGTTGTATGAGAGTGTATACCGTTTAGTGATTTCTACTTTCCAAACAATATAAGCTTACCACTCTCATGTTGTATGAGAGTGTATACCGTTTAGTAGGGCTGGAATTATTATCCGAGATCCGGATCCGATCCGAGATCCGATCCGATCCGGATCCGATCCGAGATCCGATCCGATCCGGATCCGATCCGGATCCGATCCGGATCCGATCCGGATCCGATCCGGATCCGATCCGGATCCGATCCGGATCCGATCCGGATCCGCCCCACCCCTACCGTTTAGTGATTTCTACTTTCCAAACAATATAGCTTACCACTCTCATGTTGTATGAGATGTACAACGTTTAGTAATTTCTACTTTCCAAACAATATAAGCTTACCACTCTCATGTTGTATGAGATGTACAACGTTTAGTAATTTCTACTTTCCAAACAATATAAGCTTACCACTCTCATGTTGTATGAGATGTACAACGTTTAGTAATTTCTACTTTCCAAACAATATAAGCTTACCACTCTCCCTACAAAAATGTTCCCATCTTCAAACCAATTTTACACAACGAATCATTTGGGCCTCTAAGCCCATTATGATTATGATGTTGTATGAGATGTACAACGTTTAGTAATTTCTACTTTCCAAACTATATAACCTTACCACCCTCTCTACAAAATGTTTACATCTCCAAAACCAATTTTACACAACGAATCATTTGGGCCTCTAAGCCCATTATGATTATGATGTTGTATGAGAGTGTATACCGTTTAGTAGGGCTGGAATTATTATCCGAGATCCGATCCGGATCCGATCCGGATCCGATCCGGATCCGATCCGGATCCGATCCGGATCCGATCCGGATCCGAATCCGGATATCTGAATTTTAGGTCCGGATATCCGGATCCGCCCCACCCCTACCGTTTAGTGATTTCTACTTTCCAAACAATATAAGCTTACCACTCTCATGTTGTATGAGAGTGTATACCGTTTAGTGATTTCTACTTTCCAAACAATATAAGCTTACCACTCTCATGTTGTATGAGATGTACAACGTTTAGTAATTTCTACTTTCCAAACAATATAAGCTTACCACTCTCCCTACAAAAATGTTCCCATCTTCAAACCAATTTTACACAACGAATCATTTGGGCCTCTAAGCCCATTATGATTATGATGTTGTATGAGATGTACAACGTTTAGTAATTTCTACTTTCCAAACTATATAACCTTACCACCCTCTCTACAAAATGTTTACATCTCCAAAACCAATTTTACACAACGAATCATTTGGGCCTCTAAGCCCATTATGATTATGATGTTGTATGAGAGTGTATACCGTTTAGTAGGGCTGGAATTATTATCCGAGATCCGATCCGATCCGGATCCGATCCGGATCTAAAATCACGGATCCGACGGATCCGATCCGGATCCGATCCGATCCGTTGTTTTAAATATATTAAATTTTAAATATTATTAATAATTATAGTTCATTTATTAATATTTATACATAAAATTAGTCTTATAATATTATATTTTAATTTTAATAATATTATATGCATAAATATATTTATAAATTTTGTAAAAATATTTAATTTATGTAATATTTATAGATTTTTGTATTTTAAAAATATTCTTTATTTTTTAATTATTTTGACGGATCCGATCCGGATCCGAATCCGGATATCTGAATTTTAGGTCCGGATATCCGATCCGATCCGAGATCCGATCCGATCCGAGATCCGATCCGATCCGGATCCGATCCGGATCCGATCCGGATCCGATCCGGATCCGATCCGATCCGGATACTCGAATATCCCGGATATCCGGATCCGCCCCACCCCTACCGTTTAGTGATTTCTACTTTCCAAACAATATAAGCTTACCACTCTCCCTACAAAAATGTTCCCATCTTCAAACCAATTTTACACAACGAATCATTTGGGCCTCTAAGCCCATTATGATTATGATGTTGTATGAGATGTACAACGTTTAGTAATTTCTACTTTCCAAACTATATAACCTTACCACCCTCTCTACAAAATGTTTACATCTCCAAAACCAATTTTACACAACGAATCATTTGGGCCTCTAAGCCCATTATGATTATGATGTTGTATGAGATGTACAACGTTTAGTAATTTCTACTTTCCAAACAATATAAGCTTACCACTCTCATGTTGTATGAGATGTACAACGTTTAGTAATTTCTACTTTCCAAACAATATAGCTTACCACTCTCCCTACAAAAATGTTCCCATCTTCAAACCAATTTTACACAACGAATCATTTGGGCCTCTAAGCCCATTATGATTATGATGTTGTATGAGAGTGTATACCGTTTAGTGATTTCTACTTTCCAAACAATATAGCTTACCACTCTCATGTTGTATGAGAGTGTATACCGTTTAGTGATTTCTACTTTCCAAACAATATAGCTTACCACTCTCATGTTGTATGAGAGTGTATACCGTTTAGTGATTTCTACTTTCCAAACAATATAGCTTACCACTCTCATGTTGTATGAGATGTACAACGTTTAGTAATTTCTACTTTCCAAACAATATAGCTTACCACTCTCATGTTGTATGAGAGTGTATACCGTTTAGTGATTTCTACTTTCCAAACAATATAGCTTACCACTCTCATGTTGTATGAGAGTGTATACCGTTTAGTAGGGCTGGAATTATTATCCGAGATCCGATCCGATCCGCCCCACCCTACCGTTTAGTGATTTCTACTTTCCAAACAATATAGCTTACCACTCTCATGTTGTATGAGAGTGTATACCGTTTAGTAGGGCTGGAATTATTATCCGAGATCCGATCCGATCCGCCCCACCCTACCGTTTAGTGATTTCTACTTTCCAAACAATATAGCTTACCACTCTCATGTTGTATGAGAGTGTATACCGTTTAGTGATTTCTACTTTCCAAACAATATAAGCTTACCACTCTCATGTTGTATGAGATGTACAACGTTTAGTAATTTCTACTTTCCAAACAATATAGCTTACCACTCTCATGTTGTATGAGAGTGTATACCGTTTAGTGATTTCTACTTTCCAAACAATATAAGCTTACCACTCTCATGTTGTATGAGATGTACAACGTTTAGTAATTTCTACTTTCCAAACAATATAGCTTACCACTCTCATGTTGTATGAGATGTACAACGTTTAGTAATTTCTACTTTCCAAACAATATAGCTTACCACTCTCATGTTGTATGAGAGTGTATACCGTTTAGTGATTTCTACTTTCCAAACAATATAGCTTACCACTCTCATGTTGTATGAGAGTGTATACCGTTTAGTAGGGCTGGAATTATTATCCGAGATCCGATCCGATCCGAGATCCGATCCGATCCGCCCCACCCTACCGTTTAGTGATTTCTACTTTCCAAACAATATAAGCTTACCACTCTCCCTACAAAAATGTTCCCATCTTCAAACCAATTTTACACAACGAATCATTTGGGCCTCTAAGCCCATTATGATTATGATGTTGTATGAGAGTGTATACCGTTTAGTAGGGCTGGAATTATTATCCGAGATCCGATCCGATCCGCCCCACCCTACCGTTTAGTGATTTCTACTTTCCAAACTATATAACCTTACCACCCTCTCTACAAAATGTTTACATCTCCAAAACCAATTTTACACAACGAATCATTTGGGCTTTTAAGCCCATTATGATTTTGATGTTGTATGAGATGTACAACGTTTAGTAATTTCTACTTTCCAAACAATATAGCTTACCACTCTCCCTACAAAAATGTTCCCATCTTCAAACCAATTTTACACAAGCTTAAACCAGGTTTTTAGTAGGCAAGATAATACCTACTTACTGACTGTTAATCACCTGCTGAGAGAAAACGTAAGCACGAGACAACGGCTTCCTGAATCTTTTCAAATCAAGCGTCACGTTTTGGCGCTCAAGATAGATCTTCTTAGTGTAGTTCCATCCTTTTCTAGTAAAACTCCTCGGATCTCTAATTATCGGATCATCTTCACCATACTCATCATATAAAGAGCTCTCTCGGTTTGATCTCGTAACCAATGTACTCCAACCTCATCTTCTTGGCTGGTTCTCCGTAGTAAGTCTCAGCAGCCCACTCGGTTCCTAACGGTATGATCTGTATAAACACGGTTCTCGGTTTCAAGAAAAGGAAATGCGTCATCGCAGCTCCGTGCACACCGATCATGACGTCACTGGAGTTCAAAGATCTGTAGATTTTCGCCAGCTCTGTTGTTTTGTCCGGTCTCAGAACCTCGACAGAGAATCCAACTTCCTCGGCTAGTTTCACCAGACGATTCTCGTTCACTAGCTCTCTTGATCCGTTTCTTGACATAATCACCAGTTTCGGTTTGGAATCTCGAAACTCTGCTTCTTCGTCTCGAATCAATCCGTGGATACGTGGCCAGTAAGCACGATCCAACACGTTTCTGAAATCAAGAACCGTTTTATTCCCGAGCGTTAACGATGAGTCAACACTCAACTCGTCCTGAATCTTTAGTCCTACGATAGCTTCCTTGAAACAGTGCGTTCTGTTGTCGCCATTGAAGTCTATAGGAGGGTAATCAGAGAGCTGAGAGAGGATATCTCCGTACTTAGTGACCCACCAATTACGATACTCGACGATGACAAACACAACCTTCTTGTCGAAATGATGCGAAGTGATGAACAGAGGGATGATTCCTTCGTTGAACTCGTGGTAAACGTTTCCAGTGTATCCACCCGTTGAGAAAAACACAGCGGGAACGTTACGGTGCACAACATCGCAGTTCTTGTTGCTGTTGTTGTAATGATGCTCATCGTTGACATCTCTGGAGACGAGATTGAGTTCTTGAACTGTTTCCATCACGCTTGTTTCCCATTTCCTTGCGTAAGGTTTGATCTTCTCAGGGAGTTTGGACTTGGTTTTGATGGAAGTGAAGAGGAAGAGTGATGAGGAAGCAGAGTGTGTTCTAACGTCTCCTTTCATGATACAAATGTCGGATCTGAAACCGGTTCTGTCACAACACATTGTTCCTGGAGGCAGCATAAACAATTCAGACAGAGACACAAAAGGGTGGTCTGAAACATCTGTTTCGGTAGTACTGATCAGTGTTCTAAAAATCGGTTTAGACGTCCAACTAGTTGGCAAATCAGATCTGAACAAACAATATTTTTAAAAATCGGTCTTAACATTAAAAAGTCGGTCTAGACGCCAGCCTAAACATTAATCCTCTGTAAAGCTCTTAAACATTAGTATTAAGAGTGTAACTGTCAAAAGAAAAATTACCATTGGAGATTCCTGAACAAAGAGGTGCAATGAACTGTGCATAAGAGACAAGTCCTTGAACTTCTCTGCTAAAAGCATCTGCATAAAAGAGAGAGGTAAGACAACAACATTCACAAGTCACAGACCGGAACATGAGAACAGCTTATGAGTTAAACTTTGCAAAAAAGGTTACTTTTACCAATGAGAGAGAGAGGAGAAGCTGAAGATGTAACAGCAACAGAGGAAAGAGAGAAAAGTAATCAATAGAATCTTCTGTTTTGTACTCTTTAGGTATACGTCGCCGGAGACGGAGACGGGGGTGGCACCACCGGAAGCACCTTGTTCAACTGAAACTCTGAGTTTCTCTCCTTTTTTGATAAGTCTCTGGTACTGCACCATTTTTTGGAAGAAAACCCACAAGCAAAGTTTCGATTTTTACTATGATTCTGATCGAGTTCTGGTATTCTGACTAAGAATAATCCGGCAGGCCCATAAGAACGTTCACCGGTGAAAAATAATAAAAAAACACCTTTTAGAGAGAGAGAGAGAGAGAGAGAGAGAGAGAGAGAGAGAGAGAGAGAGAAGTGTCTTGTAAAAGACGTTTTTTCTGTCTTTCTGGGATTTGCTGCTTTCTCTTACACCAAGATAGAAACAGAGAACATGAGACTTTCGAGAAAGGATGTTTCAGTTTGAAAGGTTTTGTTTTTCTACGAAATTTCTTTTAGATTTTAGCAATTTAAAAAAAAATGTTTTGAACTTCAATCAGTTTATGTTTAGGCATCAACATATATGAAATCACGGAGAAACCGAGAGACGTGTCAAAGAAGAGGAAGTTTTTCTTTCAAAGAATTTTGTAAAGAATTGATCTTCTAATCTTTGGGTTTGAAAAAAACTTCATATATGATGATGACTATACATAAACTTTGAATGAATCTTTAATTATTCGTGTGGTTATAGACTACAGTTCCATGTTTAGACCGGAGGTTAAGGGAAAGTAAATGGGAAGTGATAATCGTAATTCACGCAATTTGAATAAATGGTCAACCGGTGGGCCATCACCATATCTAGCCTAATTAAGGGAATGTATTTACTGATTACTATATAGGATTTGATGTGTTTAACAACACCTTTTGCCACTATTACAAACTGTGGACAAGTACATCTCTTAAGCTTATAACCAGTGCCAGTTTTGTTTATATTATCAAACATGTTATAGTACTTTTCCTTGGGAAGAGAATGGACATAGATGATTGCATTTGCATGTGATGTGTTTCTTCTACTTTAGATATGCTCTCCTTTACATTTACATTGAATGTATGTAGTTGTGCATATGATTTGGTAATTTCTAAGATGTTTAGAAATCCTTCGTGACATGTAACTCCAAGAATCCAACACATAGCAGGTGATGAGCAAACATTGATCAGCTCTTCTATTTGCCTAACTTATGTACATTTGATGCGTTGCAGGTACTATTATAGAAGCCACTGGAGTTCAAGCAATAAAAGAAACATACAAGGATTTGTATCCATATCTGTCAGTGATAACAGATTCTTACTAATGACCTTTAGGAAAAACATAGTGTTGTAGTACATATTACCTCATGAATAGGAATCATCAATGTAAACTCAGTTTTTTTTTGTGACTTTGTCTTATGAATACATCTATGGTAAGACAGGGAGGTCTATGGAGCTGAAGGAAAAGAAACTCACACGGCCCTGAGCGATATGACAGAACATTAACGGCGCAGCTACACGGCTTTGCAGGACCTTAACATCTTCTTTGCTTGGTGGAGAGTCCCTGTAATAGAAGATCGACTATGTTGAGTAAAGATGCTTACTGAAAAACTTGCTTTCACAGTTAGAACTAACTAAACCAAACGCTTACCCAGAGAAGCAAGCCACAAAGCTCGGTTCACCAGGAGAAGACTTCTTAAACCGGCTGTTTGGCAAATACACATCAAACACCGCTCTTGCCTCACATATCTGCATACCTCCCAAGAGCCTAATCACATCATCCTTGTCTTCAGGACATTCACCGGTACAAGGCTCTTCTTCACCACTTGGTGTCGTAATGGCAGCATCTTTTGACGTCCACGGAACACCATGCCTTCTAACGATGTAACCTAAACCCTTCAAGTATCTATAAACCTCGTAGCTTTCCCAACAGCATCCGCTTTTCTCCTCTGCAATCTTCTCATACAACCCCTTCAACGGGATCACTACATCATCATCTTCATTACCTAAGATCTGCAACTCTCCTATCTCACTCAAATACCTGCCACGAGAAGGAAGAGAGAGATTACTTCATCAGATGTAAAACTGATCTTAAAACACTTATGTTTTCGACATACAAAGCCTCTTCTATGAAGCAATAAGTCTTTCCACTACGAATGATTCCAGTTGTTGTCCAAAGCTTCCCTCTTTTGACCTCAACTTCAGCCATTGCTAGCTCTGTAACCCAACGAGCCTTTGAAGATCCAACCCTACAATGTGCAAACCCACACAAACAAAAAAAAAATGATTAGACAGCTAAACCCAGAAACGAGTTGCTGAGTTCAATCAAACCTGAACTGTA
>CM028701.1:40546569-40582517 GCA_016771965.1 Brassica carinata | reverse complement strand
GGCAAATCCAAGCCTTTGAAGCTTCTCAAAGAGCCAGAAGGTTTGAAGCCATTGAATCCCAGATGATGATGATGAAGGTACGTTTATCGCATTCAATGTATGAATTAGAAATTTCAATTTTATTAGAGAAAACCGTAATTAAATTAACGAGGATGGTAATTTTTAATTTCCTCTTGATAAAAAAATCTTATACATGGTTAAAGGGTGAGTCTGCTGAAAGGCAAATCCAAGCCTTTGAAGCTTCTCAAAGAGCCAGAAGGATTGAAGCCATTGAATCCCAGATGATGATGATGAAGGTACGTTTATCGCATTCAATGTATGAATTAGAAATTTCAATTTTATTAGAGAAAACCGTAATTAAATTAACGAGGATGGTAATTTTTTAATTTCCTCTTGATAAAAAAAAATCTTATACATGGTTAAAGGGTGAGTCTGCTGAAAGGCAAATCCAAGCCTTTGAAGCTTCTCAAAGAGCCAGAAGGTTTGAAGCCATTGAATCTCAGATGATGATGATGAAGGTACGTTTATCGCATTCAATGTATGAATTAGAAATTTCAATTTTATTAGAGAAAACCGTAATTAAATTAACGAGGATGGTAATTTTTAATTTCCTCTTGATAAAAAAATCTTATACATGGTTAAAGGGTGAGTCTGCTGAAAGGCAAATCCAAGCCTTTGAAGCTTCTCAAAGAGCCAGAAGGTTTGAAGCCATTGAATCTCAGATGATGATGATGAAGAAGCTGCTGTGTGGGAAATAGAAGACGCTCCTGGTGCAGGTCTGTTTGTTTGAGTTTTATTTTATTTTTATTTTTTTTTACTCCCAATTCTCGCCTACAAGGAAGCTTGCTTAGCTTTTTTTTTTGTTTCAAGTAGATAAATTTTTTGCTCAGAATAGAGAAAAAAAGGGCAGTTTGATTGTGCAGAGCTCCTAGTTTAACTATAAGAGTGGGGGCCACATAATGTCAAAGAGAGAGAGAGTTTAGGTTCCATAATATATTTAATAAAATCAGCTTGGTTACTTTTCATTTTTTTTCTTAATTTGCAGGAAACGGTAAAAGGTTTATTTTGAAGAAGAAGACAACGGATGCTGGGAAGAATACTGAAAGCTAATGGATTAACCATTGATCATATAGAATAACGATGGTTTCAGTGCGATTAAGTTATGGTTATGTCAAGTGCGCTTCACTTTTAATTTGTTTGGTCTGTGTGTCTTTCCATTGTGTCTATGCAGCAAGACTCGAATTTTATAAGAGTCAACGTAATTAGTATACATTTTTGGGATTCTCATCATCTAAACCCATTTTATCAATCGTTTGTACATTTTTTTATTTATACTTTTTGAAGCAGACAAAAGGTTGGACGAGATTCTGTTTACATGCATGATAGTTATCCTAGACGACCAAGAAAAAGATGATCAGAGACATAGTTGGTCGTCTTTTCGCTTCTGCTCTTCCTGAGATCATGGAACAGAGACATCGAGTCATCAGTTGTGAAGATTATACTCAAAGAGGTGTTGAAGCTAAAAGGCAGCCATCATGAGTATCTAGCTTGCAGGTTCGTTTCCATTATCAAAGCTGTTATGGATCATGTATTAAATACATGGTTTTTGTATTCCTATCTTATGTTGGATATGAGGATGTATCTTTCTACAAGATCCTAGAGAAGGGTATACCTTAAGATGGCAATCCCATTTTTTTCCTTCTTCATATGTGGGAAACCTTGAATACGTACTGTACATACTGTTTGACAGGACTACTAATGAGATTAAAGCATTTTTCAAGTTGTTTTTGTCCATTTTAGTTTCAGCACTTTTACTTATGCGATTCAGGACTACTAATTTTCAGCATTTTTCAAGTCTGGGCGGTTGCTTTTCTTTTTGTTGTTCTATCTTGTCTCCTATCAAATGTCCATGCTTGATTTTTTTTTTTTTTAATATGTATGCACTATTGAAAAGAGACTGAGTGCTGGTTTCGCATAGTCCACATGTGATGGTGTTTTTGTGTATTTACTGACTGGTCGTGTCTTTCACTGCTCCTGTGGATCTGGAGGCCAGCATCGTTACAGGAATTTAGGCTGATGTGCCATCTGAAAGAATAACAGATCCTTCGGCAGTGGTATGTGTAACCAATTAGGTCTGGAGTTGAGTTTGTTGCCAATTAGGTCTAGAGTTGAGTTTGTTGCATGGATTAGTCCAGTCCTCTTTATGGTACTGTAACAGGGAAAGATATTTCTCCAGATATTTTCTGAAGGCAGAGTTTAACAGTCTGGTTGGTGATGTTGATTTGCTTGTTGAGGAAATAGGCTTAGGAGAGAGCGAATAAAATGTCAGTTTGAGGATGGTCTAGAATAAGGCCTCCAGCGGCTCAGGGTGCCACATGACAAAGTGTAGATTTGAAAGAAATGGGCGTGGAAATTCAATTGATATCTTTACGCATGATGGATTATTTGAACCCTTTGAAGAGTTGTGAATTGGCATTTTGTTCTTTTTTAAAAAAAAAATTTGACCACTTAAATTTGTTAATTAGATTGATGAAAATGATACAAATTGGCATTTTGTTCATGCAGTAATGTAAGACATTTTCAGCAGGTTTTCTTTACATAGTATATAAAAAGCAGTAAAGCACATATTTTTGTTAATCATAAGTGAGCTTCGATTTTAGGTTAAAGACTGAAAAAAAAAAATCATCATTCAAGAGAGCATCTTATCTAATAATTCAATACAAATTTATCAATGATCCGATTACATATGTAATTTTATACGCTGGGCCGGGCCTAAGCCCCTTGGAAGGAAACATTTTATTATCTCTGCCCACGTGGCCAATATTCATTGGTTCATTTGCTGTTTTGTCATAAATCAAGGTTAAGGCTTTAAGAAAAACTCAGACACTCTCTCGCTTCAGTATTTTTCGCCGCCTTCTCCTCCGGTTAGATCCCGATATGGCCACCATCACATCCAATGCGCCGCCCAAATCCTCCTCCTTCTCTTTATCCACTCCTCTCAAACCCCTAACCCCCAAATCTCCATCTCTCTGCTTTCCACCTCGCAAGAATCAACATCGTCTAGGTCTATCCATAAACGCCGCCGTATCACCACCTCCTCCAACCGAAACCAGAAACGCACCGTCACCGGACTACAGAGTCGAGATCCTCTCCGAATCCCTACCCTTCATCCAGAAATTCCGAGGCAAAACCATCGTCGTCAAATACGGCGGCGCGGCCATGACCTCCCCGGAGCTCAAAGCCTCCGTCGTCAGCGACCTCGTCCTCCTCTCGTGCGTCGGTCTCCGCCCCATCCTCGTCCACGGCGGAGGTCCAGACATCAACCGCTACCTCAAACAGCTCAACATCCCCGCCGAGTTCCGCGACGGCCTCCGCGTCACCGACGCCACGACGATGGAGATCGTCTCCATGGTCCTCGTCGGAAAAGTGAACAAGAACCTCGTGTCTCTGATCAACGCCGCCGGAGCCACCGCTGTAGGACTATCCGGACACGACGGTCGTCTCCTCACCGCGCGACCGGTTCCTAACTCGGCTCAGTTAGGTTTTGTCGGAGAGGTCGCGAGGGTGGATCCCAACGTGCTGCGTCCGTTGGTTGATTACGGTTACATTCCGGTGATTGCCTCCGTTGCGGCGGATGAGGCTGGTCAGGCTTATAACATCAATGCGGATACGGTGGCCGGGGAGCTAGCTGCGGCGCTGGGAGCTGAGAAGCTGATTCTGCTGACCGACGTGGCGGGGATCTTGGAGGATAAAGATGATCCGGGGAGTTTGGTGAAGGAGATTGATATAAAAGGAGTGAAGAGGATGATTGAAGATGGGAAAGTTGCTGGTGGGATGATTCCGAAGGTTAAGTGTTGTATAAGGTCTCTTGCTCAAGGAGTGAAGACGGCGAGTATTATTGATGGGAGGAGGCAGCATTCTCTGCTTCATGAGATTATGTCTGATGAAGGAGCTGGAACTATGATCACCGGATGAAGTCAATCATCAAATTCAAGTTCATGTTTTTTTTTGTATTTGGGAATGTCAATGCTTGTGTGGTTAGTTGAGTTAATCTTTTCCTCTCTTTGGAGACAATAATAAGGATAGCTGAGTTAATCTTCTTCTTTCTCTTTTGCTTAGCTTTGTTACTGTTTCTACATTTTGTTCAAACTATCTGATTCAGTCATAGAGTGTTGGCAAATGTTAGATCCTTCATGATTTGGCTACTTCCTGATTTTAAGTGGATTTGGTTAGTTCCTTATGGCTATGAGAGACAAACAAGGATTAGGTTAGTTCCTTATGGCTATGAGAGACAAACAAGACAGGATTAAGCGGTTCCAGAACGGATAGTTCCTGATTTGTCAACCCCTCCCAAGATTAGTTTTTCTTTTTCCTGGGTCCAAAGCCTAACACTCGAATCATATTACCTGATCAAAGCTTTTCATTACTATTCGGCTTTTTTCTCATTTGTTCGTGGGTTGGGCCGCATATTACGATCCATAAAAGTGTGATACATGATACAATTAAGGAAAGACAAATATTATATATCTAAATATTAAACAAAAAATATTATCAAAACTATATAAATAAAATAATCAGGAGGGGCATACAACACAAAATTTCTACATAGGAATAAATATTGTACTAAAATAATTTATTTTTCAAATACACAATAAAAATAAAATTTGTTTAATAGGTATTCTTAATTTAAAAAGATAAATAACATATATATAGCTTAATTCTTGTTATGAATTATATTATAAATATACCATAAATTATCTACAAACAAATAGACTTATTTACCATAATTTTTTGAATGTTTCCAGAAAATAATACATGATGAAAAAAAGACATGATACATATATGTAATCGTTGAGAATTGAAATCGTGATAGTGGATAATTGAGTTTTGAAAACAAAAGAAACATATATGGTGTGGGTTTAGAAACCAAAGAAACAGTGGACGGTTTGAAAGGCTAATACATATGAAAATAAGAGATAAACATAAAACATTAACGTGGAAAAACATAAACCAACAAAGTTTTTAACGGTTCGAGTGTACCACGTATATTGCTTTGAAAATTTGCTTTTAGCAACCTCGCCTAGTCAACTTTTGTTATTATAGTTTTATCCTTATTCACTAAGCGCATATGAATGATTTTCGAAAAACAGAGACATTAAACAAAGACTGGACATTTGAAAATAGAGGATTTTTGAAAAAAGTGGCTAAACTGGAGAGACTAAGTTTCTTGAGAGACTACATCATTTAGGTTTCTTGAGAGACTACATCATTTACTCACCTTCTTCCTCAGCGAAGATGAAGATCTGAAAGTTCATGTGAATATCTTTTAGATTTCTTTATCATCTATGTTGTGTCGTTATATTTGAGAGTGATGTTTTCGTTTTTGATTTTAAAAATCTGAATCATGATGTTTAGGTTAACTTTTCCGCCTTTCATATAAAATTATACATATAATTTTATGTGTGAATATGTTGTACAGTTTTTTAATATTTTAATATTATGAAATTTATTATTGTTTTTACATTTCCGTATAATCATATATATATATTTTTCTATTAATAAAAATTTCATCTATAAACTTGTGTTGTAACTAATTTACAATGCATTGGTCAATATAATTAGTGACTGCAAATTAAAGTATTGGTGTTACTTGGTTATTTTAAATTGGTTATATAAATATATGTTAAACAAACACTGTTTTTATGTAACTAGTGTTTGTGTTTTTTATAGGTATTTACAATTTACACATCAAATCTTCTTTAAAAAAATTAATTAAAATTATTAACTAAAAACTTTACAATATTGGGTGTTCTATTCTCAAATTAATTTTGTTGTCATTTTGTAACTGTTAATATATTTTTATGAGAAACATATAAAATTGTTAGAAAAAAAAATATTGTGAATTGACTTAATATTATCTAAATAGTCACTTTTCTAATTATATATTAGTTATGTTTGTTAACTTAAATAAATAGAATCATTTGTTGACTGCAAGCTTAATTATGTGGTAATTTAAAAGATATTTATTTGAAATTTAATAGGTTAATTTCTTGATAATTTGATCTAATTATTTTAAAATTGGTAATGATTGATCTTTTATATATATATAGTAGGGTTAAAGCGATGAAAGTACACTTGTGCTATAAATTCATTGTCGATAGAATATTTTCAATTCAGTGGAGTTCAAGGTGTTCCTTCCATCTGAATTGTGTACTTCTTCAACTCTAGTTGCTAATGAAATGTTTTTGACCAAAAAGTTTCTGTTCTAGCTTATTTGGGCCTTGATTCTTTCTTGGGTTTTCTATGATCCCCAATGTTTTCTTCTCCGTTGTGGTCTGACCCAATCAAGGAACAGCTGAATCCAAAACATACACTCTGCTGATGTGGTAATGACTTGGCTTGGCCCCAGATAGATACTCTAAACAGAGTGGGGGAGCACACGAGACAGAGATGGTAGGCTACAACGAACCTTCCTTCAATTACATTGTCACCGACCTTTGGACCCACGAATCTATGCAAGTTGTGATCTTCAATGACCCATTTTAATTCCAAAGTTCCCCACAAGTTGCTCTCTTTTTTTAATAGCTTTTGTCTTCTTCTTCTCTTATTGAGATGCTTTTCTTCCACTTGATTGGCTGATTTTTCAACTGTCAACTGACACTAACTGTATTGCATTATGTCCGAACACTAAAACACTGTTGTGTACAGTAAGGTTAAACTTTTTTTTGTCTTGTTCTATTCATTCGAGTTGCAGAATCTCAAGAAGAACCACTGCACTGATTTCCACCTTTGAGACTTTTTATGTTCTAATAAAACCAAAAGAATAGATTCTTTCAAGATTTTAGAATGAAACAAAACCTTTAATCAGTAAAAAGAAACAAAGAACATATTATTTCATCAAAACAGATCATGTCTTTTTTGGTATCATCATTATCATCATCATCAATGCCTATCTAGCAAACACAAAGAACTACCTTTCAACCGCGAGAAAGCTAAGTCTTTTCAGTAAACAAGAAAAAAAAAACAAATAGCAATGTTCATCATCATCTAAATGGTTCCCTCTTTAGCTTTCCAGCGGACAAGAGATATAAAGACTCTTTGTTAACTGGACTTAACAGTGTCCAGAACGATCCCTCTTGTTCTTCCCGGTGCTCCCCCGTTAATTGAAGCTAAATCCAACACGATCCTGCGCTCACCAAAACACGTTCCATTAACAAAAAAAAAAGAACTCTATAGAGAGATCAATTGAGAAAAATCAAGAACTTACATGTTGTTCTTGGTTGCTTCTCCTGTTTCTTGAATCATAATCTTATCTTCAATCTTTGTCACTGTGTGCTCCTTGGGAAGATTGATCCCTTCTACTGCTTTCATCAAACAATCCATTTAAGATTACTTTTCAACATGATTAGTATACTCTTCTGTTTTTGGTTTTTAATTACCTTCCACACCATTCACAGGAGCGTCATCGTTAATCCCCAAGAGATTCTGAAAACAGAGAAACAATTGTTATTTATCATCAAACATCAATGAAAGAGCTTTAAGAGAATTTTTTATTACAAAACAATAAAGTCACCTTAAGGTTCTTGTAGCATTCCTCAAGGTTGTCATTATACAGAATATGTTCAAAAATGCCTGAAGACTTCCCCGCTTTGATCTCAGCTTCAGCGTTTCTAAGCCGCTTTTGTATCTGCTCCTCTGTTTCAGTTCCTCTGTTTTTCAGAGCATTTGAAACGTTAGGATATAACTTTACAATGAAAGGTCTCAAGAAAGTAAAAACTCTTCATCTTTACCTGGCACGGAGCCTATCTTCAAGCTCCTTCATTGAAGGAGGACAAACGAATATGAATATAGCATCAAGAGAACTCGACTTCACAGACCTCGCTCCTTGAACATCAATGTCAAGAATACATCTCTACACACACACACACAAAAAGATAAGTTAAATCATTTTAAAAGATTAGCAGTATAAAAGATGATCTCTTCCTTACCTTTCCTGAATCTGTTACAACCTCAACAGACTCAATGCTCGTTCCGTACAGATTACCATGAACAGAAGCGAACTCAAGAAACTTCCCATCATTAATCTCTTTCTCCATCACAGTTTTATCAGCGAAATGGTAGTGAACACCGTTCTTCTCCATAAACCTCGGAGATCTAGTCGTGTGGCTCACGGAGAACCCAAACATCGAAGGAAACTCTTTCATAAGCATTGCTATCAACGTTCCTTTACCAACTCCGGAAGGACCGCTTATGACAATAGGCTTCTCTGCGTTTCCTCTCACTCCTTTGCTCCAAGCAACAACCTCTTTCCCTAAGAGTTTCCTTTGTTCCCGGACAAAAGGACTGTCCACCTAATGTCAACGTTCAGACATAAGACAAAGATTCTGTTTTCTAGTTTAACACTGATGTCTACTAACCTCAAGGAACCAGATGGAGTCGTCGGAAGCTGAGCCTTTTTTGATGACCAGGATCCGGCCATGTTTGAGAACAATGGCAGAGTAGCCCTTGCAGGGCTTAGGTCCTGTTCCAAGAACAGTGGGACTGGACCTGAAACACACTCCAACATTAATGGAAGCAGAAACTAACAGATCAAGATGGAAACCCATAGAAAACACACCACTTGTTGGTGGTTTTGTCATGAATCTGAACTCCAAGGAACAACGGGTTCCCTTCATGACTTCCACCAATCACATACTGCAAAAGACAAAACAACCTCAAGATCAAAAACCAAAGGTCAGAGAATCATCAAAGATTATGAAACATTAGGCTTACGGATCGATCCCCGATTTGGACTGATGTATCTCTGTCTTCGGATTTGACGCCAAAGCCATTGGTGTGGTGTCCATTCTCCAGGTGATCAACAAAGAAAGCTGGTGCTTCTCCCTATTTAACAAGAAAATCAAAAAAGAATGTGAGAAAAACAATGAAGAGCAACGAAGTGAATCGCGCCAAAAAGAGGCTCACCATAGATGGTTTTTTTTATAAGCTTCCAAGAGAAGACACAAACTCTGCCTGAGCTATGGGCACAATCACATCAAAACAAGAGATCAAACACACAGAAACAAACAAACAAACAACAGAATAAAGGTTCGACCTTTCTCGGGTGTTGAAAACAAAAACACAAAACTTTGAAAAAACGTAAACACAGATCTCATTAAAGAAACCAAACCCAGAAAAGCATTTGTTCGTACCTAGAGGAAAGACGAAAGCTTTTTTTTGGATCGAATTGGAGGAGAGGAGGATTGTGTGTATTTTTATATCGGCAAATTATGAAGAAAAGTGGGGGGGAGAGGAGAGAATTGAGAAACAAGTAATTGTGGGGGTGCTTTATTTGAACAACAAGGTTTCAGTTTTTAATGGGCAAATCGATTGTATCTCTTTCTCTCTGGAAATTTGATGTGCAATCGTCGACAAGTCCCAAGACAACTTGGAGACAAAAGCGGCCGTGACGGTGTGTGACCTCTAGGAAATCTCGGAGCACCTTCTTTTTTTTTTATAATAAGGTCATTAGTATTATTTTATTCTAATAATATTGTTTAATTAAAGTTTTGATTTTCATTAAAAGATCAAGTTAAGACAAAAATAAATATTAAAATTTTTGTTGGGATGTAAAGTTTCTTATGCACCGATAGTTTGAAGAAATATAAAAAATTAGGTGTTTTATCCGCACATGCGGACATAAACATAAATAATTATTAATTTATATCTTATTAATTCAAAATCAGTATAATAGATAAATATTTATATTTTAACAAAACGTTTAAATCAAACATCAAAATATATATATATATATATATGATAGAGGAATTCATCAAAATATATATGTTTACTGTTGTGATAAACTTTTAAAAGCACTTATATATTAGAAATATTTAAAAAAATATTTTTTACAAATATTTTTGATTGATTAATATTTAATATAATTTGTTCTATCTCTTAATGTTTTATAATAAAAATATGATTTCCAGATAACTACAAAAAAATATATATATATATATATATATATATATATATATATATATATATATATAAGAATTATCTTATTTAAAAAGATAAATTATTTTGATGATTTTTTATCATATTAGTTTATAATCAATTAGCTAATATAACTTATAATCTAATGTTATTAATATAGAATTTTTTTTAAAAAATTATATAATAAGCAAAATTACACAAATCATGAAAACATGACATATAACAAAAATAACTATTTTATTGATAAATATTTAATTATAAATTATTCTATATCGTAGTCTTTTATAATAGAAACTATTATTTTCTAGATAACAACAAAATATATATATAAGAATTATCTTATTTTTATTTTTTTTGATAATTTATCATATTAATTTATAATCAATTAGGTAATATCAAATATAATTAAATTTTATTAATATAAATTTCGTTTTAATTATATAATAAGTCAAATACCTAAAATCATGTTTATTATTGTGATAAACTTTTAAAAGCACTTATATATTAGAAATATTTTAGTAAATATTTTATACAAATGTTTTTGATTGATTAATATTTAATTATAAATTGTTTTATTTCTAAGTGTTTTATAATAAAAAATATTATTTCCAGATAACAAAAAAATAATATATATATAAGAATTATCTTATCTTAGAATATTATTTTTTATATGTTTTTATTTTGATGATTTTATTATATTAGTTTATAATCAATTAGATAATATAACTAATAACTAATATTATTAATATACAATTATTTTTAATTATATAATAAGCAAAATACCTAAAATCATGAAAAACATGAAAAGATAAACAATATAATTTTTTGATTTATTAATATTTAATAATTTATTTTATATTTTTTAATTTTTTATAGTAGAAAATATTATTTTCGCGATAACAACAAAATATCTATATAATAGTTATCTGACTTTTTTTTTTAAAAAAGAAAATTTTATTTTGATAATTTATCATAATAATCTATAATCAATTAGGTAATATAAAATATAATCTAATGTTATTCATATAAAATTTGTTTTAAATTTATAGGTAATTATATAATATTTTAATGTTGCTAAAGTAAATATTTTAACTATGATGATATTATTATATTTTTTAATTATTCTAAAGATAATGATAAATTATCAGCTAAATCATTACAATTATTTATTTTATATTTTTAATCTTTTATTGTAGAAAATATTATTTTCGCGATAACAACAAAATATCTATAGAATAATTATCTAATTTAAAAAAAAGAAAATTTATTTTGATAATTTATCATATTAATATAAAATTTGTTTTGGTTATATAATAAGTCAAATACCTAAAATCATGGAGAACATGACACATAAGCAAATTCACTTCTCAAATAATCGTATAGATTCAAATATATTTATAGAATATGGTTAAATATTTTTAAACAACACTAAAAGTATAAGCTTCAATATATATAGCAATTAACGAAAACATCAATATTTTCGTAGGGGGTGGTTAACCCACAAATATTGAGTGATATTAAAAAAATATGGCAAAATTGTTTTATTTCAAATTGGCATCCTCCACTTACATATTATGAAGCTCAAAGAGGTTAGGACCTTTGTTGTCTCTGTTTCTCTAGAAAATAATGATTTTATAGTAGTTAGTCCACATATTTAAGCAGTATATGAATTTAGACTAAATTAATTGTTAAAAATTAGAATGATGTACATGTACATTGAAAGTTGGTTTAGAATACATTAATACAAATGTAGAATGTGGTTAAATAATTTTAAACAACACTAAAAGTATTAGCTTCAATATATATAACAATTAACGAAAAACTCAATTTTTTCGTAGAGGTTAACCCACAAATTTTGAGTGATATTAAAAAAATATGATAATATTGTTTTATTGCAAATTTGCATCCTCCACTTACATATTATGAAGCTCAAAGAGGTTATGAATCTTTGTTGTCTCTGTTTTTCTAGATAATAGTGATTTAATAGTGGTTAGTCCACTTATTTAATCAGTATAGGAATTTATACTAAATTAATTGTTAAACATTAGAATGATGTACATCTACCTTGAAAGATGGTTTAGAATACATTAATAAGAATATAGAATATGGTTAAATATTTTAAACAACACTAAAAGTATAAACTTCAATATATATAACAATTAACTAAAAACTCAATATTTTCGTAGGGGTGGTTAACCCACAAATTTTGAGTGATATTAAAAACTATGGCAATATTGTTTTATTGCAAATTTGCATCCTCCTTTTACATATTATGAAGCTCAAAGAGGTTAGAAACCTTTTTGTCTCTTTTTCTCTAGAAAATAATGATTTTATAGTAGTTAGTCCACATATTTAAGCAGTATATGAATTTAGACTAAATTAATTGTTAAAAATTAGAATGATGTACATGTACATTGAAAGTTGGTTTAGAATACATTAATACAAATGTAGAATGTGGTTAAATAATTTTAAACAACACTAAAAGTATTAGCTTCAATATATATAACAATTAACGAAAAACTCAATTTTTTCGTAGAGGTTAACCCACAAATTTTGAGTGATATTAAAAAAATATGATAATATTGTTTTATTGCAAATTTGCATCCTCCACTTACATATTATGAAGCTCAAAGAGGTTATGAATCTTTGTTGTCTCTGTTTTTCTAGATAATAGTGATTTAATAGTGGTTAGTCCACTTATTTAATCAGTATAGGAATTTATACTAAATTAATTGTTAAACATTAGAATGATGTACATCTACCTTGAAAGATGGTTTAGAATACATTAATAAGAATATAGAATATGGTTAAATATTTTTAAACAACACTAAAAGTATAAACTTCAATATATATTGCAATTAACGAAAAACTCAATATTTTCGTAGGGTTAGCCCACAAATTTTGAGTGATATTAAAAAACTATGGCAATATTGTTTTATTGCAAATTTGCATCCTCCTTTTACATATTATGAAGCTCAAAGAGGTTAGAAACCTTTTTTGTCTCTTTTTCTCTAGAAAATAATTATTTTATAGTGGTTAGTCCACATATTTTAGCAGTATATGAATTTAGACTAAATTAATTGTTAAATATTAGAATGATGTACATGTACATTGAAAGTTGGAGTAGAATACATTAATACAAATGTAGAATGTGGTTAAATACTTCTAATTAACACTAAAAGTATAAGCTTCAATATATATAGCATTCAACGAAAAATTCAATATTTTCGTATGGGTTAACCTACAAATTTTTGAGTGAAATTAAAAAAATATGACAATATTGTTTTATTGAAAAGTTGCATCCTCCACATTCATATTATGATGGTCAAAGAGGTTTGTAACCTTTGTTGTCTCTGTTTCTCTAGATAATAGTGATTTTATAGTGGTTAGTCCACTTATTTAAGCAGTATATGAATTTAGACTAAATTAATTGTTAAAAATTAGAATGATGTGTATGTACTATGAAAGGTGGTTTAGAATACATTAATATGAATGTAGAATATGGTAAAATATTTTTAAACAACACTAAAAGTATAAGCTTCAATATATATAGAAATTAACGAAAAACTCAATATTTTCGTAGGGGTTAACCCACAAATTTTTAGTGAAATTAAAAAAATATGACAATATTGTTTTATTGCAAAGTTGCATCATCCACTTACATTTTATGATGCTCGAAGAGGTTATGAACCTTTGTTGTCTCTGTTTCTCTAGATAATAGTGATTTTATAGTGGTTAGTCCACTTACTTAAGCAATATATGAATTTAGACTAAATTAATTGTTAAAAATTAGAATGATGTGTATGTACTATGAAAGGTGGTTTAGAATACATTAATATGAATGTAGAATATGGTAAAATATTTTTAAACAACACTAAAAGTATAAGCTTCAATATATATAGAAATTAACGAAAAACTCAATATTTTCGTAGGGGTTAACCCACAAATTTTTAGTGAAATTAAAAAAATATGACAATATTGTTTTATTGCAAAGTTGCATCATCCACTTACATTTTATGATGCTCGAAGAGGTTATGAACCTTTGTTGTCTCTGTTTTTCTATATAATAGTGATTTTATAGTGGTTAGTCCACTTATTTAAACAGTATATGAATTTAGACTAAATTAATTGTTAAACATTAGAATGATGTACATGTACCTTGAAAGGTGGTTTATAATACATTAATAAGAATATAGATTATGGTTAAATATTTTAAAAAAACACTAAAAATATAAGCTTCAATATATATAGCAATTAACGAAAAACTCAATATTTTCGTAGGGGTTAGCCCACAAATTTTGAGTGATATTAAAAAAATATGGCAATATTATTTTATTGCAAATTTACATCCTCCACTTACATATTATGAAGCTCAAAGAGGTTAGGAACCTTTGTTGTCTCTTTTTCTTTAGATAATAATGATTTTATAGTGGTTAGTCTACATATTTTAGCAGTATATGAATTTAGACTAAATTAATTGTTTAATATTAGAATGATGTACATATACATTGAAAGTTGGTGTAGAATACATTAATACAAATGTAGAATGTGGTTAAATACTTATAAACAACACTAAAAGTATAAACTTCAATATATATAGCATTTAACGAAAAACTCAATATTTTCGTAGGGGTTAACCTACAAATTTTGAGTGAAATTACAAAAATATGACAATATTTTTTTATTGCAAAGTTGCATCCTCCACATTCATATTATGATGGTCAAAGAGGTTAGTAACCTTTGTCGTCTCTGTTTCTCTAGATAATAGTGATTTTATAGTGGTTAGTCCACTTACTTAAGCAATATATGAATTTAGACTAAATTAATTGTTAAAAATTAGAATGATGTGTATGTACTATGAAATGTGGTTTAGAATACATTAATATGAATGTATAATATGGTTAATATTTTTAAACAACACTAAAAGTATAAGCTTCAATATATATAGCAATTAACGAAAAACTCAATATTTTCGTAGGGGTTAACCCACAAATTTTAAATGAAATTAAAAAAATATGACAATATTGTTTTATTGCAAAGTTGCATCCTCCACATTCATATTATGATGGTCAAAGAGGTTAGTAACCTTTGTCGTCTCTGTTTCTCTAGATAATAGTGATTTTATAGTGGTTAGTCCACTTACTTAAGCAATATATGAATTTAGACTAAATTAATTGTAAAAATTTAGAATGATGTGTATGTACTATGAAATGTGGTTTAGAATACATTAATATGAATGTATAATATGGTTAATATTTTTAAACAACACTAAAAGTATAAGCTTCAATATATATAGCAATTAACGAAAAACTCAATATTTTCGTAGGGGTTAACCCACAAATTTTAAATGAAATTAAAAAAATATGACAATATTGTTTTATTGCAAATTTGCATCCTCCACATTCATATTATGATGGTCAAAGAGGTTAGAAACCTTTTTTTATCTCTGTTTCTCTAGATAATAGTGATTTTATAGTGGTTAGACCACTTATTTAAGCATTATATGAATTTAGACTAAATTAATTGTTAAACATTAGAATGATTTACATGTACCTTGAAAGGTGGTTTAGAATACATTAATAAAAATATAGAATATGGTTAAATATTTTTAAACAACACTAAAAGTATAAGCTTCAATATATATAGCAATTAACGAAAAACTCAATATTTTTGTAGGGGTTAACCCACAAATTTTAAATGAAATTAAAAAAATATGACAATATTATTTTATTGCAAATTTGCATCCTCCACATTCATATTATAATGGTCAAAGAGGTTAGAAACCTTTTTTATCTCTGTTTCTCTAGATAATAGTGATTTTATAGTGGTTAGACCACTTATTTAAGCATTATATGAATTTAGACTAAATTAATTGTTAAACATTAGAATGATTTACATGTACCTTGAAAGGTGGTTTAGAATACATTAATAAAAATATAGAATATGGTTAAATATTTTTAAACAACACTAAAAGTATAAGCTTCAATATATATAGCAATTAACGAAAAACTCAATATTTTCGTAGGGGTTAACCCACAAATTTTAAATGAAATTAAAAATATATGACAATATTGTTTTATTGCAAAGTTGCATCCTCCACATTCATATTATGATGGTCAAAGAGGTTAGAAACCTTTGTTATCTCTGTTTCTCTAGATAATAGTGATTTTATAGTGGTTAGACCACTTATTTAAGCATTATATGAATTTAGACTAAATTAATTGTTAAACCTTAGAATGATGTACATGTACCTTGAAAGGTGGTTTAGAATACATTAATACAAATATAGAATATGGTTAAATATTTTTAAACAACACTGAAAGTATAAGCTTCAATATATATAGCAATTAACAAAAAAACTCAATATTTTCGTATGGGTTAACCCACAAATTTTGAGTGATATTAAAAAAATATGACAATATTGTTTTATTGAAAATTTTCATCCTCCACTTACATATTATGAAGCTCAAAGAGGCTAGGAACCTTTGTTGTCCATGTTTCTCTAGATAATAGTGATTTTATAGTGGTTAGTCCAGTTATTTAAGCAGTATATGAATTTAGACTAAATTAATTGTTAAACATTAGAATGATGCACATGTACCTTGAAAAGTGGTTTAGAATACATTAATAAGATTATAGAATATGGGTAAATATTTTTAAACAACACTAAAAGTATAAGTTTCAATATATATAGCAATTAACGAAAAACTCAATATTTCAGTAGAATATATTAATATTTTATAATAGAAAATAATATTTTTCAGATAACAAAAAATATCTATGTAAGAATTATCTTTTTAATGTTTTGTTAATTTTTATGATTTATCATATTAATTTATAATCAATTAGGTGATAAAAATATTATCTAATATATTTATATAAAATTCGTTTTAATTGTATAATAAGTCAAATACCTAAATCATGGAGAGCATGACACATAAGCAAATTCACTTCTCAAATAATAGTATAGATAGATAGATTCAAATATATTTATACAAATTTTTAGATATCCACATACAAAATCAACTAAAATAGCATGTATTAATATTATAATGTGAAAGTCTCTAACAAATCTCGGAGCACCTTCTTTTTTATAATAAGGTTATTATTATTTTATTCTAATAATATTGTTTAATTAAATTTCTGATTCTTTTTTAAAAGGTTAAGATAAAAAAATATTTTTTTTGTTGGGATGTAATTTCTTATAATAGTTGTTCTGCATTGATAGTATTGGCGAAATATAAAAAATATATAATATATTTATTTTTTTGTCAACATAATATACTTATATAAATTTTTAGACATCCACATAAAAAAATCAACTAAAATAGTATGTATTAATATTATAATGTGAGAGACTCACATAAAAATTGAAAGATCTATGCTAAGAAAATCATTTTGGGAACTTTAAAAACTTTAGTATTATAATATTGATATATACTGCAAAGAAATTATTTGAGATATATCGAATAATGGTGCTCTAACTTTATGAAAAGATTTATTCTTCATAGTCATTTATTATTGAGATATGATAGTATTTTAAAATTTGTGTCAACTTGTATTTTATTATACGTATTTCATTTCAAATTTAAGTTGGCACTAACTTTACGGGAAGATGGAGTAACTTTTTCTCTTTTTCACCTTTTTCTAATTCTTGTATAATTAATTTTGATTCGCTGGTGACTTGGTAAGTCACGTGCAATCATTTTGTACTTTATACAGTAAAATAATGCTGACTTAAATGTTTTGATATGCATAGTTAACAATTTTACATTTATTGATGACAAAAAAAAATTGTACATTTAGTGACAAAATGATATTTTAATATTTTACGTATAAAATATAATCGATTAAGAAAACAGTTCTACTAAAAATCCAAGATCACACCATTCTAAAGTTTAATTCCTTTTTACGTTTGACAAAAAAAAACTCCTTTTTACGTTATCCATGCATATGTACATGGAGTAATCGGGAACTATATTTTATTGTAAAAAAAAAAACTGTTTTGATATCTAAAGTATATAATTATGATTAACTGTTGATGTCATAAAATTTATAGCTGATCAGTTTTAAAGTGTTTTATTTGAAACAAAATAGATATTTAAAGTGTTTTCACCTTTTTGAGGCAAATGTGGAGAACAAAAACTGTTTGATGAAAAATATTCAAGTAGACAGACTTAATAATAAAAACCACTCACTCCATCAACTATCCTATTTTTTTACAAATAGTTGGTAGTTTTTTTAAAAAAAAATTGATGAATTCTTGCAGTTTCGAGAGTTAGGTTTTAACCTTAAAATTAATATGAATACATCGAAATATATTGTAGCACAATATTTTTTTTCCAAAAGAGAAGCACATATTTAAATACAGATTCTTCCAGCTTAGATGACACGACGGTCATTTAGTTGTCACATCATTATAAATGGTGGGAACGGTTACTACTATCATTTTCACTATTCGGAACTTGCATAGGTTGAAAACTTGGTATGATTTAAATCAATTCTTCGGAAGGCAAGCTATTGAAGCCAAAAGCGGTAGAGTTTGAAAGAGTTTCAGACGACTAAAATAAATAAAAAAGGACCACGATGAGTTAACGTCTAGAAGAGGTTAACATTTAATCTTAATTATGTAAAACGTGATACTAATGTTAGACAAAGTCATACGAGATTTGTTATAAACTTGGGATGGTGTCCCCGAAAATTCAGAGTTATATTCAAACATGAACACCAAACCATCAGTCCTCCAAGTTTGAATATTAGAAAATGGATAAGGACATCAATACATGGTTTTGTCCTCGTCCTTCTTTTTCTTGTATCTTTATAACATTCTCTATTTCGTTATTCCAATACCTTGTATAAAAGTCCAATATGACCATTTGCGCGAAGAATATCATCCATGATCTGTAATTAAACATTTCTAGAATTTATATATCTGTAAGACGTGTGAAACCCATGGGCTATATTGCGTGTCAATCGAGTTTGATCAGACAGACTCAAACTCGAAGGGCTGCACATTTTTGGGGCTATATAACTCTATAAGTATTTAACTATACAAATAGTTGAACCAATCAAACATAAGAAAAATACTGAATACTAGTTGACTAAAATACGATTTCTTAATCTAAGAAAGTACAGTTATTAATCTTGCGCCTGCCATCTCATAAATTGGAACGGTCCTGCTAGTATCCATAGTTCTTTTTCTGACCAGAGCTCAACCTCTCTGCCAAACAAATGGACCATAATGAAAATAACATAATTGGAACAAACTAAAACTGCCTTCACACCAAAAAAAAAAACAAACCAAAAACTGCCAAATCTCGATAAGACATAGTCAAAGTCTTGGTGCACCAAAATTCAAATGGATTAATTAGAAATATAAAGCTTCGAGACCATATAGAGAATGTGGGTCATCGGTTGAAAAAGATAAAAATAAAACATGTGTTATGATATTGTTTAGGAATCAAAATGTTCTGAATCTCAGATAATATGAATGAGATTCTAGGAGATGGAACTTGTCTTAGACCAAAGCAATCCAGACAACATTTTCAGTTTGGTAAACAAAAGATGATGTGTGACACTTAAATTTAGAAGAGAGAACGTCGTGGACTAGGACTAGGACTTGGTCTCCTTATGGATGCTAACGCTAACGTGTTTCCAACGTTGCATTCAAGAATTTAATTATTTGGTATGTTGAAAAGTTTCCAAGAATCCTATTGTAACATCCCGAGTTGTGATATGTGGAAATGATTAAGAGAATTGATTTGGCTACCTATGTCACCAAAGTTGACTTATCTTTTCCGGAGCACATCTCGAAAGAACTCCGAGTTAAGCGTCTTGGTGGAGTAGTGGAAGGATGGGTGACCTATCGAAGTGATTCGCGATAAGCGAAAGTGAGGCCAAAACACGGAAAAGGTCATGTGGTGATTGCAGGTCGAGAAACAATGATTTCGAGCCTTCAGAAATTTAACGACCGACCGTCGGATGGGATGGGACCCACGGACCAAGAGAGTATGGGTGGCCCATTAGCCATGGGCTGGTCGGGCGCTACAAGTGGTATCGAGCTGGTTACCGCCTCGGTTCTCGATCGAGAGGCGCCTCGGAGACTGTTGCGTGCAACGAGGACGCTATGCTCTTTGAGAGGGGTGAATTGTAACATCCCGAGTTGTGATATGTGGAAATGCTTAAGAGAATTGATTTGGCTACCTATGTCACCAAAGTTGACTTATCTTTCCTGGAACATCTCGAAAGAACTCCGAGTTAAGCGTCTTGGTGGAGTAGTGGAAGGATGGGTGACCTATCGAAGTGATTCGCGATAAGCGTCGCGAGTGAGGCCAAAACACGGGAAAAGGTCATGTGGTGATTGCAGGGTCAGTAAACAATGATTTCGAGCCTTCAGAAATTTAACGACCGACCGTCGGATGGGATGGGACCCACGGACCAAGAGAGTGGGCGTGGGTGGCCCATTAGCCATGGGCGGGTCGGGGCGTTATACCTATTTTCTATTGGTATCCGTCAGTTTCATGGTATGATATGTCAACCCCCCACCCGAAGAAAAATCACCGAGATTTACTATCCCAAGATGATGATCAGGCGGTAAGCCGTAATCTAAGATATGGGTTAATTGATTGGGCTGTGCTGAAAATGCGTAGCCTACCCCGGCCCAATTGTTTTACAAATTGCAACAAGTGTTATATTCTTCTCGAATCTCGAGTTTATCTTCCTTGTCATACAAACAAGAATCGGTGCTTGATTCAGTGAATCAATTCAGACCGTGCCGAAAAACTCGGCAACATACTGTACTTCAACTCGTTTTTTCTGAATTCTCAAATCTCTAGTTTGTAGACACTTGTGACCGAAACATATTTTTTTCATAAACCCTTTTCTTCTATGCCACGATTAAATCTGCATCGTATCAACCTTTTTCCTCTCGAGATGTATCAATTAAAGTTTCTATATTTTTCTTGCTTTCACCTATCTTTAATTATTTGAGTAGTAGAAAAGCAAAGTAACAATGTTACTCTATAACTTTTACGAAAGTGTTACGGTTTAAATAAAATACTAATCAATGTGGGTCAACTGCATGAGAATATTATAAGAAGCTAATATAATTGAGTAAAAAAAATTAAGAAAGTAATAAGGTAGATATGATATAAATTGACATTTGATACGTGGCTTTTTCCTACTGGGATCTCCGAGCACATTCAAAAGCTGACGTGTTTAGCTTATTTTGGCGGGACACGCCACCACTCGTTTAGCGACACGTACATTTCTTTATTACACGGAGACACGTGTTAGCTTGTAGCTTGGTCCACAAGCATTATCCCATATTCGTGGTAGGTCCCGTATTGCCGACACTCCTTGCACTATGATAACTTAAATTTCTATTTCCATTTCAAAATAAAAATACGAGAAACTCTATTTCTTTTTGCATTGTGAAAGTTTCTTAAAATTATTCTAGTAAATAAAAATACTACCCACTGATTAAAGGACCCTTTTAATTTTAAAGATCTCTTAAGATGCTCTTGAATAAATAAAAAAACACTGAACCGTATTAGGTTAAAAGTGTGAAAATTAGGTTTAATTTAAATAAATTATTTTCCACCGAATTAATTAATCAATCTCTAGCTAAAATATCTTAAGCTAACACGTCTTTGAAAAATATTAATGTAGTCATCATCGCTTATTTACTGGACAAGCGTAGCTTTCATGGAAAGAACTCTAACACTTGTTAATATTTCACCTATCATCTAAACAATTCGTTACACAAAATGATTAAGCCATAATCATTGATTATTTATTCTTCCTTTGCCTTGGTGTCCTTCTTTCATCTTCTAACCAATATCATCAAGAGCTCAGCTTCTAATCACACAGTATACTCCAGTACTACTAGTACTAGCTAGCTAGCTACACCATCTGATGTTGACTCTGTACAGTCAAGAGAGCTCATCAACAGAGATCACCACCACGAGTACCGATGCTTCCGACAGCCGGGACGATACTCCGCCGCCGTCAGAGACCGTCGTGAGAGATATTCACGCGACGACGACAACGGAGCTTCCCCGTACTCCCCAGCAAAGAGGAGGACAGTTGTCTCCCACGAGGTCAGTGAACTTCAGCGACGGAGCTTCTTCTGCCAGCGAGAACTTCACCACAGTGAGCAGAGAGTTCAACGCTCTAGTCATCGCCGGCTCTTCCATGGATGCTAACAACAACAACAGCAACGGGAATAATAACCAAGTGGTAAGTCATCGTGACGTCATAAACGAGCTGACCAGGATCAGCGAAGACGAAGACGGTGGTGGTGGTGAACATCATCATCATCAGGTGCCTGAGGAAGATACCAACCCGTGGGCGATCGTACCGGACGGTTACGATAACCGAGCCGGTTCGGAGAATATTGTGACGACGAGTTCGTCAAGTGGTCAGAATCGGTTGGTGGCGGCTGCCTCGGTGCAGAGGGTGAAGAGGGACGAGGTGGAAGCGAAGATAACGGCGTGGCAGACGGCGAAGTTGGCTAAGATTAATAATAGGTTTAAGAGACAAGAGGCCTTTATTAACGGTTGGTTGAATGAGCAGGTCCATAAAGCTAACTCTTGGATGAAGAAAATCGAGGTTAGCTTTATACAACCCATTAGTTAGCGAGTTGTTTTAAAAAAAATTAATATGACACGAGTTATTTTTATTTCAAACATATTATTTTGAAATTATACAGATTATTGTCTTGTAATCCATTGTGTGTGTTAAAAATATATTTCAAAAGAAAATAGGATGGCTATATGTATGTTGTAATGGTGATGATGATCGGATGCAGAGGAAGTTAGATGAAAGGAGAGCAAAGGCGATGGAGAAGACACAGAACAAAGTGGCCAAAGCTCAGAGGAAGGCGGAGGAGAGGAGAGCGACGGTGGAAGCAAAAAGAGGTACGGAGGTTGCTAGAGTTCTTGAAGTCTCTAATCTCATGAGAGCCGTGGGACGACCTCCGGCCAAACGTTCCTTTTTCTCTATCTCCTAGTCCTAGCTAAGAGACTTTTCAATCCATCATCTCTTCAGATATTTCATGTGTTATATATATGCTATGTGGGGAATCAATGTGTATATATAGAATGTAATAGCTACAAAGGTACGGTATATTGTATGTTTTATATGTTTTCTACACAATAAAGAGTAAGCCAAGAATGTAGCTTACATGTATCGTTTTGTTATTCCAAAACTAGAGCAATACAAGTTGGGGAATTTTATCAAACTCTGAGATGCATGGTTTTGAATCTACATGTATAAATTGTAACTAGATGATTATTCTTTTATACTTTTCATACCTATCATATTATTTTTATTTATGAAAGTTGAAATGTAATAGTGCAATACTTCAGTCAAATACTAAATCAATAAAAGAAAAAAAAACTTCGTGTGAAATGTGAACTACATGATCTCTTTTTTCAGAGATCTCACATGTGTTTCTTGCTCATCTGGTCTTCTACCATAATGCTAAATGGGTCTAGAAAGCCTGTCTATATTTTTGGGTCGTAGACTCATAGAGAGCTTTGATGGGCAACATGCAAAAATCTTTAGCGATGAAATAATGGTAGAAGATTTTCAAGAAAACAGAGAAGATAAATCTCTTAAGTTTATTGCCTAATATTTTTAATTATAATTGACCTTTGTGTTAATGTAAGTAAGCAAATTAAAGAAATGATTAACTTGGTAAGAGTCTAGGACTAACAGAAACACTCGTGTAAAGATGTAAGGATTAAGTAAGGTTCATTGTTATCATGGATCATTGTATCTCAAATAAGTATGAACACATTTTGACAAAGTCTCGTCCTCTCGCTTTACTCGTTTTCTACTCCATTGACTTTGCTTTTTAATAGTATATTTTTTTTTGTTATATAGTCTAATAAGGAAGTTTCCCGTACTAACAACTTTTTATAGCTTTTGCTTCTTCTAAAAAAAAAATCAAATTCTCATGGCGTAACACAAGAATAATCTGAATATCCACATTTTTTAAAAAACTAAAGTAATATATATTTAATTTGGCATTTTTCAAGTATGCTGTTGGTTGGATGACAATAAATAAAATATTGTTAGTTGGGTGACTTGGGTCCCGACGAAAGAGTCAAAATCGCCTAGTTTGACCATAGTTTGTAGGTGGCTATTTTATTTTTTATTTTTATTTTTATTTTTTTTGATCAACAGATGGCTATTGTTTGTCTTTCAAAAAAAAAGGTGGCTATTATTTTTTTTGGGCAGAAACGTGGCTATTATATTTACAATTTTACCTTCTTCAATTCAAAGCTAAGGTTCCGATTGGTGTTTTACTGTTTTAACTTTAGTGGCTGTTGAGACTTTAGTCAAATTATCAAGCTTTAGAGCTTCTAAAGTATTTAAAGCCTCCTTTAAAATTCTCAAAGACAATATAACTGAATTTACAATTCCCATGATCTGTTTTCTTTAAAGCCATAATTCTATGACTTTTAATATTTTTAAAACCAAATTTAATTTTTAACAGTAAAAATCTTAACAGCCAAATTTAAATTAAAAGTCCTAAAAGCAAAAGTCCACAAAATCTTAAACAATCAGAGCCTAAAACGTGCCACATGTTCGTGCTTTTACTTCTTTTTTCTCCCTCCTGTTAGAATTTTACTTTTGTGTTTATTAAAATTCTTAGCAAGCTGGTGGGTCTAAAATGGAATTGTTTTTTTTTTTTGAAACCAGTTTTCTATTAATTTTTTCTTTTGTATTTTTTGGGTTTATATAAAACATAAACCCAAAAAATGGAATTATTGTAATTTCTTGTAACCCAGAGGGTAAAAAAGACATCTTGATTTCATATTAAATGGAATAATGGAAAGTGGAAACACATTCCTTATAATTAATAAATTTTATAAGTAACGAATTCTTTTTATATTAAAAAAAAAACAGAAAGAAAATGGAAAAACAAAAAAAACAATACAAAAAAAAAAGAAAACAATCAAGACAGATTAGGGAGGGAAGATTCTGTTGACTTTCCTTCCATCATGTCTTAAATCATTTCTTGATTTTCAGACAAAACATCAAACAATTTGATTCATACAAGAAAAAATATATTGACGTTGATTCGATCCATCTTCTTCTATTTTCACGCGTTTATGATCTTCTTCTTCTCCATTCACACACATATATAGCCGTCTCATCGACATTTCATCCCAAGTACCATCCCTTGATCTTAGAATCACCACGTAAATCTGTACCGAACTTTCCTCGATCTCTCTATCTGCGACCGGTTTGATTTTTGATCCGTCATTGTCGAAGGAGCCATGGGTAATTGTTGCGGGACGGCAGGATCGTTAGCCAAGAACGATAACAACAAACCTACAAAAGGAAGGAAGAAGCAAAACCCTTTCTCCATCGACCACGGTCTCCACAATGGTGACGGTCTAGGAAAGAAAAAACCTCTTAAGCTTATCGTGCTAACGGACCCAACAGGACGCGAGATCTCGCAGAAATACAAGCTGGGGAGAGAGTTAGGCCGTGGAGAGTTCGGTGTCACGTACCTATGTACCGACAAAGAGACCGAGGAGGTTTTCGCGTGTAAGTCGATTCTGAAGAAGAAGCTGAGGACGGCTGTGGATATAGAGGATGTTAGGAGAGAAGTTGAGATCATGAGGCATATGCCTGAGCATCCCAATGTTGTCACTTTGAAGGAGACTTATGAGGATGAGCATGCTGTGCATTTGGTTATGGAGCTTTGTGAAGGTGGTGAGTTGTTTGATAGGATTGTGGCGAGAGGGCATTACACTGAGAGAGCTGCTGCTGTTGTTACTAAGACCATCATGGAAGTCGTTCAGGTTCGTCACGGTTTTGCTCTTTATTTGTTTAATATTTGAAATGGTTGGATTTAGAGTCTAGAAACGGCCATGATTGCGTCTAGGCATGGGCAAAAAAAACTGAAACCCGAGATCCGTAACCAATCAGAGCTGTAGAAATTTTTGAATAGATCATGCAGAGTGGTATACAATGTCCGGAACCCGAAGTATTACTAACCGAACCTGAAATATCTTCGGATATAAAATAAGTCTCAGACAGAGTTATAAAATATAAACGAATCTGATCCGAACATATAAAAATCACCGAATGAGGATAAGGGAGAAACCCAATCCAAACCTGAACGGGTACCCTGAACGCCAAGCCTAATTGCGTCTGATATAGTTGTTCTATGTCTCAGTTTAAGCTCTTGTGTGCTTCCATTTCATTGGTTCTAGTTGAATGCAATGCAATGCAGCATTGCTTGAAGAGTACTCAGGTGTTTGTTGAGTAGAGACTGAAAAGAAAAAGAAACCTTTCTTGACATTTTGTGTTGTGATCTCTCTACAGGTGTGTCACAAGCATGGAGTAATGCATAGGGACCTGAAACCCGAGAACTTCTTATTTGCAAACAAGAAGGAGACTGCACCTCTTAAGGCCATTGATTTTGGTCTCTCTGTCTTCTTCAAACCAGGTATTGTGTTCTGTTTTTGCTTTCTTTTTTACTACTCCTTTTCGGTATGGTAACAATCTTAACTCACACCATTGTCTATCTATTTCAGGCGAGAGGTTCAACGAAATAGTTGGGAGTCCGTTCTACATGGCTCCTGAGGTGCTAAAACGAAACTATGGGCCAGAGGTTGACATTTGGAGTGCAGGTGTAATTCTTTACATACTACTATGTGGTATCCCACCTTTCTGGGCAGGTTAGTCTATTTTCACATATTCTAGTAACAAATGTGACTTTAAAAGATCATAGAGAGTAATCAAGTTTGTTTATAACATTTTCAGAAACTGAACAAGGAGTTGCACAGGCAATTATTCGATCTCAACTGGACTTCAGAAGGGACCCATGGCCCAAGGTTTCTGAAAACGCAAAAGACCTTATCAGGAAAATGCTTGACCCTGACCAAAAACGTCGTCTCACAGCTCAGCAAGTCCTAGGTATGGTTTCTAATGATGCAAGTTGTTTATGTTATCATATGGAATCTACAAGAAATATAAAGAGTAGTAGTAACCGTTCTTGCTTCGTTTTGTGCAGATCATCCGTGGTTACAAAATGCAAAGACAGCACCCAATGTATCATTAGGTGAAACAGTAAGGGCAAGGCTGAAGCAGTTCACAGTCATGAACAAGCTCAAGAAACGAGCACTCAGGGTTATTGCTGAGCATTTATCAGATGAAGAGGCTTCTGGTATAAGAGAAGGGTTTCAAATCATGGACACAAACCAAAGAGGGAAGATAAACATCGACGAGCTTAAAATTGGGTTGCAAAAACTTGGACATGCTGTTCCTCAAGATGATTTACAGATTCTAATGGACGCTGTAAGTTTTTTTAATTTATCATTACTTAATATGCCGGCTTTGAAGTTAATTATATACGCAATGCACTGAGCTTTTGGAGGGCTTTACTATTTGTAGGGAGATATCGATAGAGATGGATACTTAGACTGTGACGAGTTCATTGCCATATCAGTGCATCTAAGGAAAATGGGCAATGACGAGCATCTCAAGAAAGCGTTTGCGTTCTTTGATCAAGACAACAATGGTTATATAGAAATAGAGGAGTTAAGGCAAGCTTTGTCTGATGAAGTTGGTACAAGTGAAGAGGTTGTCGTTGCCATTATTCGCGATGTTGATACCGATAAGGTTGGTTATAGCCTCATTAATTTAAAATTATTAGTTTTATTGAATGACATAAGTACGAGGAACAACTAATCATGATCTTGGTTTTTCTGCAGGATGGAAGAATAAGTTATGAAGAGTTTGCGACGATGATGAAAACAGGAACAGATTGGAGAAAAGCTTCGAGGCAGTACTCGAGGGAACGGTTTAATAGTATCAGTCTCAAACTGATGCAAGAGGCGTCGTTGCATGTCAATAGTGAGGCAATATGAGAGAGTGTGAATACAATGTGAAAATCATCATTGGAAGATTGAATCAAAGGGATGCCAATCTTTCTTCATTTCTTTATATTTTTTTTAATATATTTTTGGGTTTTAGTAAGACCACCACTTACGTATTTTATGCATAAAGGAGCTGTAACGAATTGTATCTTTAATTTTCTGGCTGAAGAGCGAGCGTGCTTGGATGAAAGAGAACAATAGTGTGTGGCCTCTGTGTAGATATTTTGTATAATTGTATGGGGTTAAAGATTATCAGTTTTTTTCTTGTGATCGATTCTCCAATACAAAAATATTTGAAAAATCAATTTCGATGCTCAATACCAATGCAACACACGTCATAGTCTAACACATTGCTTCAGATGAAGACATGTGATGTGGTCCTAGATATTTAATTTTCACGTAAGCTATGGGACATATTTTGCTTTGAGCTGCCGAGAGAAGATAAATCCAGAGTGGTAGATCATAGTAAGTATAATAAAAAGTATAATGTTAAATGGGTTGGGGTGCTTGTCAAACTCACATTTCAAGCAACCATATATTGGATATAGTGAGAACATAATGGCACTAAGAACAGCAGCTTCACCACTCCGTAAGAGAGCAGATATCATCCATAATCTTATCAGCAAATGACTGAAGTCATTAAAAGCAAAGCTATCAGAAACTGAAGATAAAACACAAGTCTACTGGGTAATAGCCTCGACAATTCCAAGCCAATTGAAATCATTGTTTAAAAAATCAATTTTGATCTCTTAAGCAATTTCTTAGGATATGTTTTTGTAAGCACTATTTGTGTTTATATATGTATATAACGTTTCAGCAAAAATAACAAAGTAAACAAAACTAAAACATATAAATTATGAAAAGGATGTATTCTTACCATCATAAAACCGCTTAACTCCTAAGAAAAGGGTATAGCTCATATCTTACTTCACAATTCGTACCTAAAACTCTTGCTCCTTGTTTAACGTCACTGTTTTTGAAAAGCTTTTTGATACTCCATTCCAAACAACTTTTACAATCTAATGTTAGTTGTATACACTGCACCATTGCATACAACTTATTTTTTCCAAGCTTCTTTTCCCCTGCCGCGTATAATATGACATGAATGTCCTTGATTTTTTTCTCGACATTAAGTGTGAGTTCAGATAAAAAATCCATCGCCCTCTTGGCAAAAAAATTTCCATCCCCTCTCACGTTATTTGAGTTGTACATAGAAAAAATATTCTCGTAGTTAGTTTTTATTGGAGCTTCTTCTTGAATTGTGCTAACATAGAGAAAACATTGGTCGTACCATATTATTCCTCCTTTGTTCTTCGGACATCTCTTACGAAACTGCAATATACAAACATATATATATATATATATATATATTGTATCATTTTAAAAGATGATTTAATATTAAAGCTTTCTTCCCCTAATTATTTGTATAGTAAATTATTATTTTGATGAATATTAGAAATGTTAAAAAATAAGGCTTTAAAGAAACCACACATGTATAAATAGTTTTCAACCTTTATTAACATAGTTGCATTTAATAATAATGTTGTATGTTTAATTCGGTTTCTACACAATATTTATGATAAATTGTGATGTCTATTTAACTAGGACTGAGATCCAGATATTTCAAAGTATACGGACCTGTTAGATCCATGTTATGATTATTCATATCTAGATTCATGAGTTTTGGATATCAATATAAATATTATAATAGCAGTAATACAAATCCATACAAATAATAATAAATATTTTAAATGATATTAAATTATTTTCTTGTAACATTAAATAAAATAAAATATTCTAAATATATGTATCAGAAATTAAAAGTAAAATTACAAAATAATTCAAAAACGAATTTATTTATACGTTTAATGTTATCTTTTATCAATTATTTAAAAAATAAAATATATTTACAGAATCCATATATCCTGCTTTTACTGATCAGAAATCCTATTACACTGGTCTAATATTCCTGGTATTTGTATAACTGAATTGGATTCAAAGCGGATCTTAGATCTGATATAAGATATTTGATAATTGTTTCATCTCTAACTATAAAAGTTGTCAAATTCTGTCAGCTGATATCTTTCTAATTAACTCTAATCTGATTTTTTTTTCATGTTGTTATTTCTAATATGGCTTTAAAGCTAAAGGTTTTACAACACCACAAGAACGTAATCTTTATATTTAAATATATGATAGCTGTTTACCTCTGAGATTGCGGTGTCAGCGCATGTATGGCATTTAGACCCAATAGAGTCACCACGACACTGGAGAGTGATGGTAATAAAATTGGGAGTCGATGTTCCAATACTTGTGTCTGTGAAACCGATCACACCATAAGCATCACTACTAACTTTACGGAAGAGACGGTTGAGGTTATCCTCGTACTCGCTTCGAGAGTTATATTTCCCTTGATTAAGTAGGCATTTATGATTGAGATACTCATTAGTAACGTTCATTGATGAAACACAATGTATCATGAGGAATGGCATGGCCAAAATAGGGAAACGAAAACATTTGGATAAAGAATATAAAAAATTCATAGATTGTTATTCTTTTTTCAGTTAAGGGTGATTTTGTTAAATGAAGTGTTGGTATTGACATAGCTATATAGGAGACTCTAAAGAATTTTAATTAATTGTTTATTGGATAGAAGGGAAAAGAGTTTGCATATTTTCGGCTATAAAAAGGGAGAAACAAAGAAAAAGTCCAAATTATGAATGTTTTATTAAGTTTAGAGTTTAAAAATATGATACCAGATTTTTCGTCCACGATCATGAACTAAATGTTGTAATTTGTTCTAATTTTGTAAGTACAATAAGAATTTGAAAAAGACTTTAGCTTTTTAATTCTAAAACTGACCTTATATCTAACTAAAATTTGCTAAAATTATATGTGGACTTAGAGATTGTGCACGTTCTCATTCAAGAGAACTATATGAGAAATTGAATTTGTTTTCCTTTTGGGGTTGCAGAAGATGTAGAGAGCCTTTTATCATTTCTATACACTTAGGAAGATTCTTATATAAGTATGTTCAGAACTTCAGACACAAAGTATATAAAATTTTGACAATGAGAGTTTAATTTACGTGACAACCGACAGGATGTGAAAATTCGAATTAAAACTACAAAAGTCCGATTATTCTTTTGTGAAAAAGGAAAAATAGCAGAGTAAATCATGGTCTTTTTTCCTTTATAAGATCGACTTTGTATCGTTGCTTTTCTTTTTTCTTTTTTGGTCAGAATCGCTTGATACAATGTGTAAACTTTTACCAAAAAAATGTGTAAACTTTTTAAAGAAAATGTATATAGAAAGACGATATAGCTTCTCAAACCATGAGTGTGATTGATTATCAATTAGAGTAAAATGGTGGAAGATATGGTGGAAATGAGAAGAATAAAAATAATAAAGTTGAAGGAAACATTTTCATCCAATTAATAGTTGAGATAAGATTTACACTACTTTTACTGTTTTTCTCACTTTTTAGAGTAAATGAGATGAAACCATATTTCACTTGGATGAAAATAGAATAAATTGGCAGAAATAATTTTTTACCCACTTTAATTTACTCTAAACTCTATCATACAATCATACCCCCCATATATATATATATATAAATATATATATACGGAATCATAATTAGTTCACAAAGTCCACACCAATACGTAGTAATGTCGCTATTGGCTTATCGACGCACAACTAAATCATATGTCGTCCATATTATATATTGTCATCCAGCATATAGAAACACCAATCATGTTTTGATGAATACCTGAATTAAAAAATACCTTTTGATTTCATAATTAATCATAGTATAATAGATGATTATACATCTGTTCACGATATATATATATATATGTGTGTGTGTGTGTTGTTTATATAGCATTCTGAAGTACCATTGTGTTGTTTTCACAATCGCAAAAATATAATCAAAAAGGCAATTAAACTCTCATCGTTGCTTGTTGGTTAAATTGTCTAACAAAAGTTCACGTCAATTCAAGAAAAAGAACAAAAAAATCCACGTCGTAGCAGTCTCATCGACACGGGAGACTTGCGTGGCGAGTTAGTCTTTTACCGATTTGATTCAAAATTATTTAAAACAATCAATCATGCAAAAGGTGTGAGGATGAGCGGTATACGAACGATACACATGTCTGATGTGGACCTTTTAGTAAGAAATCAATAAGCTTTGGAAGGATACTAATCATGATTACAGAGTTAAACATTAAAGTAATGATATGTATTTAAATTATATACATGCAGCCAACAAAATTGATAATCGTATCACACAACTAATGATAAAAGTCGAAAGTGAAAGGAATCTAGACAATGACATGCTGAACTGATCAATGCGCGCCGTTTAATTACAAAAGCAGAAAAGCTTGAGCTACATTATTGACTTGTGTGTTTCCTTTTTGTTATTTTGGGAAAAGTATCTCTTAATTCAAATTTAATGCAATTATTAGGAATTAATGAATCTGATGACATTATAAATACTACTCCTACTTAAAAAAAAATAATACACCTACTACTTGATTGTGATTACTTGCTTATGTGTCTGCATTTAGGTAGGTTTAATGATAAAAAATCGAACGTAACATACTCTAATTTTATAAAAATTTACGTAGGCAAATGTTTCTTTAAATATACCATATCAGTTAAATCCTACTTATTCTTGGGTTCACTCATAGTTGTTCACCAACCAATAGGATTTCATTATTCTATATCCAGTATTTTTTTTTGAAAAAAACAAAAATATTGTCAAACTATATTTTATTTTAAAATAAAAAAATAAAAACAATAAGTAGTTGTAAAAAATAGTGATTTAAAAAAATAAAAATATTTTTAATACCGTCAACAAAATACTAAACCCTAAACCCTAAATCTTAAACCCTAAACCATAAATCCTAACTCCTAAACCCTTGGATAAATCATAAATCTTAAATCTTTGAATTTAAATCCAAGAGTTTAGGGTTTACCCAAGGGTTTAGAGTTTAGTATTTTGGGTTTAGGGTTTAGTGTTTTCCGACGATATTAAAAATATATTTTTTAAAAATCAAAGATCTAGGATTTATCCAAAGGTTTAGGGTTTACCCAATGGTTTAGAGTTTAGTGTTTTCCTGACTGCGTTAAAAATATTTTTTAAAAATATCAAAGAATTAGAATTTATCCAAGGTTTTAGGGTTCACCCAAAGGTTTAGAGTTTAGTATTTTGGGTTTAGGGTTTAGTGTTTTTCTGACGATATTAAAAATATATTTTTTTTAAAAATCATTGTTTTTCGTAACTACTATTATTTTTATTTTAAAACATAATATAATTTTACAATATTTTATTTTCTTTTTAAAAAGATATAGAATATGAAATGATGAAATTCTATTGATTGGTGAATCTAGAGATTCACCCTAGAGGTGAACCCAAGAATAAGTCAACTCGTTAGATCCAATCAGTTCTAGAATGAACACACTTTAGTGTTACAAAGTAAATTTTTATTTGAAAATAACCACACTATTTAATTCGAGCTTAAAATACTGACTGATTATTAGCAGAGGTAACCAGATTGAATTTTATATGATTACCATGTTAACTGGATAAACAAAAATTTAAATCTAATTATTCACATAATTATAATTTTGTCTCAGAAAAAAAAACTCAAATCTCAAAAATATGTTGTCGCACATTTTTAGATCTGGTCTATCATCTAACCACAACTATGTGACCATAGGCAGATATTCGTGACTCGCAGTATCAGTTGTGTCGTTTTCGTTAACAAACTGTCAAGTGAAAATTTGATACCCTGCGAGTCATGGACATTAGACCTTATGGTTGATTTAATACGACAACCATATGGAAATATAGTTTAGAATAACACGAACTGTAGTAATAAAACCTCATAACTATATACCTGTCGATATTTTTTGGCACCACCATGAGTCGCTGGATTCAATTATTTGACTTAAACGATTAACGAATGCGTATATATCCATACCGATCATGGAACTACGTAAACATATCATACTCTTCAACGATATAATGTCGTAAGCGTTTTATTATTTATCGGGTTATCGCTCCCTGTATTATCCATAAGAAACATTTGTGGCTGTTCGTACAAAAGAGCAGTCAAGTGAACCAACTCGGTTCAAACGAGTCGTCAAGTGTTGACCACACATACACACGTGGTTCCGGGTAAGTGGATAAGGACTTTGACCTCAAGTGGGTACGTGCTACGGTTCGTATCTCAGTGACGTTGTTAGATGTGCTCCGAAAATGAGTCAAAATAAACCACTTGTATTATCTTCTCAATTATCGAAATAAAACGAGTTTGTATAAATAACATATTAACATGTGTTTTTCACCAGAAATTGATAGACTTGGGCGGTATTGGTCGTCGTTTTGTTGAAAATATTTAATACATGTATAGTGATAGAACAAATTAATTTGGAATAGTTTTTAATTATTGCCTAAATTAAATAAATAGTTCTCAGACCAAAACAGTTCTATTAAAAAAAAATTTACAGACTAAAACAATAACTTTTTATTAATATATTTTGAGAAGTAACACATTCCTTATAATTAATAAATTTTATAAGAAAAGAATTTCCTTTTCAAAAAATATATATATATATTTTTTAAGAATCATAATTTTCATAATATATAAAATAAAATATAAAACTAATTTAACTGAATTTATATCTTTAACACATATATATATGTTTGATTATGATAAGAACGATATGTTTGTAGCATTTTCGATAGAAAATATCTTACTTACCTTTATGAACAAGAGAGACTATCTTACATAATTTTAGGGCTGGACATTTTATCCGTTAGATTTGATTCGATTCGATCCAAAAATTCCGAATATCCGTAAATTTTCGAAGCAAATCAAATACTAAAAACCAATATATCCGCTAAAATCGAAGCAAATCACAAATATTAAAATTTTGGAAAGCGAATATCCGATCCGATCCGATAATATATAAATACATACATATGATTTGCCGAATTATATTCACATTATTACTTATATAAAAGTATTACATAAAAAGAAGAGAAAATATTTATGATAATTATAACTTTTTCTTAAGTTTTGTGTTATAATAATTGTTAATTAAGTTTAAATTTTTTAAAAATATGTAGATTTATTACTTCTTTTAGTTTTTATTTTATATATCATGAAAACAAATATTTTATAAAACAAACTTGTATCATTTTTGAGATTATTTGTATTAATCAACACAGATTAGATATCCGTAAGTATTCGTAAATATTCACAAATATTTATTTATTTTTCAAAAATCAGTTTTTTCGAATATCCGTATTTTTTCGAAGCAAATCAAATTGAAAAATTAGATATCCGTGGCATTCGAAGCAAATCATAAATACCTTCAAAAATCCGGACGATCCGTTCCGAGGCCTACATAATTTTAAGTATAAAGCGTTTTCAAAAGAAAGGTATATTGCCAGGATAACTTAAATTAAAGATTCAAATTTGTGAATTCGAGACACCTGACCTGACCGCCGCCCATGTGGTATAAAACCACTGAACCAGACTCGTGACGTGACTTAGTCCATAAGATTTCCAATTTGATCAGAAACATTGCAAAAATATATGTCATCGTACACGACTGTAAAACATCAAAAATATTAATTAAAGATCTTTACAATAGATGAATCGGTGATTATATATGTATATATCACTGGCATTCTCATAAGACACGCGATTCAAGTAGGAAAAATATTTCAAAAGACGCGTATAGAACAACGTTACACGATTTCTTGTAAAATCGGGCATAGTTACATGATTATGTGCCAGGGAAGCGATTAACTACTATTTCTAGTTTCGTAATAAGATTTGATTGCATATTTAAATATGATTCTTTTACACAGCTTGACACAACCATGATTTTCAACATTTCAGATTCTTATAATAACTGACGTCTAGCAAAAATATTTCCTATTTATATAGTTTGAAAAATCGTAAAAATGTTATGAAAAATTATTTACTTATATCAAAATGCTAATTTATGAAAATTAACTAAAATCTAAATGTAAAAAATAAAAATTAA